>JAJSOF020000003.1:206434893-206464788 GCA_025594305.2 Periplaneta americana | reverse complement strand
ATGAATGGAAGAATAAATGAATGAATAAATTATTAAATGGATAGGTGGATGAATGGGTGAATGAGTAAAGGAGTAGATGGATGAATGGAAGAATAAATGAATGAATAAATTATTAAATGGATAGGTGGATGAATGGGAATGAATGAGTAAAGGGAGTAGATGGATGAATAGAAAAATAAATGAATGAATAAATTATTAAATGGATAGGTGGATGAATGGGTGAATGAGTAAAGGAGTAGATGGATGAATGGAAGAATAAATGAATGAATAAATTATTGAATGGATAGATGGATGAATGGATGAATGAATGAATGAGTAAAGGAGTTGATGGATGAATGGAAGAATAAATGAATGAATAAATTATTAAATGGATAGATGGATGAACGGATGAATGAGTAAAGGAGTAGATTGATGAATGGAAGAATAAATGAATGAATAAATTATTAAATGGATAGATGGATGAATGAATGAATGAGTAAAGGAGTAGATGGATGAATGGAAGAATAAATGAATGAATAAGTTATTAAATGGATAGATGGATAAATGGATGAATGAATGAATGAGTAAAGCAGGAGATGGATGAATGGAAGAATAAATGAATGAATAAATTATTAAATGAATGAATGAATGAAGAAATGGATGGAAGGAGCAAATGGATGGATGAACAAATGGATAGACCAATAAATAAATGGATAGATGCATGGATGAATAAATGAATGGATAGATGAGTAAATGGATGGATGGAGGGATGAGTAAATGGATGGATGGAGGGTGAGGAAATGGATGGATGGAGGGTGAGTGAATGGATGGATGGAGGGATGAGTAAATGGCTGGATGGAGGGATGAGTAAATGGATGGATGGACGGACGAGTGAGTAAATGGATGGATGGAGGGATGAGGAAATGGATGGATGGAGGGTTGAGTAAATGGATGGATGGAGGATGAGGAAATGGATGGATGGAAGGATTAGTAAATGGATGGGTGGAGGGACGAGTAAATGGATGGATGGATGGATGGATGGAGGGACGAGTAAATTAATGGATGGAGGGACGAGTAAATGGATGGATGGACGGACGAGTGAGTAAATGGATGGATGGACGAACGAGTGAGTAAATGGATGGATGGACGAACGAGTAGATGGATGAATAAGTTGATGGATGGACGATTAGATGGATCGATAAATGAATAATTGGATGGATGAATAATTGGATGGATTAATGGATGGATAAATGAATGTTGGATGGATGGATGGTTGAATGGTTTCCGATGATGATACAGGAGCTCAGAGCCTAGCGGCGTATCCGATATTCGTGTTGGGATGGGACCTGGCTGTCAGAGCTGAGGTAGAATGACCCACCTGTTAGCATCGGATTCATCAATGCCATCCAGGACACCTGACGGAGTTAGACAATCATCGAATATAGTTATGAAACGCACAATGAGCTAAGTGCAAGGATTCGTGAAGCCAAGCCAAAATGAGTATTACAGCTGTGGACAAGTTACAGAAACAGCAACGTACAGAATATATCGGGACACTCCGACGATAGATAAAGAAATACCTTCCAACAGTCCAGACTAGTATTGATTGATAGAACAGAATCTAGGACATAGCTCACATACTGGACATGTCTGTGCTCGACTGTACAAGTATCGAATAGAAATAATATAACGGAACATACCTCACTGGGAACGAAGCAAAACGAATTTTGAAATATTATTCACGTCTGTTACAGAAATTGACGTTGAAAGTATTCAACAGAGATTTTTAACAAAAATATAGAAAACGATCATATTATACATGTCATTCATAGAGTTATAAGCTTCTTCAAAGTGAAATTCGAACCGCAAATTAGAATAGAAAAACATTAAATTTCTAAATATGTTTCCATAACCAAACTGTATGTAAATTATACGAGGTGAACCGTAAGTAATGCCATTAATTTCAGGGAGTTATTCTTTGAGATATTTCAAACAAAAGAGTTTAATACAATTTTACTCGTTTTTGCTTCCTTTTCGAGAAAAAAATTGTTTTATATGAAACATTTCGTAGCATGTTTTGGGAAAACCATTGGTATTATTCCCAATATTATTTATTTATTTATTTATTTATTTATTTATTTATTTATTTTGCTTGCTTGCTTGCTTGCTTGCCCTCGTAGAGATAAGGCCATCAGGCCTTCTCTTCCCCTCTACCAGGGGATTAGAACTACAATATTAAGAATACAATTACAATTTGTATAATTACAATTAATATTAAATTTACCAATACAATAAAAATCAAAGTCCTAAAAGAATTAACAGACTAATAAAAGCTAGACAGTTCATTGTAAAAATTAAGAAGAAAGAAAAATGTTTTGTTAACTAAGTAAAAATTAAACCTACGGACGAGTGAGTAAATAGATGGATAGACTACGCAGTAAGAAAATGCTTAATAAGTTTGCTTTTGAACGCTACTAAATTCCGACAGTCTCTGATGTCACTGGGTAGGGTATTCCACAAGCGCGAGAGCGAGATTGTGTATGATGATGAATACGATGATGTCTTACGTGTCGGTATGGCTAGTATGCGGCTATTTTGCGTGCGTGTGAAGAGATTATGATATGATGACAGGTAACTGAAACGGGAGGCAAGGTAGGTAGGTGTAGAGGTGTGAAGGACTTGGAAAAGGAGAACAAGAGAATGAAAATTTCTACGTTCGTTAAGCCGTAGCCAGTTTAGAGTTTGGAAGGATAGGGTAATGTGGTCAGCGCGACGGACATCGCAGACGAAGCCAACACAAGAATTATGAACACGTTGTAATTTTTGCGACTGGTTAACACTGAGGTCAGTCGATAGAAAATCACAATAATCAAAGTGGGGCATTACTAGCGTTTCCACTAGTATTTTCTTGAGTGATAGCGGAAAGAATTTTCAAATGCTGTTTAAGGAATGTAGTATGGAAAGCACTTTTTTGGTAATATGGGTTACTTGGTTATTCCAGTTTAAATGCGTATCAAAGTAAACTCCAAGTGTGCTATTCATAGACATTTCGATAGCCCGCGCTACGAGCGTGCTAAACTAGCCCCGGCTATCGACTGGTTGCTTGTACGGGATTCATATCATATATCGCTGACACTGGTTTATGAATACGAAAAACGTTAGTTCGCTGATCATCGACCGGAAGCCCGCTCTAAGAATGTCTATGAATATGGCCCCAAGGTTTTTAACACAGGAAGCAAAAGGGATTATTGTGTCGTTTAACTTGACTGGAAGAGCAGGAGTAATGTTGCATAATAGACGTTGATGTCCCACTAGGATTGCTTGTGATTTTCTTGCATTGAGAGTCAAACCAAACTTTCTGGCCCATGCAGATATAGATCCAAGGTCCTCGTTAAAATTGTGTATTGCGTCATTGAGCGAGTCAGGGGTTGTATGTAAATTATACGGTATGGATACTTACTTACTTACAAATGGCTTTTAAGGAACCCGAAGGTTCATTGCCGCCCTCACATAAGCCCGCCAGCGGTCCCTATCCTGTGCAAGATTAATCCAGTCTATATCATCATACCCCACCTCCCTCAGATCCATTTTAATATTATCCTCCCATCTACGTCTCGGCCTCCCTAAAGGTCTTTTTCCCTCCGGTCTCCCAACTAACACTCTATATGCATTTCTGGATTCGCCCATACGTGCTACATGCCCTGCCCATCTCAAACGTCTGGATTTAATGTTCCTAATTATGTCAGGTGAAGAATACAATGCGTGCAGTTCTGTGTTGTGTAACTTTCTCCATTCTCCTGTAACTTCATCCCTCTTAGCCCCAAATATTTTCCTTAGCACCTTATTCTCAAACACCCTGAACCTATGTTCCTCTCTCAGAGTGATAGTCCAAGTTTCACAACCATACAGAAGAACCGGTAATATAACTGTTTTATAAATTCTAACTTTCAGATTTTTCGACAGCAGACTGGATGATAAGAGCTTCTCAACCGAATAATAACACGCATTTCCCATATTTATTCTGCGTTTAATTTCCTCCCGAGTGTCATTTATATTTGTTACTGTTGCTCCAAGATATTTGAATTTTTCCACCTCTTCGAAGGATAAATCTCCAATTTTATATTTCCATTTCGTACAATATTCTGGTCACGAGACATAATCATATACTTTGTCTTTTCGGGATTTACTTCCAAACCGATCGCTCTACTTGCTTCAAGTAAAATTTCCGTGTTTTCCCTAATCGTTTGTGTATTTTCTCCTAACATATTCACGTCATCCGCATAGACAAGAAGCTGATGTAACCCGTTCAATTCCAAACCCTGCCTGTTATCCTGAACTTTCCTAATGGCATATTCTAGAGCAAAGTTAAAAAGTAAAGGTGATAGTGCATCTCCTTGCTTTAGCCCACAGTGAATTGGAAAAGCATCAGATAGAAACTGACCTATACGGACTCTGCTGTACGTTTCACTGAGACACATTTTAATTAATCGAACTAGTTTCTTGGGAATACCAAATTGAATAAGAATATCATATAATACTTCCCTCTTAACCGAGTCATAAGCCTTTTTGAAATCTATGAATAACTGATGTACTGTACCCTTATACTCCCATTTTTCTCCATTATCTGTCGAATACAAAAATCTGATCAATAGTCGATCTATTACGCCGAAAACCACAAGATGATCCCCAATAATTTCATCTACGTACTGAGTTAATCTTCTCAAAGAATATTGGACAAAATTTTGTACGACGTCAACAAAAGTGATATTCCTCGAAAGTTACCACAGTTGGTTTTGTGCCCCTTTTTAAAAATAGGTACAATTATGGACTCCTTCCATTGTTCTGGTACAATTTCCTTTGATATAGATTTGTAAATCGTCTGCGTAGGGATGATGCTTACAGTGCTGTAGAGTCGAGGGGATGTCATTTACGTAAATAGTGAATAGTAGTGGTGATAGAACAGAATATGTTCAGTCAATTTAAATATTCTAATTGTTATAAACTTATGATTAATTTTAATGTAAATATTCTGAAGATTTTAGCGAATTTGTCAAATTGCAGCACGCTGATAGATGATGTGAACAAAAGGGAAAATATCTACCACTGACGTGTGTCAAAGAGCTGAAAATAGTTTGTTTATTCATTTGACTGTGAAATGTTTTACGACAAGAGGCATGCTATGTCACATCCAAAGAACACATTTGCATGGCTGATGCCATTTGATGCTGTATATGGTGTCATGAGCTCGAAATCAGGAGCGTACTTGACAAGTAACGCCTCCTAATGGAAAGAGATAGCACTTATGTGTGTCGTAATGACGACAATAGGGGCTCAAATGAGGTTTTGTGCGGCGTCAAATTTCATTTGCGCTCTCCGCTATATATCTGTATTAGTATTCCGAGCCCATCATTCAGTTACAGCGGGGAGCGAGGGGCATTTGCGGTTCCTGGCGAGATATGACTTGCACACCCGTTTTGATATACAGTGTGTTTTATGGGTGTAGTACATAGGCATTTAACATTGCCTAACAGGACGGACACTGGAAAGTTTTCTTTTCTCAATCGTACTATCAGGGACTGGAATGCTTTACCTGCAGACTTACTAAAGGCTTTACCAAAAACCAAAAATGTATTTAAAAATAGGCTTAAGGACTTTAGTAATAGACGGTAATTATACACAGCATCTAAAGTGTGTAAATGATATTTTGTTATTGAAGTGTTGTATCAGTGAAGAATTATTATGTTGTGTCAGTGAAGTGTGTTGTGTCAGTGAAGTGTGTTGTGTAAATGAAACGTGTTCCTGTCAGTGAAGCTTTATAGTTTATAGTGGTAGTACAAAGTATTTGAACAGTGAAATGTTTTTGAAGTGTTAGTGAAATCAGGATAGAATCAGTGAAATGTGTCGTAGTTCCAGTGCAGTGAGTTAGTTGACAGCGAAATGAGTGTAGTGTTGAAAGGTACTTGTGCAGATATGAACATATCATACTCGTGGGTTTTAGTTCGAACTTAGGTTTAAGATACAAATTAGATTTACTTTAAATGTTATTTTAAGTGATCGTGCTTCATTTAATTTAGGATGTTCCCCGTGTTATTATTATTATTATTATTATTATTATTATTATTATTATTAATTATTGTTAGTATTAATTATTGGTATTATTATTAATTGTATTTTAATTAATACGTTTATTGTTGTCTTTATTGAGTGTAATTAGTTACCACTGCCACCGGGTATATACCCATTGCAGTGTGAATAAATACATACGTACATAAGAAACTTTTGTATAAAAACAATTAAGAAATAACTTAATCAGTGGGCCATGATTAGAAGATAGCAGGCTTTGAAACATTTGAAGGGTTCAGAAACCTAGTGGGCCAAGCGCCATTTATTAAAGACGTAGAAAACAAGGATTAAGTTATAGAAAGTAATATAAAGCATGTACATTAAAACTAAATGATATTTCAATCTTCATTAAACTATGGTATTCACTTACCTTTAACCCTTACTTTCTCTGTTTTTAATAAATGGCGCTTGGCCCAATATGGCTCTGAACCCTTCATTTGTTAAGCAAGAGAACATAATTTATGGTTTCTCAAGTCGAAGTCTGATGTTCTCTTGTTTTACTGCCTCATTAAGAATTCGCAAGTTCACCTTCTATACTTTTCTCCTATGACCATGATCTTGTTGGCGTTTATCTTCATTCCATACTGTTCATACTGTTATTTAGCTCGAGTAGCATATCCATTAGCATCATCTCCTCTTCTGCTAACAATGCCATATCATCAGCAAATGTTATGCACTTTATTCTTCTTCCTCCTACTATCACCCCTCCCGTGTCCTGAAAACAGTTCTTCACTAAATCCTCCAAGTAGATGTTGAATAGGGTACGTGATGAAGGACATCCTTGACGTACTCCTCTCCTTATTTCACTTCATTTTGGCTTTTCTTCTCCGATCCTGACTTTGACAAATTGTTTCATTTATAAATTAAGAGAATAATAATAATAATAATAATAATAATAATAATAATAAATAATACACCTGAATAAGAAGATAAAGTCTGAAACTGCGAGTGTCTGTAGATTTACACACACACACACACACACACACACAACACACACACACACACACACACACACACACATATATATATCTACAGGGTGTTTCCGAGGTGGTGTTACAAACTTTCAGGGATGATGACGAAGGGCACATGTATCAATTTGAGATAAGGAACCGTGGTCCGGAAATGACTGAGTCGAAACTTATAAGCAAAAATAGTTGTGTGGAAATGGAATTGTAATTTGGCACCACGTGCCCTCTTTCCCTTAACTTTTGGAACAGTCGTGGTAAAATGATATTGGCCGGATGTCTCCTACGTGGGTACTCGTGCCGATACAATCTGTGAGCTTATCTACTGTTCCCATTGGCTCATCCATATTCGAAAATCAGGTCTGCTTATTCCGCTCTCGTGTACTCCTCCATTTCACTAGGACTGATCGACTGGACACTGCAACTTGTACACATACACTGCTGTCTACAGACGTGCATATCAGGACCGACCATGTCCGTTACACATTACGCTATCTGCATTGCTTTAGTGTAGTTTCCTGTCCCCACCCCTCAGACAGCGCACTGAATGGAATACTGTAAGTAGACAACGTAAACAACGTCAGATGAATACAGTGTGTGTAAGATGTACAGATAAATACACATAAATAAGGTGTACAGAGGAATAAAATTATTTCATTTCCACACAACTATTTTTGCTTGTAACTTTCGACTCTGTCATTTCCGGACCAGGGTTACTTATCTCAAATTGATACATGTACCCTTCGCCATCATCCCTAAAAGTTCAATTCAATTCAATTTATTTGGCCATTAGACATACAGTTTTAGGCTTCGTCAGAATACATTTAAAAACATATACTGTAAATACATTTTAAAAAACACTAATAAAAGAAACAGTAAAATTTAAATACTACAATGAAAACCTGAAGTAATTTGAAACTTTTAGATTAAAGAAAACTAACTAAATTGCAATTAAACTTATTTATTAAAATGCAATTTCATACAAGTTTGTGTCGAAAAACTCAGCAAAAGAATAAAAAGGATTATTTAATAAGCAATTTTAAAATCTAGTTTTGAAGCTAGTGATTGGTAATTTATAATTTATAATATTGACTGGGGAGTTTGTAACACCACCTCGGAAACACACTGTATATACATGTATATATACACATTTTTTTTCTGGAATAGACAAAGGTCTTCTATCAGCTCCTGAAGTACCATGCCCTGTCCATCTTAAGCCAGTATTTGCACCTGTTGGTGGTTTCGCTAGAGACGTTGTGTACATATTTGTGTTATTATTTTAACATTGCTGTTGTTTGCAATAGAAACTTGTTGAAATATTTATAAGGCCCCCTCGTTTGTGGAACGTTGCAACTATTATTGATATTCCCGTATTACAATGGTAGTAATGCGCGTTGCAGGCTTTACAGGAGCTCTGCATATGGCGCCTGGGGGCAAGCGTTTGTACTGACAATAGCGTTAAACAAACAACTTATGAAACAAGCAGTTGTGTGTTACCGGTGGCTCGTGTATAAAGAATAATTTTGATATCAAATGCATTGCACGAAATCAAGGGACTTGTGGATTGGACGGGAGACCCAAATTATTTACAGCAGTAGTTGTACGAGTATTTGTACACGTTTGTGCAACTATGCTGGGGGAAAACGTGTGGATGCAATGTTACTAGGCGTGCTTCCAACATAGAGATGTGTTCTGTTCATAGCAGTTCCATTTGAGAGTCTTGTATGAAGTTACAAAAGAAGTAGGTGACTAGAAACCGAGGAAATTCAATTGTAATTTCTTTATATTTTCTTCCTTTGATGTGTAAACATGTATTCGACCAAGAAAAAAATAAAAGTATTTGGTGGAACAATCTCTTACAGCAATGATGTCAAAGAGCGTATTCCGAATCTCACCGGTGAGCAATCCGTTGGCATCAATGTGTTACGAATTCCACCGATGACGTCATTGATGCTCCACCGGTGTCGCACCGGTGCCATCAACTTGCAGAGGTGGTGGCAGTGAGTGAATCTGATTGGTTCTTGTATAGGGCGGGAATTAGCAGACGAATAACATCGTGCACTGTTGTGTCATGGCGGTGTGTTCTGCTGTATTGTTTGTAATGAGCACAACGTAAAAACAATATGTTAATGGCTTATGAGCGAACATGTCAACGGACCAGTTATTACTACCGGTTCAAGAAATAAATTGTTTATGCTGTCTTTTCTTTGAACGAGATGGGAGCAAAATTTTGCTAGCGTAGCACACACAACTTGTACAGTCGCCATGACAGCATCGATCTTTCCAGCAGTTTTGTTCCTTATTTCGCTGCAATGTGACGTCATTGATGCCACCGGACCGGTGAGATTCGGAATACGCTGAAAGAAAGCGCATTTTTCTGACCTTGACGTCGTGCGCGGGCATCAAGCGCTTGGTATGAAAGAAAGAATAAGCAGCCTGTTGGATTAAGAAAACAGTGGTGCACAAACTTCAAACGGAACGTTAAATTTTATGTCGTTATTTTTATATGGCTTCTTTCTGTTTAATATTATCTATATTGTCTGTAAAAACAAAAGTACTAACACTGATTTCTTAATATTGCAGTTGAGTTTTAAACGTTAATAACATAACAAAGAGTTAAGAATGAATATTCATATGAATTCCATAGCAGTACAGCTATACTATACTAAGTGGATGAAAAACATCATTCATAAAGAAAGTGTTATTTCCCCCCCCCCAAAAAAGAGAGAGAGATTGAGTATGATAAGTTAAAATTGATATTGATGGTATCTTTACCCTTATAAAAGTAATCAATGAACTAATCAAAACAATATTACAGTACAAAGCAAAGTTACTAATATTCCATAACAAAACTCTTATCGCATTATTCTTTTAAGGTGATATTGGTGAGCAACTTCCTATCATCAGAATATTAAATTATTTTCTCGAAATGTGCTGAAGCTATTGAGCTGACATTTTTACAACACATGGGCACGTATCTTTTGCTTATGATGTATCAGTAGTTGCTTTGTTAATTCATTTCCTTACAAACATTTTCCATGCGAATATTTTCAAAATTTGTAATACACTGTATTCAGTAATACGTATTTACGATATATTAGATTTACGAAAACATTGTTTCAGTACCTACTTGGAAGGCCACTAAGTAAATAGGCCTATATCTGAAAATTTCACTTTTCTATAAAAAAGTTGAAAAAATATTCCTTTTGAATAAAAAAGACAAACTTGTGAAAAATGAGCATTAAAATTAAAACTTACATTCTTATAATGCACTTATACTTCTCAGGCAAATCTAAAAATTACCATGGATACAGTTTTAACAAGTTCTCTTCCCTTTATCTATCGAATCAGTGCTGGCCATCCCTGAATATAGCTCGACCAAGCGGCATATACTACCTCTTTCGTCTGTCTCTTTCCTTTCCACTGTAAGACTTAAATTCGATTTCACTGTGGTCACACAAATTTGGATTAAGGTTAAATCCAGAGAAATCGCAAGCAATCGTAATGGGACATAATCGTCTACGAAGTACTCTTGATAGTGGTACTATACCACATATAATATTGAATGGGATTATTGTTAAATACAGTGAAACAGTTAAAAATCTTGTCGTTTTTATGGATAGCGATCTAAATTGGAACACTCAAGTAACACACACTTGCAAAAAAATATTTTCTCAACTTCACTCTTTGTTTCATATGAAAGAATTTCTACCACTTAGTCCAAAAAAGAATCTTATTCAGACGCTTGTAATGCCCCATTTTGATTATTGCGATTCCTTACTAACTAATGTAAGTTCACTCTTAGCTGAGAGACTACAACGTGTTCATAATGTGTGCATACGATTCATCTGCAATATTCGTAAATTTGACCATATAACACCTTCCCTCCAGTTACTTTCATGGGTGCGTCTGAAGGAACGAAGAACAATACATTCACTGTCTCTTCTATTTAGAATCATGCATACTTCTACTCCGAATTATCTCTTATCGCGCTTTCAATTTCTTACAACTCTTCGAAACCGACATCAAGCACTTCTTTCTATCCCTCATCATAGAACGTCTCTATACTCATCCTCCTACACTGTAGAAATACCTCGTCTCTGGAATTCGCTACCTAATGATGTCAGGGACTGCCGGACTTTATCACTATTCAAAATTAAATTGGAAAATTTTGTCTTGTTTAATGCTTTTTAGATATTGCTAGAAGTGTCGATTTGTGTTTTTTTACTCCAGATTAAAATCGCAAGTTTCTTGTTTATGTTAGTTAATTAGGATACAATTAATTATACTTAATCACTCATTTAAAGTTTGTGTGACTGGAACCTGTGTATATTTTTGTGTGACTTCACTTCGTTTATAGTGTTTTTTTCCTTTTTATTTCTGTTATTGTATTTGTATTCCTGGTGTTGTGGAAGAGAAGGCCTGATGGCCTTAACTACACCAGAATAAAGAAATAAATAAATAATAAAGAAATAAATAATAATAAATAATAAAGCGCTCAGGCTCTCCTGAGCTCTAAAGCGCGCGCTTGCGCCTATGGGCATCAGTTGACATGACTGTCTTACGGTGGTGATATTCGAAACGTTTTACGTCACAAACGAACGAGTTCAGACCAATAGACAAGGGGAGTCAGCATGTACAGAGTGGAAATCTACATAATTTTTTCTCTAACATTCACCGTTTTAGGGAAATCGTTATGTCTCTATAAAGCATTTGGCAACATCACGGCTGCTGCAATAACTCTAAGCAAGCGCGGTCTGCAGTACTTACCTTCCCCTCCCCCTCTGCTGTACTCAGTCGCTATCACGCGACCTTCGTTGCGTTGCAAAGATTTATTTCAACGATTTTCGCTATTAATCAATTTAAATTCATGGTTAAACTGTTTTTTTTTTCGTTGTTGGTAACTCTATAGCAGCCGTGGCGAAAATATGATCGTGCGCCGAGCCACTGTGTAACCTGCAACGTGCACAGCACCTATGGAGGGAGGCGGACACCCGAAGGAGAAGTGAAGCAACTGTATGACTTATTAACGGATTTTCATTTTCCTTACGTCAAGCACTTAAATATAATTTTATACAGTAGAAGGTTACAAACTAATGTTTAGTACGTGTAACGAAGAAAGAAATGAATAAGAAAACATAGAACACAATATCACAACCTAAGAATGTCTGCGACAAAGTTTCAAAATGAGGAATTATGTCACTTACTGCCAGTAGTAGTTGATCACGAAGGTATTTGTCTGTCAGTCGTGATCTAAATTTGGTTTTTGGTATTTTTATTGTTGAAAATAATTTTTCACAAACTTAAGTTGTAGCGAACATGGCTTCAACAGAGCAAGAGAAAGAACGAAGCTTCGGATATTTATTTTTTGGAAAAGATTTGAAAAGTTCAAAATTTGTCAAGTCCTTACATCTAGCTTTCATTTAACATTACATTGTAAATCTGTGAGTTTAAATTGAAGATCTAACCGTATTATTCGTACATTTGCTCAAAAAGGATCGACCTACAGAGATAATAATAACACCACTTAACCTTTTAATGTTTCATCAGTAACATGTAGCATAATGCTGTTTTATGTTATAGAACCGTTTCCTCGTAATACTTGTGAACAAATCCTACATTTAATATCCTCACCATATTGGCAGCAAAAGAATGCGTCCTCCCATCCTACTTGAAACTTTCGTTTTTGTAGAGGTACATGGTTTCGAGACAGACATTGCGACGATACGCCACTCGCAGGTCAGAGACAAATACAAATGGAACGGAGTTTGGCTCCAGTGAGTGAGAGGGTGGTTGTTAGGGGAGGTAGGAAGCAAGAGAAATGCATAGCTATCATTGCGAGCCACAATGTACTCGCGAGTCACATTTTCGCCACGGCTGCTCTATAGCATCTATTAGATGCTTTATGGTTGTGCTAACAGATGGAGTTACTTGTCAACAATGTGACGCTGAAACGTGTGTTCAGGTTACTGCCCAGCGACAGTCCTGATGTATTTTTTTTATATTTGTGATGATTGGTTAATTAATATTAACCCGGCACAGTCACATTTATACAAATTTCCAGACTCTAGACACCCAGGGAATTTTTTTTTCTTCAAGAAAAATTCACCGAGAACCGAGCCTAAATCGAACCTTCTGAAAGCTGGCATGCTGACCAACAGGCCACGGAGGCAGTCAATTAAACTGTTTAATATGCAAAAGAAAAGATTCCAGACATTAACTGTTCAGATTAGTTTTACCTATCTGCTTGTATGGCAAGCAGCCATTTCTTTCGGACCATTACCGCAATAGAGTGCTGCAGACGTTGGGCAAAGACTTAATTTTTTCATGGAAGGAGAAGTGTAATAAAAGTTTTGTTACGTTTATCCTATAGAATCACCTCTTACATTTTGGTGCAAAGATACCATCCACGTAAGAGTTTATTATAATCCGTGGAGGGTTGACATATATTTTTAAAATATAATGTTGTTTAATAAAATATTGTGCCTTGATATGGACGCAAAATAGACGCGTGCACAATTAATGCGTAACTAAAAGTTAATGCAAGCTTCCCATCACTCTTATACAGATGGACATGGATGGGCAACTCGTGCTCACAAAGTGCTGAATAACCTTGAAAGAGAGAAAGGCAGACGGAGCCAGCCGCTGCAGTTACAAGTTGTTTGTAGTTTCGCTGCAAAAGCCACGGTGCGCTCTGGCGGCTCATGCAGGTGGTCGTGATATCTATTCCACGATTTGAATTTCAGAATGACGCATGGTACAGTAATTATAGTAATTTTAAACAGACTATACCTAAACACATAACAAAATTATATTATTTTCTACCTTTGTAAATTAGTTTAGTACTGGAAACACAAACTGAATACAACTTTTTCAAGATACAATAAATATAGCTGCAATACTTATTTATTATTACACTATCTTTTAATATTTCTTATTATATGTCTTAGTTGAAACGTAGAACGCTAGAATTTACAAGTCATTATACATTAAAGAGTATTCCTCTGTTCTCAGAAAGGTAATAGTCTGTATTCCCAAACAATAAAAGTTCAAGGAAGTATTTTTTTACATGTCACGGCAGATGAAATAACCTTACTTCTGAGTTCTTTCTTTACTTTGAGAAGCTTTTACACTTCTTTCTTGTATTAAACTCTGCCTCAAGTACATGCAGTATATATGGAAGCAAGAGTATATTTGGAAATTCTGACTTAGGCAACATTACGAACAGTTCGATTCCTGATTTTGCTGGAATCTGAGTGGCGTGCTGTTCTGTAGATTTATTAATTCAAGCTGTAAATTTCCAGGATTTTCTATCGGCGTAAGCCAAAAACATTTCAGGAAAATTTCGATTCCTTGTCAATTGTCACTGTTTCTCCAAACTTAGCAGTGAATTCTGCTTTAGATCTTGAAATAGGGTCTTATATTTAATAAGAAGATTTTCTTATGACTCTTCAAGATAGTTTATAGTCAAAGAAAGTGAAGTTGTCTATGTTCTACATGATACTACCACATTTCAAATTTATCCATAAATGTTCTTAGCTAGTCGATTATATGTCGTGCAATTCTGTAACTCGCACGCACAACGTGCTAACGATATTTGATATCAGTCTCACCTTGTTGATATCCCATTTTTACCTTTAGCTGTTCTAAAGTAGATGCAGACAATATTTCTTTACTAAAACCTTCACTGTTTATTTGTAATATAAAATGTCATGCGTAAGAAAGTGTAATAGAATACAAGCTTTAAGTCTCTTCTTAATAAAAAAAATCTTTTTTTACTCGTAACTAAAGGGAAATGATCTGGGAATTATATTGTTTTTCACTTAAAACGAGCCGCCACTTACTGCAGACGCGATCGAACTTGTGTCTTGAAAGAACCGCACACAGACAGTACAGCTAGAACAGAGTCCGTTCTACCTGCACTGAGATTGTGTTGACACTTTGAGAACACGAGCTGCCCACCCATGCAGATGGATATATAATAATATTTATGGGATAATTTAATCTATTTATACAGAGTTTAAGAAACAATTGAGAGGTAGCAGTATTGATCGATACAAGAAAATGAAGTCCTTAATATCGTCCAAAAAGCAAGTACATGTCCATCAACATCATAAGATTTACATAAAAGAGGATTCAATATTCTGAGAGGTGGCAGGAATGATCAAAACAAGAAAACAAAGTCTAATAAACATGAGCCCTAAAATTAAAAAAATCTTCCTTGGTATGAGTACTTGTTCATAAACATCATGTGATTCCCACTTTTAGAAAAGACTTTCAGTGATGAGCACATCAACGGGATAGGGAAAGCCTGAAGCTGATTCTTCACACAACACCTCGCGGCCACATGCGCAGAGCCCTCATAAACGGGCGGCCGCCTTTGAGCGCCGTGGAATCAATAGCCATACAATTAACTTCTTTGGGTTCAAGTTCACGCCTCTTGCCTATAAATTGTTCCTCTACGTCCCAAATATGCTGCACGATGCATTCAGGATATAGTTCAACACTGCGAGCATGATACTATCAGCTAATGGAGTTGGGCCGGCCCTGTGGTGGAGCCTCGGCTTAGACCCCAGGTGGAGGCCGTGCATTGTTCACTTCACGACATAACAGCGGGTAAGGGGTCAGAGATGCTTGTGCGGTAACACCCGTGAATTTTATCACCAATAGAGTTCGTTCACAGTCTACTATATACAGTCGCGAAGCTCAATATGTAGTAAAAATGCAAACATGCGTAGTTGCCCACCACTAGGATCGCTACTATCGCCTCATCATCGCAGATCTCTCTCCTAGCAGACGACAAAATATGTTACACTTTCGTTGTCGTGTTCTTTTGGAAAAATTAACACCTTCCTTCCATTATTGAAATATTAAATGCATAAAGTTAATTTATTATTTTAATGAAGTATATTAAATTCCACCATAAACTCGAAGATACCTGCAAGAAATAAGTTAATATTATTTTTTTTGTGCAAAACGAACTGAAATTTACTATAATCGCTTCACTCATTCAAGATTATAGCGATAATTAACTATGAAACCAATAAATATTAATTTGCATTTCTCTTTACAACAATAATAATGGAAATACGAATTAATGGAGTAACTTACGTGTACCGGTACTTGTAGTGTAGGCTTACGTAGTTAACTAAGTGGGATGAGGTTAAGCAATAATAATCACACCAGAATTGGAAATAAAACGTCATCAATAAATTTTATTGTAACAGGCTTTTTCTACGTCTCTAGTAAAGCAACAAATAAAAATAACAACAAAATTAATAGCTATAAATAAAAACATGTCCTTTGAAAAAAAAAAAAAAATGTAGGCCTACGCAATAATAATCCCACCAGAATTTAAAATAAAACGTGATCAATAAATTTCATTAAAACAAAGTTAATTTTTCTACGTCTTTAGTAAAATAACACATAAAAATAATAACAAAATTAATAGCTACAATTAAAAATATATCCTCTGAAAAAAAAAGTAGACCTAACCTTTATTTCTCTGGAAATTTAGCAGCCTAAGTGACAGAACTTTAACCGGTATCTAACGTCCTTTCGGTTAGACTGAAACATTTCATTGTGACATTTAAGGATATAATGTATTCTAACAGTCGCAAAGAACTTCAAAATTAAGAGTTTTGTTTCTGCACAGCATTTCCCAGAATTTTTTTTCGGAAATCGGAAATAGGATAACTCTGGCCTCTTTCTCTTACTGTTGCTACAATTTATAGTACTACAAACGTCTCCTCCTTGTCCCATATTATTATTCAAATTATTATATTTTAGCCATTAACATTTTCATTATAATCAATACGAACATTTCACAAGCATCAATGTGAAATACGCAACGAGCTAGCACTCTATAAATACGACACAGTCCAAAGTCGACCATGGACAGTCTATTGTTTCTAGTTGCTAACCGCTTGGAGCGCTTTATCACGAGATTTGCAAAAAAACACCTCAAGCTTCGCGACTGTATATAGTAGACTGTGGTTCGTTAGTTACGGTTGATTGCTTACTCCGAAAAGACGGATCTCACAAGGAGAGGACACGCTCTGTATATCACCGAATGGAATAAGATTGTGTGAGATGAAAGTACAAGACACACTGTTTAAAGTCATACCTGGTATGGGTGGCCAATGACCCCTCGTTTTGGAAATATTGGCTATTGTTTGTGACATACTTCCGTTAGGTGGCTAGTAGGGAAGTATTAGACTGTGTAACAGCATAGCCCATATGGTTGGATGCTGAGTTGTTATCCAGACAACCTGAGTTCGAATCTTAACTGGTTCTATATTTTTTTCTTTTAATAATGATTAATATTGTGATCACAGTTATCTATTTACATACCTATATCATATTTCTCAATGTATTGAATGCTTCATCATGTTTTAAACAAATTACTAATTAACTAACATTGTATTGTAAAGGATAAACAATGAAATACTGCTCACATAGGCAGGTAAGATGTGTCACTGGTGTCTGTTCTAATTCTGTAGCAGCTATTCCATTTCATTTTGTACCCGATTCATTATGATGTCATAAGAACACACAAAACGTACATATTTCCTGCACCATGCACAGCAAATGAAAGAAGGTTGTGCACAGTCACACACATTTTTCCGCACTTCTGCTGCAAAACAGATATCCTTCACATTCACAAACACTTCTCATTCGTTTATCAATTTTGATGCATACCACGCATATTTCAACATGGCTTTGAATATAGGAACTGACAACTGAAAGTGAACTAAAATAATAATAATAATAATAATAATAATAATAATAATTATGATAATAATAATTATAATAATAGGCATAATATAATAATAATAATAATAATAATAATAATAATAATAATAATAAAGCTTTAAAAATGAGAAGGCATTAGGATTCGAACTCAGGTTGCCTGGATGACAACTCAGCATCCAACCATATGAGCTACGCTGTTACACAGTCTAATGCTTCCCTATTAAGCACCTAACGGAAGTATGTCACAAACAATAGCCAATATTTCCAAAACGAGGGGTCATTGGCCACCCATACCAGGTATGACTTCAAACAGTACGTCTTGTACTTTCATGCCACAAAATCTGATTTAATTCGGTGATATACAGAGCGTATCCTCTCCTTGTCAGTCAACTGCAGGATTCTTTGTCGAAGAATGTAAGAGAACGTTATGTTTTATTTAACGACGCTCGCAACTGCAGGGGTTATATCAGCGTCGCCGGATGTGCCGGAATTTTGTCCCGCAGGAGTTCTTTTACATGCCAGTAAATCTATGACATAAGCCTGTCGCATTTAAGCACACCTAAATGCCATCGACCTGCCCGGGATCGAACCCGTAACCTTGGGCATAGAAGGCCAGCGCTATACCAACTCGCCAACCAGGTCGATTAATGTAAGAGATATCTCTGTGTACATAGCATGTCTGAACCTTGATTTTCAATCACTGCGTGATGGTAGCATTTTATTTAAGGAGACAGTACACCATTGGCCTGCAAAAATTTAATGAAATTCATTTTTTTATATCTTGGGTATTATGAAAGATAAATTAATAAAACTTTTAATATTTAATATGCATACATTATATTTTATCAAATACTATTCAGAATATTAAAATAGCTAATAATTATTTCTAAAAATAATATCAAATTTGCATATATTTTTGTACAACAGTAAAGCATTTACATAATAATATATGCAATTAATTAAATATCTGTATCATTCTCTTACTGGAATGTTTTAAAGACTTACATCAGCACAATCTAGGATCTTTTACCTATTCCTCCAGGAAATATTTTGTATCAAAATTTTAGACAATTTAGTATTGAAGGTAACGATTAAGAATTGCACAATTTTAGCCCCCTTTTGCTTTTTCCTTTTTAAACTCTCATCTTTAATTCTTAACTTTGCTCTGAACTATATCATTAGGAAAGTCCAGGATAACGGACAGGGTTTGGAATTAACGGGTTACATTAGTTGTTTGTTCTGTGTGATAATTTATAGTTCAATGAAAATCCAGAAACTAATAGGTCACGGAAATTTTACTTGTGGAAAGTAAATGAGTTAGGTTTGTGAAATGTAAATCTCTAAAACACAAAGTATATGATTATGTCTCGTGACCAGAATATTGTACGAAATGGAAATATAAAAATTGAAAATTTATCCTTTGATGAGGTGGAAAATTACAAATATTTTGGACCAATAGTAACAAATATAAATGACACTGGAAGGAAATCAAATTGCGGAATAAATATGGAAAATGCCTGTTATTATTCGGTTGAGAATGCTTTCGTTATCCAGTCTGCTGTAAAATTATTTGAAAGTTAGAATTTATAAAACAGTTATATTACCGGTTGTTCTGAAATTTTGAATCTCACTTTGAAAACACAGATCTAAGGATCTTTTAGAATAAGGTCTTAGGAAATATTTTATAAGAATGAATGTTACAGGAGAATGGAGAAGTTAACAACACAGAACTGCACGCATTGTATTCTTCACCTGACATAATTAGGTCCCTATCCTGTGCAAGATTAATCCAGTCTCTACAATCATATCCCACCTCCCTCAAATCAATTTTTATATTATTTATCCTCTCATCTACGTCTCGGCCTCCCCAAAGATCTTTTTCCCTCCGGTCTCCCAACTAACAGTCTATATGCATTTCTGGATTCGTCCATACGTGCTACATGCCCTGCCCTTCTCAAACGTCTGGATTTAATGTTCCTAATTATGTCAGGTGAAGAATACAATGCGTGTAGTTCTGTGTTGTGTAACTTTCTCCATTCTCCTGTAACTTCATCCCTCTTAGCCCCAAATATTTTCCTAAGCACCTTATTCTCAAACACCCTTAGCCTCTGTTCGTCTTTCAAAGTGAGAGTCACAATCATACAGAACAACCGGCAATATAACTGTTTAATAAATTATAACTTTCAAATAATTTAACAGCAGACTGGATAACGAAAGCTTCTCAACCGAATAATAACACGCATTTTTCATATTTATTCCGCGTTTAATTTCCTCCCGAGTGTCATTTATATTTGTTACTATTGGTCCAAAATATTTGTATTTTTCCACCTCATCAAAGGATAAATTTTCAATTTTTATATTTCCATTTCGTACAATATTCTGGTCACGAGACATAATCATATACTTTGTCTTTTGGAGATTTACTTCCAAACCTAACTCTTTACTTTCTTCAAGTAAAATTTCCGTATTTTCCTGTTAGTTTCTGGATTTTCTCGTAACATTCACGTCATCCACATAGACAAACAGCTAATGTAACCCGTTCAATTCCAAACCCTGTCCGTTATCCTGGACTTTCCTAATGGTATAGTCTAGAGCAAAGTTAAGAAGTAAAGATGATAGTTTAAAAAAGGAAAAAGCAAAAGGGGGCTAAAATTGTGCAATTAGCCCCGAATTTGTAACTATTTATAGAAATTGATATTACTCACCCAGTTTTATTTTTTAGATATTTGAGAAGTTTTTTTTTACCATTAGATTCACTAGAGTGTTTACTAGAAAATAGCTTCACTTGATTTTTAATATTATGCTTTACAGACACATTATAACTGACTTTAGATGATCTTAGAAGGCTAGGGATAAAGAGATGAAGAAAGTGGGCTTTGGAAAGAGAGGATTGGTCAACTGTTCTTAAGGAGGTCAAGGTTAAACTGGAAGGGCCGTAGTAGGCCTACCACAGATGATGATGATGAAGATGTATCTCTGCATAACATTCCTGCTATTGTCTGTGAAGATAAGAAACCGTCATAGCTACACACAGATCTCATGCTTGTGCAGTGAATTTTTATTTAAAGCGTTTGTTTTGGATACCGATTTTTTAACTCTGGTTTCTTGGCAACAAAGAAAGCAGAACAATACCAGAGACAAAAGAAGGCAGGAATAAGATTATCTTTTTGAATTAATCAGCTCTTTGTCTAGAGGTTCACGGTAGTATTGGTTTCCGATACGATGTTCAATTCCTCCGTTATTGATTCAGAATCTGGTCATGTTTCACAGAGATTTAATATGAAAACGAAACGAGTTTGAAGTAAAGTGAAGCTCTGAGACTTCACCTGGCGGCCTAACGAACCCGGTTCCCAGAACCCCACGTGTGTGTCGGTTCCTAATTGGGTTTGTCGTCGCTAACTTAGCCCTTCGCCTCCACTGTAGCGTCGTTTGAGTGGCCGCTGACAAAATATCAGTAAGCTATTGCAATTTTCCACTCCGATAGTTTTAAATGACCTGAGTTTAATTCTCTGTTTTGTCCTCAACGTAACGTGGAAGCGGAACGTTAGGCATGTAGTTAGCGACTGACTTTGTGACAGTTTGCTGGATAGAAGTGACTCGTTTGACTGTTTTCAAACATACAGATCAACTCTGTGAAATGTTCATGCAGGTTACATTTCCAGTCCAGGTGTGCCAACTATGAACAATGTATTACGAGTTTTGCTGTGTTCGCAACTGTTTTATTAAGTGACTAGTTGCTCACGAGATTTCCGGACAATTGTCCGCTCTTGTCCAACCACGAGTGTTTCTACACTGTTTCCAGATGGAACAACGTAACAGCTAGCTATCGGATAATAGTCTAGCATGTGTTTCACCTTGACAGTCCAGTAACATTTAATTGTGTGTGTGGTTGAAGAGCAGATACTGCAGCGAGCAAAAAACATTAGCTCACGTCCTTGGTTCGTGTCACCGCAGAGTTTTAACTCAGGAACATCAGTGATTATATGATTCGTTCTAGGATTGCCAGCTCGTCGAAACAGGAAATTCAAGGTCCATGAAGAGGTCCATTGTAACACAGATAGAGTAAACAATCGCCGTATTGATATAATAGCGATCGATAGAAATATCAACACCGCTCTTACACTTGATCCAACAGTACGATATCAAACTGGTGCAGGTCAACCCAGTGAAGTAAATTCAGAATTTTTCAATTTCTTTACGTACCGCAAGTTCAGATTATCAATGTGGTGGGTCTTATGATTGGTGTATTTAATTTCTTAAGAGAGATTACTTGAAAGAAAAACTGACTGAGGTACAAACAAATACTTATTTACTGGCTTTTAAGGAACCCGGAGGTTCATTGCCGCCCTCACATAAGCCCGCCATTGGTCCCTATCCTGAGCAAGATTAATCCATTCTCTATCATCATATCCCACCTCCCTCAAATCCATTTTAATATTATCTTCCCTCTACGTCTCGGCCTCCCTAAAGGTCTTTTTCCCTCCGGCCTCCCAACTAACACACTCTATGCATTTCTGGATTCCCCATACGTGCTACATGCCCTGCCCATCTCAAACGTCTGGATTTAATGTTCCTAATGATGTCAAGTGAAGAATACAATGCGTGCAGCTCTGTGTTGTGTAACTTTCTCCATTCTTCTGTAGCTTCATCCCTCTTAGCCCCAAATATTTTCCGAAGCACCTTATTCTCAAACACCCTTAACCTATGTTCCTCTCTCAAAGTGAGAGTCCAAGTTTCACAACCATAAAGAACAACCGGTAATATAACTGTTTTATAAATTCTAACTTTGATTTTTTGACAGCAGACTGGATGATAAAAGCTTCTCAACCGAATAATAACAGGCATTTCCCATATTTATTCTGTGTTTAATTTCCTCCCGAGTATCATTTATATTTGTTAGTGTTGCTCCAAGATATTTGAATTTTTCCACCTCTTCAAAATATAAATCTCCAATTTTTATATTTCCATTTCGTACAATATTCTGGTCACGAGACATAATCATGTACTTTGTCTTTTCGGGATTTACTTCCAAACCTATCTCTTTACTTGCTTCCAGTAAAATTCCCATGTTTTCCCTAATCCTTTGTGGATTTTCTCCTAACATATTCACGTCCTCCGCATAGGTAGAAACAAATAGTAAGAATAAAAACATTCGAGATTTATATAAGGATATAAAGGAATACATACATACATACATACATACATACATACATACATACATACATACATACATACATACATACATACATACATACATACATACATACATACATACACGGTCCACACCTTTGAAGTAACGGTCAGCGTGTGTGGCCGCGAAACCAGGTGGCCCGGGTTCGAATCCGTTCGGGGCAAGTCACCTGGTTGAGGTTTTTTCTGGGGTTTTCTCTCAACCCAATCCGAACAAATGCTGGGTAACTTTCGGTGCTGGATCCCGGACTCATTTCACCATCATTATCACCTTCATTTCATTCAGACGTTAAATAACCTGAGATGTTGATACAGCGTCTTAAAACAACCCAATAAAAATACATACATACATACATACATACATACATACATACATACATACATACATACATACATACATACATACACACACACAACTGTTGCCAAAGTAAATAAAAGTTCAGTCTGGTATAAACAACTGTGGCGATTGAAGGCTGTTTAACGTTCGAGAGTTGATCACTCCCGAAGTCCCGAAACACTCGCAAGCCTCTTTTTGTTAACGACGCTACTTTGCGGGCGCTGTTATTCTTGCTTTCTCGATCGTTGTTCAACTCTACTGAGCACTCTGTTACGGCGTGACCACCATCTTGTCTATCATGCACACCAGCTCCGCCACGCCATGCGGTTGAAGTCTGAAACGCCACTCACTCGAAACTTAATCCTTTCTGCGCATATGACAACAAATTGCTCTGAGATATGTACAGATCCAGAAATAAAATTCACGTGGTCCAAATTTTGTTTCTGAGTCTGTACGCTTCACTTTTCTAACATCAGAATCGGGCCACTCTGTATATATCTTCCTATTTGGATGTTCAGTAAAGTATTTGATTTATTCATATATTTTCAATTATACTAGATAAAATAAAAATATGAACAAAAACATATCTGGTAACGTGATGAACTTCATTGTTACGGAACGTAAAAAAAAATGTAAATTTATGTAAATGTGCTCAAACAGTTTGCAAAAGCCCTAGAGTGTAATTTAATTATGTAATTTATAATGGACATAGCATTTTCATGTAAAAGTCCGCGGCAAATTGTATCTAAAACATGGCTAAAATCATTCCAGTGACGATAAAAAATAATCTATGCCTTTGATTTATGAAGCGGGGCGAAATGTGGTGGGGTGAAATGGAAAAGACAAAACATGCAAGTATACGAATCTTACTTACTTACTTACTTACTGGCGTTTAAGAAACCCGGAGGTTCATTGCCGCCCTCACATAAGCCCGCCATTGGTCCCTATCCTGAGCAAGATTAATCCAGTCTCTACCATCATATCCCACCTCCCTCAAATCCATTTTAATATTATCTTCCCACCTACGTCTCGGCCTCCCCAAAGGTCTTTTTCCCTCCGGCCTCCCAACTAACACACTCTATGCATTTCTGGAATCGCCCATACGTGCTACATGTCCTGCCCATCTCAAACGTCTGGATTTAATGTTCCTAATTATGTCAGGTGAAGTATACAATGCGTGCAGTTCTGCGTTGTGTAACTTTCTCCATTCTCCTGTAACTTCATCCCTCTTAGCCCCAAATATTTTCCTAAGAACCTTATTCTCAAATACCCATAATCTCTGTTCCTTCCTCAAAGTGAGAGTCCAAGTTTCACAACCATACAGAACAACCGGTAATATAACTGTTAGTATACGAATCTACTGAATTAATAATTATTTTATATTCTGATTTATTCCTTATTGTTTAGTTATCCCCGTCACATGTCATGAAGGCACTTGGGGGCATGGAGGCAGGGGTAGGGCATGGTTGCGCCCCACGGTCAGGTAAGATGCAGCAGATAAAAAGGGTCCCTGTTTTGTGGGCATAGTTGCGCCCCGTTCCCTTCAGGTAGAGAAAAGGTCATAGCATAGTTGCGCCCCGATGAAATAGGCAGAGAAAAAGACACTACTGAAATTCGAGCCTCGTAATCAACCAACCTCATTAATTTCTTATTCGATTTATATTCATTATCGATACCGTTAAAATGAACACCATGAAGTTGGCAGTATTTTATTAACTGTTTTTCTACTGTTTATGCAGTGATTATCGATAGCCTACCGTTAAAATGAACACCATGAAGTTGGCAGTACTTTATTAACTGTTTTTCTACTGTTTATGCAGTGATTATCAATAGCCTACCGTTAAAATGAACACCATGAAGTTGGCAGTACATTATTAACTGTTTTTCTACTGTTTATGCAGTGATTATCGATAGCCTACCGTTAAAATGAACACCATGAAGTTGGCAGTACATTAACTGTTTTTCTACCTTTTATGCAGTGATTATCAATAGCCTACCGTTAAAATGAACATCATGAAGTTAGCAGTACTTTATTAATTGTTTTTCTACTGTTTATGCAGTGATTATCGATAGCCTACCGTTAAAATGAACACCATAAAGTTGGCAGTACTTTATTAACTGTTTTTCTACTGTTTATGTAGTGATTATCGATAGCCTACCATTAAAATGAACACCATGAAGTAGGCAGTACTGTTTTTATACTGTTTATGCAGTGATTATCGATAGCCTACCGTTAAAATGAACACCATGAAGTTGGCAGTACTTTATTAACTGACATTTCTACTGTTCAAATGAGTGATTATCAATAGCCTACCGTTGGAATATGGGGTTTTTAGCAGTCTTGACATTTTATTAATGATTTTCACACCGTCTGTGAAGTATGGAGCAATTTAAAATGAATGTTTTTAGTTCTGTTAATAATTCACAATGGTTCTAAGTTTTAATTTTCGAAACCCTGTACCGTTTAAAATATCGATGTACAAACCAAAAAGTGGCAGTTCATTTATTGTGTTTTTCAATAAAAAAGTGTTATTTTAAATAGCAAAATTGATCAACGCTAGCCTACCTGTTTCAATGAACAGCTATCACTAATATTTTTTAAGTTTTTTTATTTTATGACAATCACTTTCGTGTGTGTATGCTCTTCCATGAAGTTGCCATGTCCCATCTGCTACCTGATTTCTTGGGGGCGCAACTATGCAGTGATTATCCCAATTGACCTACCGTTAAATGCCATACCGGGAGGTTGGCCCCATGCTTTCCATGACCTCGTTTTCTTCTGAATGAGGTGGTGTTATCGATACGCTCTGACCGTTACCCCAGGAAATGACCCGGTAATCAATTTTATAGGAGGCTGATTAACCTCGTTTCTGAAAGTTTGGCAACGAGAAAATTATCAATTCGGGATCGCCTACCTTCCAGTCCGAAGCATTATTAAGTTGGCATTATTATTATTGTTACTGTTGTTGTTGTTGTTGATCAGGAAGAGAAATCGGATTGGTCGGGTCACTGGCTGAGAAGAAACTGCCTATTAAGGATGCACTGGAAGGAATGGTTTCTACTGTTTATGGACAGACAGAATATCAAAGCCTGTGTTGGAAATGAGCAGGTGGCAAAGAATGATGCTGAAACTGTTTATGCAGGAAAATTGAATAGCTGGGTCACTGGTTGAAAGAAACTGCCTACTGAAGGATGCAATGGAAGGAGTGGTGAACGGGAGAAGAGTTCTACTGGGCAGAAGAAGATATCAGATGATAGACGACATTAAGATATGGATCATATGAGACAAAGAGGAAGGCAGAAAACAAGAGATTCATTCATTCACTTTTTTATTCCATAGATCTTATGAGCAATGATTAAGATGTGGAACAAGTCAAAATTTTACAATATTACAATTACAATTTTTACAAATTTTTACAGTTTTACAATTTAGTAATTTTCTACAATTTTTACAATTTTGTGCAATTTTTTACAATATTTTGGCGAGATGTAGTGAGATGAGGTGAGGTCCGAGGATTTGCCAAAAGATTACCCCGCATTTGCCTTTTGGTAGGAGAAAACCTGAAAACCAACCAGGTAATCAAATCAAAGGGTTGATGCCGAGGACTCGCCATATTCCATCCGACTTCAGTCCCACGGCTGGGGAAAACCTCGGAAGAAACCATTCAATGAGACCAAAGGGGGATCCAACCCAAGCCCGAACGCAGCTCCGGATCAGCGAGACTTGAGAATGCTGGGTTTGCAGTGAAAGACCTGCTCTTGGACAGAACACTATGAATGAATGAGTAATTTTTACTTACTGACGATGTTTTCGTCTTAATTTCTGTATCATTTTAATCAATCGAGTTTAACAAGAAGAGGACACGCTCTGTATATCACCGAATTAAATAAGTTTGTTTGAAATGAAAGTACAAGACACACTGTTTAAAGTCATACCCGGTATGGGTGGCCAATGACCCCTCGTTTTGGAAATATTGGCTATTGTTTGTGACATACTTCCGTTAGGTGCCTAATAGGGAAGCACTAGACTACGTAACAGCGTAGTTCATATGGTTGGATGCTGAGTTGTCATCCAGGCAACCCCAGTTCGAATCCTAATATCTTCTCATTTTTTAAAACTGATTTATTATTATTATTATTATTATTCCATTATTATTATTATTATTATTATTATTATTATTATTATTATTAGAACCAAAAGGACAATTTGGCCCAAGAGTGCAACGTCAAGTAGATGAACTCACTTCTAAATTCGGAAATATATGTGTAGCACGTTCTTCATCAGGAAAGCTGACGTCTCAACTCCATAGGACAACCTTCTTTCATTTGCTGTGCATGGTGCAGGAAATATGTATGTTTTGTGTTATTTTATGATATTTATCATAATGAATCCTGTACAAAATGAAGTGGAATAGAAACAGAACAGACACCAGTGACCTGCCTACGTGAGCAATATTTCCTTGTTTATCATTTACAATACAATGTTAGTTAATTAGTGATTTGTTTAAAACATGATGAAGCGTTCAATACATTGAGAAATGAAGGGTACACGGGAAAAACGATCAAGGTCCATCAAAAATCGAAATTGAGTTAATAATGCTATCTTATAGTGGAAAGGAAGTACTATCATGTGGTCTAGCTAGTAATAAGAAATCATCGTTCTTGACATTCCACTACGTCAATTTCTATTAAATAAACACATAACAAAGTATTAAGTCCTTAAAATTTAAAATTCGTTTTTCTCGAAACTTTCTAAAATGGACCTTGATCGTTATTCCCGTGTGCCCTTCAAATATGATATATATAAAAATAGATTACTGTGATCACACTATTAATTATTATTAAAAGAAAAAAATATAGGGCCAGTTAAGATTCGAACTGGGGTTGCCTGGATGACAACTCAGCACCCAACCATATGAGCTACGCTTTTACACAGTCTAATGCTTCCCTATTAGGCACCTAACGGAAGTATGTCACAAACAATAGTCAATATTTCCAAAACGAGGGGTCATTGGCCACCCATACCAGGTATGACTTTAAACAGTACGTCTTGTACTTTCATCTCACACAATCTTATTCCATTCGGTGATACACAGAGCGTGTCCTCTCCTTGTAAGTCAACTCTTACTTGGTTTATTAAATATTTCACACTGCAATCCACTAAGCAAAGTCGCAAGGACCAACCCCGTGTTGCGGGCCATAGACTGAATAACCCTGCTCTGAACGTTCGCCTGACGATGTGTTAAAGAAATGTCGCCACAAGCAGATTCCAGGCTTCGGCCTTGAAGTCCGGGTGTTTAAAAGTCCACAAGAGGCGGAGGGAGCGCGAAATGACGCCCATTGTTGCGAGCGTCAAAGAAGTCATTACGACAGTCAGCTTTCTTCTTCCCGCGATTACGATTCGCTGCATGTCCCGCTCGCCATTGTGCCGTCCGCGGGCTCACAAATGAGGGATTCAGGCTGTGGCAATGCTGATGAGTTGCGTTCCATATTGAGGTTGATTTCTGAAGCAACTCCCGATTTCATCGAGTCATCATGACGGTTCCATTGTTGAGGCCATGCCTCCCCTGTGGCTGTACGTCCATTTCTTCTGTCTTGTGGATTTCGTAATCGTTTTTCAATTTAAGTCCGTAGAAATAATTACAGTGAACAGACCGTTCTGTTCAACTATACCGCATTTTTTCTGGGTACGATAGGACATTGCAATTTAGCATTACCATGAGAAACGTAAGTTTAAAAGCAATTATGAAATAACTTAATCAATGGGCCACGTTTAGAAATTAGCAGGCTCTGATAATTTCTAAAACAAGAGAACATCATTTATGGTTGCTAAGACAAAGGCTGATGTCAGAGCCTAATAAATTCTAAACTTGACCCAATGATTTATTTCTTCGATGTTTTTGAACATAGGCAGTATTAAACTTTTATGTCCTACTAGCCGTACCCGTGCGCTCCGCTGCACCCGTTAGAAATAAATATAAAGTAATTATATAATTAAAATAGGACATTTGATCCGGGGAACATTCGTGTTTGATAGAAGGATAAATCGTTTATTATGTTACTTAATTTAAATTGAATTAAAAAATTAAAATGACGATCATTTTGATCCAGAGACCACTCATTTGGTCATAAAAATTAGTTCTTCCACGAAACGAATATACAGAATAGCCTATCAAGTTTTCTGCTAAGAATCTATTTTAATCTTACCTGTCCTCGATTCAAATCAGGAGTTACTGGATAACATTATAGCATTATGTCCATCTAGAGAAACTACACTTTCCAATGGTGAATTAATAATTAATTATACAAATAGGTTAATTTAGCTTCCGATATTACTTCATAGAAACGCAGAAACATTATCTGAGGCTTTCATTGCTTTCGATTGTTGCTGTCCAAGGCCCCTTATAGACGTAGTCATTTGTTTTTTAATTCATTACACGGCCTTAGATGGCAGTTATTTTAATTTTAAAACTCATTTATCTCATTAAATATCAGTCCTATCAAAATTTTTAAGGAATAAAACTTACCGCAAATTATTTTTAAAGA
>JAJSOF020000003.1:206139893-206429893 GCA_025594305.2 Periplaneta americana | reverse complement strand
CCTAAGTGCAAATTACTTCTGAAAGTTATGCCTTTATATCCTGTTTCATTTTCACTGTTGTAAATCTACAGCGAATCGTATTGTTTGATACTGGAATCTGTTTTCATATGTTAACTCTGGCGACAGAAAGAACTGTTATCAGAGATCAATTTTATAGTTTTTTCCTTTGCACATAAATCCGATCAATTGAGCTGTGAATAATCCATAAAATTGTTATCAATTAATTTATAGTTATTGCATTCTACAGTTGCGGGCTGTTCAGTGAATTCGCATTTAAATGGTGTTTGATAACAGATCAATGGCAGCTTTGCGATCGTGTTTGATAGCTCAATAGTTCATCCAGACGGTACAACGAACCCTGGTAATTTAATTAAGTTTCGTTTGTTGTAAATTAACAATTTAAATATTTCATCCGAGATTTGTCAGGCGACAGAATCGGCCGCTAACATGGGGGTCCGACAAACAGAGGTGGATAATTGTGTCAACATTCCAGACAAATGTCATTGCATATTTCAACAACGGGCAGAGCGGCGCAATTAGCCAAATAATTGGTCGAGTGCGATGAAACGGACACAAAAAACTATTTATTGTTTCCGCTGTGGTGAAAGCTCTCGATATTAAAGTGCAGACTCTGGATTGCTGTTGAAATTAATTATATACAAAGTCAGTCTGATTTGTGCTGCGTAATGAGTTTGGTTTCCGGGACATTATGTTCTCAAGTTACAGTTTTACGAGGTAAAGCATGTGGATATTGCAAACAGATTGTCTATGTGTTTTAATAATAAATACTTTGCAGTTTCCTCGGCAAGGAAACGATTTATTTTAACGTTGCAGAATATCGGTGGATTTTCCGGTCTCCTCAGCACGTTTTAGATGATGGGCGAACTTCTGGTAATTTTCAGTCAAAACTGGATTTTCGTTTTCTTGTAAAAATGAATAAACAATCTCTTATTTATATGAATAATTTCGAGGAAAAATTGTTCAGCCGGGTATCGAACCCGGGACCTATTATAACGTACCAACGCTCTACCATTGAGCTACTCGGGAACTCTAAACACCGACACAATTTTTCCCTCTAATCCATAACCTCAAAGTGGGCTGACAACCGTCAAGATAAACTTCGATTGCACTCTAACTCCGTGTGACTTAAATTGTGGTTTTCTGTTCAGGAAATTATTCAAATCAACTTTATAGGGAGTTATACCTGAAATCTTGATTTGCATAATACATCACTGTTCGTTAACAGAAAGATAGATTTAAGGATGGAGTGGATGGATGGATTGGATGGATGGATGGATGGATGATGGATGGATGGATGGATGGATGGATAGGATGGAAAAATGGATCGGTGTCGGATGGATGGAACTTTATTGTCAATGGCAGCAATGTAAAGACAAGGGTCCCATTCGATACAATTCCAGAACAATTTTTTAAAATTCAAATCAAATTTAAAAGTTATACCTGAAATCTTGATTTCTTATTTATATGTTGAGCAAGTTTCAATAATCTGTTATATTATAAATTCAAATCTCAGGAAAAAAAAAATCTTAAACACTTTACTCATACAATAAAATATAACCTTCAGTTTGGTTTTAATTCGTAATAGATAAACTTTGACCAGATATTGGAGAAAAAGTTGTATATTTTAGGGTAGAGTACATCAGTTATTCTATAGATTTAAAAAGGCATATGACTCGGTTAAACTATTTTTATTACGATATTCTTATAATAATAATAATAATAATAATAATAATAATAATAATAATAATAATATTTTTTTTAATTGGTTATTTAACGACGCTGTATCAACTAAACTAGGTTATTTAGCGTCGATTATATTGTAAAAATGATATTTGGCGACATGAGGCCGAGGATTCGCCAAGACCCCTATGCATTGACAACGGTTGGGGAAAATCTCGAAAAAACCCAACCATAATCAGCAAGCGAGGATCAACCCGCGCCCAATTTCAAAAGGCAAGGCCTTAACTCGGTTGAGCCACGTCGGTTTAATATGATAATCTAATAATAATAATAATAATAATAATAATAATAATAATAATAATAATAAAGGTGCGCCTGATAAGGCATTTGAGATCTTGTTTTAGGTCAGTTCTTAGCGTATTCATTTACCGTCTTATCCTTATTCTTGCACTTTGTTAGATGGTATCTTTCACATTTTAAATTGCACAATTCACACACACAACTTTCACACGGTTCGTGGTAACTTTTGTCTTCCACAACTTATGGTGAAACCATGTATCGCGAAGCGGGTTATTGCATGTCTTTGAGTCTGATTTTCTTTAGTCTCCGGAGCCAGACAGGATGTACACAGAAGTCATCAAGGACTCAATACTCATTCTCACACCACTCTGGACAGAGTTATTCAATAGCTGCCTAAACACAGGCACAATCCCCGAGATCTGGAGAACGTCAACAATAAAAATATTGCACAAATGGAAAGGCGACCCAGAGGATCCAAATACTTACAGGGGCATTGCATTAGAAAACAGCCTTTTCAAGATATATATGAAAATTTTAACAAGAAGACTACAGGAAGAATCGAGGATGCCGGAATGTCAATTCGGCTTCACGCCAGGGAGAAGTACGATCCAAGCAGTTGAACATTTACTGGAGAATATAACAGAGGCCTTAAAGAAATCCAGAAGGAAATATTACGCAGTCTTCATAGACTTCAAGAAGGCTTTCGACCTCCTCGACAGGGAAATAATAACAACAAAATTAAGAAGCATGTTAGGTGAAACTCATCTCCTTAACGATATTCTTATTGAATTTGGTATTCCCAAGAAACTAGTTCGATTCATTAAAATGTGTCTCAGTGAAACGTACAGCAGAGTTCGTATAGGTCAGTTTCTGTCAGATGCGTTTCCAATTCACTACAAGCTAAAGCAAGGAGATGCACTATCACCTTTACTTTTCAATCTTGCTCTAGAATATGCCATCAGGAAAGTCCAGAATAACAGAGAGGGCTTGGAATTGAATTGGTTACATCAGCTGCTTGTCTATGCGGATGACGTGAATATGTTAGGAGAAAATCCACAAACGATTAGGGAAAACACGGGAATTTTACTGGAAGCAAGTAAAGGATAGGTTTGGAAGTAAATCCTGAAAAGACAAAGTATATGATTATGTCTCGTGACGAGAATATTGTACGAAATGAAAATATAAAAATTGGAAATTTATCTTTTGAAGAGGTGGAGAAGTTCAAATATCTTGGAACAACAGTTAGTAACAAATAACTTATAAATGATACTCGGGAGGAAATTAAAACCAGAATAAATATGAGAAATGAATGTTATTATTCGGTTGAGAAGCTTTTATCATCCAGTCTGCTGTCAAAATATCTGAAAGTTAGAATTTATAAAACAGTTATATTACCGGATGTTCTTTATGGTTGTGAAACTTGGGCTCTCACTTTGAGAGAGGAACATAGGTTAAGGGTGTTTGAGAATAAGGTGCTTAGAAAAATATTTGGGGCTAAGAGGGATGAAGTTACAGGAGAATGGAGAAAGTTACACTACACAGAACTACACGCATTGTATTCTTCACCTGACATAATTAGGAACATTGAATCCAGACGTTTGAGATGGACAGGGCATGTAGCACGTATGGGCGAATCTAGAAATGCATATAGAGCGTTAGTTGGGAGGCCGGCGGGAAGAAGACTTTTAGGGAGGCCAAGACGTAGATGGGAAGATAATATTAAAATGGATTTGAGGGAGGTGAGATGTGAAGATAGAGAATGGATTAATCTTGCTCAGGATAGGGACCAATGGCGGGCTTATGTGAGGGCGGCAATGAACCTGCGGGTTCCTTAAAAGCCAGTAAGTAAGTAAGTAGTAAAATATAATTTGTTTGCTTGTTACTTTTCATATGATGAAATGGGAATCTGGGTCTTGGACAGAAATCATGACCCTGCTCGCAATAGTTACGGAATAAGAGCTTGTTAAACATTTGGGAAAAAACATTAAAAATTATTAACATTCCACCAATATATTATAGTTTTTTTGTTACATACAACGTGAGCTATTCACTCTGAAAATCTGCAAGGCTATTTTACTACCACCCTGTATATTACTTCTCTTATCTTTGACCCTTAGTCTCCATTTGTAAACCGAAACAAAAATAATACATTGAAACCAACACAACTGGAATTATAGGATGGGGTAGCTCTTTTAAATCCAATTTTAATCCACTTTATTTATTACAGAAGAAAATAATTAAAATATGTCTTCATAAACCTATTGATTTTCCATCTCAAAATTTTTTTAAGACTTTAATGTACTTAACAAAAGACAAATTTATTATATTGTATTAATAAAATTCATACATAAAATCTGAAATGATTTTGAATTGTATTCTTATAGTTATGAAGCAAAAGGTATGAATTCTTTAAGATTGTTTGAACCAAAATGCAACACTGCTACAGTATTTAATCATAGTAGTAATTTAGGCCCAAGAATATATAACAAATTTATATTTAAATATCCTAATCTTGTCAATTCTAATAGTTCTAGTATTACATTTAAAAAGTCATGCATGGATTTTATAAAATTGAAAAATTATACATTTAAATTTATATACTATAATTGCATAGTAGATATAAAACAAATTGTATTGTATACTTATTAATTTCAATTCAGGTCCGCCCCTGAGCACGAGTTCTACTCTTTCAGGGGCGAGTTAATGTTTTTCTGTATATATTATATTTTATATTACAATTATTAGTAAAATAATAAATAAATAAATCTGTCGAAATGTGTTGGTGTATCCCTGATATAGCGCAGAATTTTTTCGATATCTTTCCAACAATATGACGAATATGAGGTAACCCCATGGCATATCCTCAGTCTCGTCTCTCATTTGCTGCAGCTACGTTAAGAAGTCGAATAAAGAAATAAAACAACTTGGAAGGAGAAACAGAATTCTCAAGTTAAGTAGTGACGTCATTCTGGTGGATTCAAAGCAGCAATGCAATTAAGCCGTACACAATAGCACAACTATACATACAGCAACTAGAGTAAGAAAGCTCTAAGATATGACGACGTTTTGCCACTTTCTATGAAATGAGGTTACGGCGACAGAAAGTTGAGCACCGCGAAGACCAGAACCGCAATTTGCGCCAATTAGCCGAATTTCAGTTGTCACACGTAATTAGCGCCTCTGTGGATGACGCCAGAAGCTGTGCAGTGAACAGGCGATGCATGTCATAGTGTGCACGAAATAGTAATATGCGTTACAAGAGCGGTATGTTGATGTTTTCATGTTCGATGAAAAGATTGAAAAAGCGAAACGTAGTTGAGCTTTTTTAATTTCCGAGAACATGAAAACAAACATACCGCTCGTGTATCGTACATTATTTTGTGCGAAGATCGTTTATTACATACCTGAAAGAGGAATTTCTAATTACTTGCAATGAAATCTCCATCTTGGTTTCTGTTCAATGACGGCAACTTTGGAAAACAAATATATCTATCTTCAACATTGTTCCTATAAAATGTTTTCTGTGTTTACTATACTCCAGCATGCCGTGATATACGTCTGTCTGTCTTTTTTTCCCCCAAGTCTATGATGAGTCTGGAATCTTGTTGATTTCTTCACGGCTTCCTTAATGTTACTTGCATTACAAATGCAGTAACTTTTGTGGTGTTGTAGAGTTTACTTAAGTTTTGCAAATATTTAAAAACAATAATTAACATTGCAATTTAGGTGAAATTGCAGTGGTAAGTTTCCAATTTATAATTATTACTATGTTAAACGTCTCTAAAAATAATATTTAAAAGCCTAAAGCAGTAAAATGAATGTCGCGCTTAAGCGGTAAGAAGAGGGAAATTGTTATGTGTGTTACGTTGGGAATACTGAATGTGGTATTTCACACTTACCGGGTATTGGTTCTGTGCGGAAAACAAGCAAATACGCACGATCTCGCACAAATGATTTAACAGTAGTAATAGCAGTGGACTGGAAGTGGGGATATTATTCATAGTGGTAGAGATAGTATTAGCGTAATAGATGCACTATTGATTTATAGGCGGAGTTATAATAATAATAATAATAATAATAATAATAATAATAATAATAATAATAATAATTTATTTATTTATTTAATCTGGCAGAGCTAAGGCCAGAAGGCCTTCTCTTCCGCCCAGCCAGACTCTAATTCTAATTGAATACAATTGCTTACATAGTTATTACATTAATATCTAGACCATAAAACAACATGAAAGTAAATAATGAAAGTTGGATAAGTAATGTTAGTGTGACAATAATAAACATTGGTAAGAAATAGTTATGATAATAATAATAATAATAATAATAATAATAATAATGAGATAATTTAGATATTTATCTGTGATATATATAACCATTAAACATTGAGAAATCTGAAACAGCTATTATTGTTAACAAGAATTTTTAGAAAAATATTTCGTTGGTCTATTTTTAAATTGGTTTGATGTCTGACAGTCCCTGACATTACTCGGTAGGGAATTCCAAAGTCGAGGAACAGCCACAGTGAAAGAAGATGAATATGAGGATGTTCGGTGGGAGGGAATGGATAATATTGAAGAGTGTTGTGATCGTGTGTCTAGGTTGTGATGGGTGGATAAATTTTGAAAACTAGACGCAAGATGGGGGCATGGGAGAAAATTGCCCCCCAAACTTGACCGAACTCCTTTTTTTTTTCTATTAACGTTAGAAAATATTGAATTCAAAAGATTTTTCTTGCTTTTATTTATGATTAAGTTTCTGTGCTTAAATTGAGGAATTAATGTCTTCAGATCATGTATCTGGACTATAATATTTTAATCATCTATAGCTCATTTGAGGAATGGAAGCACTGCATTTTTTTTGTAAGAGCCTGTACTAATGTGTTAGAAGTCTGCAGGTGTTCAAGCTGCCATTTGGAGAAATATGAATAACATACTGCACAACAATGCAGAAAAAGAAAAGTGATCTCGATATAATGTCTAAACTTAAAGATGAGATTAAATAAAATAATTAGTAGACAGTGGATGCGGGATGACTTAAGGAAAAGTGAAATTGTTTCGTATCGGAGTATATGGCACATGCCGCGCCGTCCGTCTTTTGTGTACCTGGCGAGTACAACAGCGTACAGAACGAATGAACCCCGATCCAATAGTAACATTGCAACGCAATGTGTGCAGTTGTGTTATCCTGCTCAAGTATTTAGTACGAGTTGAATATGTTGTGCTGATCCATTCATAATGACAAAACGTTAAATTCGCACAGAGATACGAAATGCAATTAAGAAGTATGAGAGTGACATTTTATGTATTAACGAAGACAATATCGTGTGTGATGTAAAACCAGAACAACTGTAAAATTCAAATAGAAACCAGAACAACTCAGGTTTGCGCTATAGAGAAACATTGCAACAGTACATCGCAAAATGTACAGGAAATTCGTTGAAATTAAATCTGAGGAACCATCTACATCATCATCATCATCATCATCATCATCATCATCATCATCATCTTACTTGCTGCGGGTCTAAACGAGCCTGTGCAACATGATGCTCAGTACAAATATTCCTCTTTAGCCCTTAGAATTGAAGTGATCCCCATTTTAGAGGTTTCCTTCAACGAAATTCTCTCGATACAAAAACTGAGTGGTCTTTTTAAGCGATAGGCGAAGACGATTCAGCTTCGACAACTTACGAGAATATATCGTCGTTTACTGCAACGCTGGTAATTGCATCAATGATGACGAGGACTGAACTTGCAAGGTATGTACTACAATACGTTATTTTTCTTTTCCTTCTGACTGTACGGAGATACAGTAGCATGTTGACGTCGTCTGTTTACGTTTAAAACCTGTTCAGCCAATGGTCTAAATGAAAAAAATGTAACATATAGTAAATGTGCACCTACTTTCAATAATAAGTCATCCCGCATCCAAAATGAGAGTTTATATTTCATATGATATCTTGCCTTTTTAAATAAACAGACAAAGTAAATGTAAAATTGGTCCACCGCTGTGGAATAATGGTTAGCACGTCTGGCCATGAAACAAGCGGGCCCAGGTTCAAATCCTCGTTGGGACAAGATACCTGGTTGGGATTTTTCCGGTTTTCCCTCAACCAATTGTAGCAGAATTGCTGAGTAATTTTCGGCGTTGGACCTCGGACTCATTTCGCCATCATTAATTCACATATCATCATTCATACAATAGCCCGGGTTGAAGTTCACGGTGCGGCGTGCTGTACTTGTACAAGAGCACAGCCGTTCGACTACTCAATCATTCACAGAATAGGAGTGGTAAGCACAATAAGTCTCAGGCTGCAGTGTAAGCCTTCGAGTCCCTTCTCCATACAAGAGGAAAGAGAAAGTAAAATTGTCTGCATATTTTGTTGCAAGTTTACTTTATTTTAGAATACCTTTATTAAATGAGCATATTCCGATATACTGTACCAACGGGGGAAGGATATAAATGATGTCCCCCACAATCTCATTATATCGGGATTCTATAGTTTTGCTTCCCTCCTCCCCTCCCACCAAGGAAACTTTTTCTGTCCGCCTATGTATTGATGCGATTTTTTTTATTCGACAGATATTGAAGAAAAAATGGGAATGTAAGAGCGCAGTACATAGATTTAAACCACCAACTCAGACTAGAGCAGCGGTGACCAAAGCGGGTGCCGTGATTACATCGTGTAATCACAGACATCTAAACGGGTACGAGGAGTTTCCTGTACATTGTTGTGTTTTTCATTCACGTACTGAAGGCAAGCAGTGGCGGTATCATGTCGCTCTACAAACTCTGTCTCTACAAGCAGTAAGAGGTGGTTTCGTAAAGAATGAGAAGGAGAACTTTTTTGTTGTTCTGTCGGACAAAATGTAATATGTTTACTTTGCTCAACGGTTCAATTTAGGAGTGTATAGAAACATTAATTGCCACGCTGAATAATGTACTATTATTATTATTATTATTATTATTATTATTATTATTATTATTATTATTATTGACCACTAAGTATGTGTTTCTATAATTCTTCTGTACGTGCCTGAATATTGATATTTTTAGATCTTCTTCCTAGAAGGATAAATGTATTAGGTTTTATCTCAATTTTAATCTTCTAAATCTTTAGATGAGGGTAACTATTTATTAGTTATTCATTTAATATGTTACAAATTTTAAATTAAATTTCAGCTTTCCCAATGACGGGACTGCCTCATCGGACAAAGCATAATAAACATATTGAGTGAAAACAAAAACAGACGACAAAAAGAGAAAAATGAGGGGACGAACAAAAGGGAAAATTAAGTACAGGAAAGATAATAGCATGCATATAACAGGCCTAAACATTGTAAACAAACAGATTAGACATTCGAGGAAAAGTATCCCTTTTTAGGAAACGAAGTACAGGTGGTATTTTAAAATGGCAAGTGATCCTCTGATAGCGGCAAGGGAAACATCACGATTGAAGTCGTTGCAGAAACTGGCAAAGAGGCGAGGTATATTGTAGAAAAATTGATTCAATATTATGTGTCAACGAACTGTTAAAGGCAAGGAATTGACATGTCTTAAATCATAACCTGGAAGAGAAAGATGAGATAAATAAATGTAAGGAATTCAGCTACCCCTAATGGGGTTTGAAATATCTCGGGCCCTAAAGCCTTTTAAGGACAGAATTTCTCAAAAGAGTTATGATTAAAATAGCTTAAATAACTTGTCCATAAGAATTTAAAGAAACAAATATCAAGAGTCCTTCAATAACTGTCTATAGACAGTTATTGAAGGACTCTTGATAATTGTTTCTTTAAATTTTTAACAGAATATGATCGGACCAACATGCCTTTCAAATTTGTCCATTTAATAAACTTTTAATTTTGAAAAAAATACGAATTTCTCGAAAAAGTATCGAGAGAAGAATTTAGAAAATTCTGATTATATTCAAGAGGAAGGTTAAAAAGGGGAAACAAGAATAATCGTATATTATTCACTGGCTCTTGATGACAGCAGTGACATTACTGATAGAGCAAAGCTTGAGATTTTTATCCGCGGGATTGATCAAGATGTTAGTTTTCAGGAACCACCACTGGTTGTATTTTCATGCCAAGTACCTCTCCTCCGTCTCCTTACTTCATTTTACTGCTGTCTTTCGCATAATCACTGCAGTTCGAGTTTTGGTCACCGCTGGACCACAGTCTACTTATATAAATCGCAAGCTCAATTATGTAGTAAAAATGCAAACATGGTAAAGTTGCCCACCACTTAGGATCGCTACTATCGCCTCATCATCGATTCCAGATCTCTCTCTAGCAGACGAGAAAATATGTTACACTTTCGTTGTCGTGTTCTTTTGGAAAAATTAACACCTTCCTTCCATTATTGAAATATTAAATCAAAAATAAATCAGTTTGTTTTAAGTTCATTTATAAAGTTAATTTATTATATTAATGAAAACCAAGATGTATATTAAATTCCACCATAAACTCGAAGATACCTGTAAGAAATAGGTTAATATAATTTTTGTTTGTGCAAAACGAACTGAAATTTACTTAATCGCTTTTTCAATCATTCAAGATTATAGCGATAATTAACTATGAAACCAATAAATATTAATTTGCATTTCCTTTACAACAATAATAATGGAAATTTGAATTAATGGAGTAACTTACGTGCACCGTACTTGTAGTGTAATCTTTATATAAATTAACAAAGTGGGATGAGGTTAAGCAATAATAATCACACCAGAATTGAAATAAAACGTGATCAATAAATTTTATTGTAACAGACTTTTTCTTCGTCTCTAGTAAAGTAACAAATAAAAATAACAACAAAATTAACAGCTATAATTAAAAACATATCCTTTGAAAAAAAAATAGGCCTAAAAAACAATAATAATCCCACAGAATTGAAAATAAAACGTGATCAATAAATTTCATTAAAACAAACTTAATTTTTCTACGTCTCTAGTAAAATATAATTATTCTAATTATTGTATTTTAGCCATTAACATTTTCATTACAACCAATAACGAACATTTCACAAGCATCAATGTGAAATACGCAACGAGTTAGCACTCGATGGAAATACGACACATCCAAAGTCGACCGTGGACAGTCTATTGTTTCTTTGCTAACCGCTTGGAGCGCCTTATCTGCGAGATTTGCAAAAATCACCTCAAGCTTCATACTGTATATAGTAGACTGTGGCTGGACTACAGGCAGGCAGGGTGTTTGCGGGCCTGAGTTCCAGTCCCTCTTTGGCTGATTACTCAGTTGAATTGTTTCCGAGCGATTTTTGGATTATCACTTGGTGAATTCTCGGCCACATCTCAATGTCACTACTCCCATCATTGCTAAATAACTTAGTATTTGTTACAGCGTTGTTAAATAACCAACTAAAAATATGCAAGGGAGGAAACTGAGGTCACTCCACACGTTGGTACGAAGCAATTCAATTACCAGTTGCTTCGAAATATTTATGTAAGAAAACAGAACGGAAGGCAATAAAAGAAACACGTGCAGTGAATGGGGAACATTGGTGGATTTTATTTTCGTCGAAAGTCCGCTCTTTTATTACAGAATATGATATGATCTCATATACAGTATATTTGAAGATTTAATAAACTTTATTTTCTTAATAAAAATAAACAAGTGCACAACATTTATAAAATATCACGTCACTCGTAAAAGCCATATCATAGTTCTTAGCTTCTTTCACACCTACTGGCTGTTGGATCTTTATTCGTTGTAAAATTTACATTGGCATTACAGTGTCGGCAAAAATGTTTAAGGACGCCAATTCAAAACAGATATTGAGCTGCAGGCCTTGAACTTTGTGCTGAGATGCACATTTTGCTGTTGGACCTCAAAGTACAGCAGAAATGTTACTTTGTGCGAGATCGTGCGTATTTGCTTGTTTTCCGACAAAGGTTTCAGAACCAATAACGCGTTTATTTGGAGAATGTATGTTCATGTCATATTTTATTTCCATAGTATTTGGAGTGTGAAATACCACATTCAGTATTCCCAACGTAACACATATAAGGAATTTCCCTCTTCTTACCGCTTAAGCGCGACATTCATTTTTTCTGCTTTAGGCGTTTAACTGTATTATTTTTAAAGACGTTTAACATAGTAATAATTATAAATTGAAACTTACCACTGCAATTTCACCTAAATTGCAATGTTAATTATTGTTTTTAAATATTTTCAAAAATTAAGTAAAGTCTACTACCCACGAAACTTATTGCATTCTGATACGAGTAACATTAAGGAAGCCGTGAAAAAAAGGTCAACAAGATTCCAGATGCCGATGTTATTACTGCAATATGTTATATAAATAATATTGTTAAAATATTAAAATGAAAAATAAATCATTACATAACCTTACCGTTTGTTTTAAGTTCGCATTTATAGACTGGGGAAAAAAATACAGACGTATATCACGGCCTGAGCTGGAGTATAGTAAATAATTAGAAAAATTTTATAGCAACAATGTTGAAGAAAGATATCACTTGAAATAATGCATTTTGGTTTTCAAGTTGCCGTCATTAAACAGAAACCAAGATGGAAATTTCATTGCAACAATTAGAAATTCGTCTTTCAGGTATGTAATAAAACGATCTTCGCACAAAATAATGTACGATACACGAGCGGTATGTTTGTTTTCATGTTCTCTGAAATTAAAAAAGCTCAACTACGTTTCGATTTTTCAATCTTTTCCTCGAACATGAAAACGTCAACATACCTCTCTTGTAATATATTACTATTGTAGCAAAAACAAGGGTAACTAGCTCTATCCATTCAAACTTTATGATATTGTTTATAATGCAAAGTGCCCTTAAAAACATAATTTACACATAAAAAATGATAACTTGAAAATGGTTTGAGCTAGGTTTCTGAGTTTTTTATACAACCAGATCTACTAGCCTGTCTGCCTGAGCAGAGTTAATATGAATTTCAATGGTTTTAATGGTAAGACACAACTACCGTACCAGATTTAGTCATTTATTAGTTGCACCAGAAGTGAGATTGACTAAATGAAAGAAATGGTTCAAATAACTGATTAAATGGCGATCTTACTCGTGTTAATTATGTAAGCATGTGCGGCTTACAGCTGTTTCGGTGCTATTCTACACCATCCTCAGAGCTTACTAGATCTCGGCGCTATCTCACCTTCGCTGCCTGTTGTGTGGGTGTTGTTTATCTGGACCATTGAAAGCATAGGATGCACCGCCACTGGTGAATTAAAGAATGAAAAATCACAGCCTTCAAAATGCTGCAAGAGCTTCCTCTGTTTCACGCCATGGCATAGATGAAGTAGCCGTCTAGTTGGGTTCCTGTTATCTTGGCTGTCTGCACATCTTCGTTACTTGCTGTTAAGTCATGTTAAGTCATGTATAATAAGAATTAAATGCCTTTCAAGCCTGAGAGGAGTGCTCATATGGTGAACCACTAGTAGCTGGTCAGATGTGAACACCTCGCACACTTTATTGTGCAAGTCGACAGGGCCGATGTTACTGACGTATAACAGAATTGATTTCAGAAGTTGCTGCAGGTAAGTTTGCGGTTCTTGACTCAATCAATCACCGGTCAGGTGGAAGGAAGCCCAGAAGTGAGAAGTGGAGTCGACAGGTGGCGCACTCGATACTTCAGGCTTGACTGATCACTTAGCGTTGCTACAGGCAACCCGCGGACGAAGTTCACTAGGCCCGTACACGCCGAGTTTATTGCCGAACTCCGACTAACCTTAGAACAAAGTCATTAAATGAACTGAGAGTATCAAATTAAGAGGCAGAAATACACTAATGAGTTCATTGAAGCTTCTCTGTAGCGTATAGGTTTATACAGTGTGTTCGAAATATGCTGTACAAGGAAAGAAGTGCAGGTCAAACCTGACGGAGAGCGTTGGATTTTAAAGGGCGATAAAGTCGATGAAGTCCTTAGTACAGAACTAAAAATGTGGGTACTATGTCGTACATTTACGGCATTTAAAAGAACCCTATCTCTAGTAAACAAATCCTGGCTCTCGTTTACAAAATTACGGTATAGACCTAATATATTCTAAGTCAATTCAAATGTAACTTGTACAAATTGCGAGGATTGTGCTCCACAAACGTATGGTGTACAATTGTACTTTATTGCTCCACATTTAAATTACAAGTAAAATTGCCCAGTTCAAAAGGAAAACGACTAAAAATTTAAAGTTTTGAGAAACCTGCATTTTAAAGGTTTATGTTGCTGTGAAAAATGAAAGGATCGTTCAGATTACTCTAAATTCTGTTAATAATGGTTTATAATAATAATAATAATAATAATAATAATAATAATAATAATAATAATAACATTTAATGCAAAAACAAATACAGGCCTACATATTGCTTTTTTATATAAAAACACTCTAGCACCCCCAGAAAGAGTAAGTTACATACTCGTGCTCAGAAGAAATTTCACATGATGTTAAAACAATTGTTAAATAACAGAGTAAAAAGTAAAAGAAAGAAAGAAAACGAAAAAACGGATATGATAATAATTGAACTTTAAATTTTCTCTCTAAACAGCAATTTTTTAATTTATTTTTTAAAATAAGGAGCAATAGTAAATATATATACTACAAGTTTCAAATTAGAGTGTGTTAGGGGAGAGTTGGGTAGTATCGGACATCGGTAATATCGGACAGTGAGTTTCTTTCGTCTACCACCAGATGATAGTACCTGAATGACATGGTTACGTTTCAGTGATGTCGGATACAGAAACGTAACCATGTCATTCAGGTACTAACATCTGGTGGTAGATGAAAAAAACGCACTGTCCGATATTACCCGATGTCCGATACTACCCAACTCTCCCCTAATTGTATTTTTCACAGCAACATGAATCTTTAAAATTCAATTTTATTCAAAGTTTATTTAAATTTTGAGTTGTTTGCCATTTGATCTGGGCCGTCGATATATAGGAACAGTCATAGACACACAAAATGACTGATCTCCTGTAGCGTGAATTGTTCTAAGTCCACTTCGGATAAGTCCTGAGCCACACGACTAACGAAAGGATGTTTATTTTGCACCTAATTTACTCCTTGAATATAGCGTATATTTGTTTTTACATTATTTACACAGTAAGAAATGAAGCTGTGCTAGAAAGAGTGGGTGAGGAAAGAATAACGCTGAAACTGATCAGGAAGAGAGAAAGGAATTGGCTGGGTCACTGGCTGAGAAGAAACTGCCTACTGAAGGATGCACTGGAAGGAATGGTGAACGGGAGAAAACTTCGTGGCAGAAGAAGATATCAGATGATAGATGACATTATGATTTATGGATCATATGTTGAGACAAAGAGGAAGGCGGAAAATAGGGAAGATTGAAGAATGCTGGGTTTGCAGTGAAAGACCTGTCTTTGGGCAAAAAATTATGCATGAATGAATAGATTATTTAAACACTTGATCTATATACAGGTAAGAAAAGCAACAAACAAACAAAACAAAGGAAAAACAGAGCGGAGTCTTGCATAATAAATTCGTTTTGTTGTTAACATAATAACGATCCAAGACATAATTCAAGAAATTCCAAGAAAGTTAATAGATTTCCGATGATATGTGGAACAATTGGAAGAACTTTAGGAAGAAAAGCGAGAAAAGAAACTCAAATGAAATTTTATAAAGTTATGGCTGTACCTACTCTTATATATGGCTCTGAATCATGGACAACAAAAACAGAAGAATCACGACAATCAGCAGAATGAAATTTATGAATACTAAGAAGATGCACTAAAGCCGATAAAATAAAAAATGAAACAATAAGATCAGATCTCAATATTTTCTCAGTACAATGGTAGAAGAAAATAAAACAAAATGAAAAGATCATGTTGACAGAATGGCAGAGAATAGGCTACCAAAGAAGATAATGAATTATCGCCCGATCGGGAAAAGGGATTTCCTTTGGCTGGACGATAGAGACCGGAACAGGTGATATCACCTAAACCTTGAAGGGAGAAGAAGAAGAAGAAGATTCAACATTCCAGCAGACATCGACTCTACATGCTCCTGCCGCGAAGACCTTCACAGTGTGAAACAGCTTCTGTTTGACTGTCCTGTTATTGAAGCAAAGAGATTTCAAATAAAGATACATCTTCTGGACTGCAAAACCGAATACAGGACTCCACTATGTGAAGTGATCAAAAACCTTGTTGCTACAGACAATTTATAGACTTGCTAAACTTCATCTATAAAAGACTGTAGATATACAGGGACATCATTTTATTTTTACTCCAATTTTTATTGTACCTGAGTTTTTGAATGTACTTCACTCCCACCCCTTCTACCAATGAAGTTCCAACTGTCCTCTACACACAGATCCAAGACCGATATTTAAACAATGAATTAGATGGTATAGTATGTTCCAGAAATATGTTCGACTTTTCCAGTGACAAAGAGCTTAATATTGAATCATATTTTGAAAGGTACTGTCCGTTTGCCTACGTCGCATCCGTATTTCCCCACCGGCCTCTGCTCGCCCCTTTGTAAAAGCAGGGCTGTCTTAGCTCTTTTCGTGAAAACATTATGCTGATTGAATTGACGTTTACGTAATATTATACAACTGTTTAAAATAACTTAAATAAAAGGGCCTTGTTAAGAATTGGAACTTAAGTCACGAGACGATTCTGTTCCGATCCTGCCGGCATAACCACTTGGGGATCAGTAGATAGCATGTCTGGATAATTTTATCTGTGCGGGTCGGGCAGAAGTGAAGATTGAATTTACAGTTCAAATCTCTTTTATAGCGCAGGACAGAATTATTTCTCCGTTACTAGTACGAAGGACGGAAACTGACAATTGAATTAGATGCAAATATCTAAAGTGCGATAATATGCACATTAGAACTAAGCCTGTATCGAAATGAAACCATTTTCATACCTATATATTTAAATATCCATATTATGATTATTTTTCAATTGAACTTCATTCTCTATATTGTACGCTAATGTCTGTAGACCAGTATAATATACACTGCATAATGAATACGTCCGCATGGACAGCTCAGTTCGTGAGTAAAAGCACTCATTGTTAATACAGTTCATTAGATTAAACAAAAACCTAATGAAAATCATCGAACTCGAAATCGCGATATTTCCTAAAGTTTACGTAAATGGATGAACTACTTTTCTTCCCTTCTATATCTAGTAGGTATTTGTTTGTGTTTTACGCCAGTATCAAGCAACTCAGTCGTGGAAGGGCTAGCAAAACTGTGTTTCCGGTTCTCAAATCTAGCCAGGTTAATATTAAAAATGTTAAAAAATTAAAATGATGTCCCTGTTATTTACTTATCTGTGTAAAAATAAGTCGGTATAGATGAATATACCGTGTAACAAAACTAAAATCCTAGCATACCGCTTGGTGAATTAGGGTTTTTTTCCACGGATATTTAATAGTAATAAGATGGTACACATCATAGTGGCAGAAGGACTTAGCCAACATGCTTAATTTTATGAGTTGTAGTGATGCTGAAGAATATGGGACCACTCAAAGCCAGTTGCAATGCCGTCTTTGTCCACTGTAAACTGCACTTGTACTGTCCTGTTCGAGAGAGAACGGAGTCCAACCAAAGACTCCTGGGCGTAGTCCCTGTTCACGTATTTAAGAGCAGCAGTTGCAGTACTAACACGCTGTTATAAATTCCCTAGAGCAAACCTCGGTATGGGTTTCTGGGTATTTAGTTTCCAACGCCTTCTCGACAATCTGTCTTGTCGACACAGATTTCGTTCCGATTCATAAAACGGCCAATACTCCGTGAAACGAAACTAAAAGTCTCCCTCTTCGAACCGTATCCATTGCAGTTGGAATGGGACGTTACGCTTTATGGAAACTTAGAACCTTTCTTCTTCAGAGCGCAGGTCGTGGTCTGCGTGGACTTGATCCCACCCAACAACTACTGAATGGATTGCATTATCTTACGTACATAATGGTACAGGAGTTAATGAGAATAGTTTTAGTTAATGCTGGGAGTGAAAGGAACAATGAATCATTTTATATATTTTTAATGCTGGGACGTGTATAATTTTATTTATTTTGACAAGCAACGACCTGGTTCGATCCCTGGCCACGTCGTGATGGAATTGTATGGTGGACAAAGCAGACATTACAGAGTTTTTTTATCGACTTACTCCCTTTTCCCTATCTGTCATTCAAAACACCCCTTCAACTGTTTCACTTAGCTGTTCCTTATAATCCGTTTACAGCCCGTCCCTCCGACCAGCCGATGTTTCCTCACGCCCACATGCCGAAGCTTAGATGTGGACGATCATCCAACCAGAATAATTTCGTTGGTTAGCACGATGATCCCCCAGCCGTTATTGGTATTCGCAACCGGATTTCGCTACCTATCGTATCCCAAGTGCATCACGATGCTGGGGCACCGGTTCCATACACTGGCCGAAATTTCTTCCCCCATAAGGACTGAACCAGCGCGCATTCCGAACTCAAGTCCTGGAGTGGCACACAATGCCACGGCGTGACTTATAATTATGGCTTTCTAATGTTAAGGGACCAAATCCAGTAAAATTGAAGTTTTACTACAAATCCAGCTTTTTCCAAACTGTTTATACTTCGTCTAAAAGGTTTGAATAATTTCATATTGTGAAAAAAATTCGCTAAAAGAATTGTGACGGTATCGTTGAACTCGTGCCGTTACGTTTAGCTTTAGTCACAATCTTGTAGAGCGTTCGCGTCGTTAAGGAGAAATTTGTTTCTTTTCTCTCGATACCTCCTTCCTGAACATTTTTCTGAGATAGCACCAAACTGTGCTTTACAGGGAGATATATTTGCCAAATATATTGAAGTAGATTACGTGACCTATTACGTGACTTAGATGAGAGTCTCGAGACAAAACAGTTTTGTCTTTTATTTTTTATTACATATTGTGTAAAAAAATTAATTGCTTTCAGAATTTTATTTAGAAACAAGTGAATTTTGGAATGGATGTTGGACCAAATTATCGCATTTTATAATTGTTTGAATATAACAGTCAGAAGTCTTGACTCAATGCAGTAGTAAATATGAAACATCAGATAGTTGCTCACCACTTCGAGTGTTTTGTTTGGCACGGCTACTATCGGCCCGGTGACTCAGTACCAGCAATGTAAAATAGAATCGACATTGTCTATTGTTTATCCAGTTGTTCAAAACTCAAGCTTCGATGTGAATTTTGTAGACTGTGGTATTATCTCCAGTCATTATTCCACATTCAATAATCTGCCACTTCAAGTCCACACTCGCTGAATTTCGAGCTATTTTCATTTATTTTTCAAAGAATAAATTCAACCTTTCCACATTTGTAGCGAACTTACAGCTGGTTACTAAAAATGGAGGGAATAAGCTAATTCACCAGTGTTACCAATTCCCAATGTTATGACGTAAATGGCAGTGGCGGATCCGAGTACATTTGCCGCGAATTTCAAGTTCAAAAGAATTTTAGAAATTGGGGAACTTTTCGTAAAGGAAAAAAGAACAATCTGAATTACAATGCCTGCAAGAACTACCACAAATTTTGTAAACAAAAAGTAATAATTGCATAATAAATCTTTCAGATATATGTCTAACTGTATCCCTAAATTCACTGATTTAATTCAATCCATTCTCGAGTAATTAATTTTTTCCTACAAAATATGTAATTTTTAAGAAGTTTCATAACAGAAAAATTGTTATATAACTCACAATTTGGATTTGTAGTAAAAACTTCAATTTTCACATGCATTCGGTCCCTGTATGAACATCAGGGGGTTTCACATAAATATAAGGACAGAAGTGAAACATCGCTTATGGAGGAGTGTCCTTAAACTTTTGGTAGGGACTGTGATCTATCATCTTCAATACGATAGTAAAAAATAGGCTAAGGAGTTGTGCTAGTTTTCGAACCTAATATAGTAAGAATTTGGGCTTAGGACTCTGGGACTTAACAGATACTCGTCTGAGGCAGGATGGTCCATCTGTCATATACACGTATGCCATCCAGACTAACTTCTTCGTCTTCTTCTTCTTCTTCTTAAATTCTATCATTTTAATGACCACCTAGAATAATGCTAAAACTAGTCACTGCCTAAAAGAAATGGCCTACTTAAGGATGCACTGGAAGGAATGGTGAACGGGAGAAAAACTAGTGGCAGAAAAGATATAGATGGATCATAAGATGGATCTTATGGAGACTAAGAGGAAGGCGGAAAAGAGAAAAGATTGGAAAATACTGGGTTTACAGTGAAGGACTAAAGGCTGGTTCACAATAAAACGGGAACAAAAACGACAACGAGAACGAAAACAGAAATATTGTTAAAATAAATGCATTTAAATGTGAGTATTCACAATTAACTATTGTGGATGCTCACATTTAAATACATTTACTTTAACATTATTTCTGTTCTCGTTTTTGTTGTCGTTTCCGTTTCCGGTTTATTGTGAACCAGCCTTAACACTTGGGCAGAAAACTATAAATGAATGAAACAAAGAACATATTTTTATAATACAATTTGCGAGGGATTCCAGGTTAAAAAATTAAAAGCTACTGATTTTTAGGTAGTTAGAAGGTAAAGGTTAGGCCTACTCTTTTCTCACACATAAAGCATAATTTTCAGGAGTTTAAATGCTAGGTAATATCCTTTCGAAAATACATAATTCGATATACTGATAAATACTAGCAAACCTTTACAGCAAGGGGAAAAAACCCTTTACATTTACATGTGAAAATATTTGGTCGTTTCGTGTCTCTAACTGTATGTATGTTCTTTTTTGAAACGATGAAATGGTCTTGTCTACTGAAAGCTTTTGCATTATAACTCCCATGAGAGAAAACCTTTGAAACCACTCAGCTGTTGATTGAACGGAGATCCATGAATAGGGTTTATGTATGTAGAAACCGATTACTACGAAATTTAAATACGTTCTGAAATCACTAATAGCCTTATTCCCAGACTTTGCACAGCATTCAGAAGGAAATTCTACGAAATTACTTCAATCTTCTCTGAGGGTTGTCAATTTTCCACTGTAGGGCAGACTCTGCTAATTTCGTGACACTAAGGTTTTAGTGCAAAAATAAGGTTCAAATAAAAAAAAATAGGTTTTTTTAATGTACGTACATTATTAGGTTTCAGGAAGTTGTATGTTAGGACTTTTACCTCCAATAAATTTATACTGTACTGCACTTCTCATAATGAACTTTCCCGTCGTTTAGGGTCAACGAAATGAAGTACAACTTTTACAGTCGGTAGAGAAAACATGGAATATTATGAAAATGCCGTCGCCGGAATAACGATTTAAGTAGAGTTAAGTTGTTATTGCATCCAGCGTCTCAATTATTCATTATCAATTTACTAAATTCATAATTTTTTTACAATACTGGTACATTATAAGCTACATCTATTTGATACTATTTTGTTTTCTTTTATTTGCTTTGATGACTTACATACTCCTATTTTATAATTGCCGCTCATGTAAATAATCATCAATAAATTATAAGTTAAATTGTTCATTTATATTTATGTGAAGAAAGTGCTTTGATGGACATGTAATCTGTCTACTTTCGTGTAGGTCATTATGAATGAATGGATGAATGAATAAATAAATAAAAGAACAAATAAATAAATAAATATTATAAATACATAAATAAATATTATAAATACATAAATAAATATTATAAATAAATAAATACATAAATACGTAAATACATAAATAAATAAATTTTTTTTAATTTTATTTAGTTATTTTACGACGCTGTATCAACATCTCAGGTTATTTAGCGTCTGAATGAAATGAAGATGATAATGCCGGTGAAATTTATCTAGGTCCAGCACCGAAAATTACCCAGCATTTGCTCGTATTGGGTTGAGGGAAAACCCCAGAAAAAACCTCAACCAGGTAACTTTCCCCGACCGGGATTCGAACCCGGACCACCTGGTTTCGCGGTCAGACGCACTGACCGTTACTCCACAGGTGTGGAGAATAAATAAATAATAAATAAGTAAATAAGAAAATAAATAAATAAATAAATAAATAAATATTATAAATACATAAATAAGTAAATAAATAAATAAGTAAATAAATATTATAAATAAATAAATACATAAATAAATAAATAAATAAATATAAATAAATAAATATTACAAATAAAACATAAATAAATAAATATAAATAAATAAACATTGTAAATACATAAATAAATAAATAAATAAATAAATACATGAATAAATAAATATTACAAATAAATAATAAATAACTAAGTAAATAAGTAAATAAATAAATAAATATTATAAATAAATAAATGTATAAATAAATAAATATTATAAAAATACATAAAACACAAATAAATACATAAATAAATAAACATTATAAATACATAAATAAATAAATACATGAATAAATAAATATTACAAATAAATAATAAATAACTAAATAAATAAGTAAATAAATAAATAAATATTATAAATAAATAAATACATAAATAAATATTATAAATCCATAAAACATGAATAAATACATAAATAAATAAATAAATAAATACATGAATAAATAAATATTACAAATAAATAATAAATAACTAAGTAAATAAGTAAATAAATAAATAAATATTATAAATAAATAAATACTATAAATACATTACTAAATAAATAGATAGATAAATAATCGGGATAGGTGCGGCGGTGGTTAAAATAAATGTCCGTTATTAAGAAATTTGACATATTTTGTTCGATAAGAATGTCTGTATTTCCTCAGGACTTTTTAAGATGTTCGTTGTAAATGAATGTTTGGTATCTGGAAATGTCCGTTGTGGGAAGTTGCACTGCACTACAAACCCAAGACTCCGATTGTTTACTCACTGTCTCACAAGAAGCACTGCCAACTCAGAGGAACTGTTCCAGCGTTTAGGTGTTTGAGTTAGACAACTTGGAAAATTTTAATTAGATCTTGCAGAGGAATTCTCGCGAGAGCCAAAAATCCACGTATGCTGTATTGATTTGATCTCCAATCCCTTCTCCCTCACAAGAAAGGAAGTCTTGCTAATTCTATTGTTCTTGTACTAACCTTTCTTGGATACAAGTTTTAATTAAGTTTTATTGTAAGTGTCTTGTCTGACGTCAACACTCTGGATTAACATTGGGTTTGATATTGCGGCGCAAATGGGTTCAAAACTTTTTTCCTCCGTCTTCCATGCCGTATCATTAACACGATAAATGTTAATATAAAAAAAAATGTATAGAATAAATACTGTGACACAGTTTTTACCGAAGCCTGATTGTTTCATTTCTTGTTTTTTTTTTTTTTTGGTAATATTTTACGACACTTTGAAAAGCATACGTATAAAGAAATGTTACTTGAACCAAAAAGAAATAATTCAGTAATGCAATAACTATACACTATTCCAATCAATTAACCAATATGTAGCTAGTAAATTGACAATGTTTTGTAGCTTTATGGTGATTCATCTCTGACGTGAAAGGTCTAGATGGGCATCGTGCCTCACTTGAGAATTTGTGCCTCACTGACCTTGACAGAGCTTATCGCTCTGAGTGACATCATCTTCACAGTCCCCGTTCCTCCCTCAAATAGCTCCTAGGCGTGGGCAGGTTCTATATCAGTTTCATAAGCAATATCAGTGGTGGGATAATGGCATTATCAAAGCAGTGTGTACGCGTTAGAAAACGATTATTTCATGAGAAATGGGAGGAAGAGTTTTTTTTTTTTTTTTTTTTTGCTGTTTAGAAGGCGAGAACATACGATGTATGTTATGCTCGAAAATCCTATTAGGCATTAATAAATTTAATATACAACGACATCACTCCTTATCTCATAAAGAACATGCTGAATTAGAAGGTAAGACAAATTATTCCGAAAAAAAATTATGATCTTAACATTTGCATAGTATACTAAAAACGACATTATACAGGTTGCGTCAGAAAGAACGGATGGATTTCAAACTATCGATACGCAGCGAGGGGAGGGATAGAGTGGGGGGGACTGCGACTGTTGGGTCGGCGGGAGAATGCAATTTCAGTTGAGAACATGGAGTGGTCTAGTGTAAAACGTGCGTTCGTCGTAGAGACATTTTTTAAAAATGGAGAGTCTGTCATCGTCACTCAACGAGCTTTCAGGACTCATTTCGAGATCGGACGTCACGCTAGGATTCCAACTCGGAACACAATTCTGCGGTGGGTGGCTTCATTTCGTACCACAGGTTCAACTTTAAAGAAGAAATCACCTGGACGACCACGGAGCGCGCGTACACCTGCAAATGTGGAGACAGTAAGACAGTCGGTTGTCCGGTCACCTCAACGATCAGCCCGCAAACATGCAGTTGCACTGAGATTGTCCGACGCTACGGTAAGACGCATTTTGCATCTAGACCTTAAATTCCACCCATACAAGATGGCAATTGTGAAACAACTTAACGCAGGAGATTTAGAGAACCGTATTGATTGTTGTCGGCGTATTCTCACGAACGTGGCCCCTACCACCGTCTTTTTGACCAGTGACGAAGCCCATTTTCACCTCTCCGGCTGTGTCAATAAACAGAATTTCCGTTATTGGGCAGAAACCAATCCTAATGAATTGCACGACAAACCTCTTCAAAGTGAGAGAGTTACGGTTTGGTCTGCTGTAACAGAATTTGGTGTTTGGGGGCCTTACTTTTTTGAGGATGATGACGGCCGTGCAGTAACCATTACAGGTGCTCGTTACGTTCAAATGTTACAAACTTTCCTACAACCAAGGTTGAACGAACTTGCTGTTAATGCTGAGGACATTTGGTTTCAACAAGACGGAGCTACTGCTCACACCGCGGGTCAAACCATAAATCTCCTACACGAGCTCTTTCCGGGGCACATCATCTCGCATCGCGGCGACATTCCTTGGCCCGCACGTTCGCCAGATCTCGCGCCCTGCGACTTCTTTCTTTGGGGTCATTTGAAGGCGGAAGTTTACAGACATCGACCACATATACTGGGCGAACTGAAGACGGCGATTCGTGAAGAAATCGCGGCAATCCCCCCAGCTGTGACTGCGAGAATGATGACGAACTTCAGAAAACGCCTTGATGCCTGTATCGAAAGCCAAGGACATCATATGGATGATGTTGTATTCCATAAATAAATTGAATATATTGATGAGCCTGTTGATAATAATAAATTTTTGATTTGATGAATCCATACAATTTTCTTGCCCTGTGAAATTCATCCGTTCTTTTTGACGCACCCTTTACCTTAAACACGCTGCATTAAAAGGTACGAGGAATTAAATGTTGTTTGTACGTATTATTTCGAAAACAATTTATAAAAAAAAAAATCAAATGTGCGTAGAAAACGAAATATGATTTTCTGAAATTATTTTAGGTCGAGAACGTGCAAATCTATTAAGTAATCTTGAGAAACGCCAGAATATTCAAGAAAATAAACGTAGACAACGTGATGGAATATTATTGGCTAGGTACGCAATTTCTCGCCTGTGATTTAAATCAATTCAATGATGGAGAAACAATAAAGAGGTTTATGATTAAAGCTGCCGAATTAATTTGCCAAATTGAATAAAAGTTTTCGAGTCTCTCACGTTAACCAAACGCTTTCCTAATAATTCGCCACTGACCGCCTTAGCGATTACGATAAGGTGACGCAGGTCACAGCAGTTTATATTTCCCATCCTACTCTGCAGTCTCCTCTCCTAGTAAACAAACTATTTCAAATCGAGTGCCTCACGTAACCGAAAATTGTGCCCATGTAATGTCACAGTAATATAACTGTTTTATAAATTGTAACTTACAACTTTTTGAGAGCAGACTGGATGACAAAAGCTTCTCAACCGAATAATAACACACATTTCTCATATTTATCGAGTATCATTTACATTTGTTACTGTTGCTCCAAGATATTTAAATTTTTTCACCTCTTCAAAGGATAAATCTCCAATTTTTATGTTTCCATTTCGTACAATATTCTCGTCACGAGACATAATCATGTACTTTGTCTTTTCGAGATTTACTTGCAAATCTATCTCTTTACTTGCTTCAAGTAAATTCCCGTGTTTTCCCTAATCGTTTGTGGATTTTCTCCTAACATATTCACGTCATCCGCATAAACAAGCAGCTGATGTAACCCGTTCAATTGCAAACCATTTCTGTTATCCTGGACTTCCCTAAAGGCATACTCTGGAAAGAAATTAAAAGTAAAGGTGATAGTACATCTCCTTGCTTTAGCCCACAGTGAATTGGAAAAGCATAAGATAGAAATTGGCCTATACGGAGTCTGCTGTACGTTTCACTGAGACACATTTTATATTACATGCGAACAAAATAAATGTTCATTGCTATGTAATAAATGTATATTTTGTTTTGTTACAGGTAAGTTCTCCAAATGATTTTCCATACACATAGATGCAGAGAGACAACTTCTAAGTGTGAGTACGGAATAAAGCATGTTACTGAATAAATAGATAACCACGCATCCTGATGTTCTGCTGTTTCTGAATTGCTCGTGATAGTATTTTAATCATATCACAAATACACACGTTGCTATGGAAACTTCTGAAAACGTGCCATATTTTCGTGTTAGATAAGCTTTGCTGAGGTCTGCAGACCTCTCATCTAGGTCGTACCGAAATGTGTGGCTAATTTCTGTCGCATGAGATTTTATCATTTGTCCACTTCGTGTGGTCTCGTAATCCTGACCTTTTTCAGCACACATGCATAGATTCGCTATACCGGGTGTGGCACAGATCTTGGTTTGTTGCATATTCACACAGAAATGCTTATTTTAAATATGTAGTGTAACATATGATGTCGAGTGTCTGATGCAGATGGTTCAGGTGTATGAATTAGTGTTCAATTTGAAGCTCTGTACTTGGATCTCCGTGAATTGTAGCTCGTCGTGGTTGTGTTACAAAGTCGGAACGTTCAGATTCTTACCGGCCAGTAATTAATATAAAACTTGTTTTAGCGCGAAAAACTTCTCAAACCACATTTTATCCTACACAAAAGCGAAAGGGATTTCATTGCTGTAGAAAATTATTTCAGCAGAAGGTTTTTACCAGAGTGCTGCATTGGAGTTAAATCGCTCGCTTGAACTCGGTCGAGTGTCGCACCCTCGAGTGAGATACGATCGGTCGTGATACGCTCGTAATAAATAGAAGCACAGTACAAGGTCATGTCACCGACATGTCTTATCTTGTATGGAAGGCGACAGATAAGATATATATATGTTTTGCTCACACGGTAAAAATAAGGCTTTATTTTCTGCGTTTATGACAAACGTTTAATGGAACAGTCAATGGAACGTACCAAAACAGGAACATGAAATTATAAATAAAATAGTATAAAAAACTTCGATATACAGTTATTATTGCTAATTAATAATTATTCAATATTTGATTTACCACATATATAATATGATAGGGCCATACATAGTGTTCCGCCTATATACTGGACAATGTAGAAACGTTTTACAAAATATTATTGATATAGCAGTAGATTAATAACAATATTAGTACAGAGATAACGTCACAGAAAATATAATAAAACGAATAATCATGCTGCACAACTGTTACAGACGCAAAGATTGATACACTAATTACAAGAGATTATTATTATTATTATTATTATTATTATTATTATTATTATTATTATTATTATTACTAGAAAACTTGATACAGTTCTTGCATTATCGTGATTGTGTTCTCCGTTTATAATAATTACATTTACATCCAATAACATCTATCAGATGTGGCGAAAACAAAATCACTCCTGTGTGGGGGAAAAAAAAATACATTTACTTACAACATTTACATTACATTTTAAAGCAAGTTTTGTAGTTGTACTATGGAGAGGTTAGTTAAACACTGCAAAGTTTTGAAATGATAAACATCTATGATGTTACTACACAGTTCATCACTGTAACAAGAACAAATGTCGAACGCTCGGCTTATACGGTTCGAGGATTTATCGCTCGTGACAATTTTACCCATCATGCATGTGCGCTACCTATCGGATTATGCTATGAACTACTTGGTGCTCGAGCGAAAACGTCCGATGCAGACCTCTAGTTTTTACACTTTACTACCAGGAGTTTAACATATGCGAAGACAGTCTTAGAAGAATGAAAGTAAAGAGAAAATTAAATTAAACCAGATAAAAAAAAATCCATTCAGATGGTTAAATAATTAAGGAAAAGGTGAAACTGGATTACACAATTTAAACAAAATAGCTCAAACAATAACAGTAATAATAATAGACTAGGTCATAATAAGAGCGGTAGGAATAGGTGTCTGTCCTCCATCTGGCTACTAGCAACAGGCATCTATAATGAACACCGATCAAAATACCCCTCATTTCTCGTGAAAAACAACAACTGAATAGACTACAGTCGACTATAGTGGACTTTATGTTGTCAGCAAAATGCTGGATACATTAAGAATATTGATTGATTGATTTAATTTCTAAATGTTCACCTTCATCGAGATCTATTCCATATACCAACAGTCTTATGAACAGTTCTAAACAACCCATCATCCAGTTCAAATTTAATTAAATTTCTGAAAGCTGTCAGCATTTACAAGTGTATCTAAAATGGTTATTGTAATACAGTAAACTCTATGTAAACTGTAAGAATTGTTTATGTATTGTCGCGATATGACTTCATAAGTTAAAGAGACATAAAATAAACAATTAAAAAAAACTAAAATTATTTCAACCATTTATTATTACAGTACACTGCCATTGCTTTGCCAAAACACGCTATGAAATATTCCATACAAACAAATTTTTATCTCGAAAAGGAAGCAAAAAAGAACAAAATTGTATTAAACTTTCACGTTAGAAATATCTCAAAGAATAACCCTCTGAAATTAATGACATTACTTACAGTTCAACCTCTCTATCTCTCTCTCTGTCTCTCTCTCTCTCTCTCTCTCTATATATATATATATATATATATATATATATATATATATATAAAACAATACAGTAACCTTTAGACCACAGAGGTTCGTTGTGCTACCTGCAGCGGTCTTTGAGGGCTGTCCTTCCTTAAGGAGATTCAAGAATAACTTAAAAAGTTATGTATAAAGTATAAATCAAAATTAAGGTGACATTTAACATTTAAGGGCCGTATTCATAGACATTTTCAGCGCGGGCTTCCGGTGGATGATCAGCGTTTTTCGTATTCATAAACCAGTGTTAGCGATAGGATATGATTTGAATTCTGTATTAGTAACCAGTGGATAGCCGGGGCTAGCTTAGTACGCTCGTAGCGCGTGCTGCGAAATGTCTATGAATAGCACCCTAATTTTTTAAGGTGACATGTATTTATTTAGCCTGACGAGTTACTTCCTTGGTTTGGATTATAAATAATTTAAAAATTGCGTGTAAGAAAGCCTTACTGTAGACTAGAAATGTTTAGTTTAAATGTAGTTCTGTTTATAAGTATGCATAAGGGTGTAATTATTTGACTTATTTGAACTGTTGTATCAGTGAAGCGAGGTGAGTCAGTGAAGTTATGGTTTTACAGTGCAGTGAATAGTTCCGATCAGTGATAATTTATAGTGTCAGTGAAATGTGTTCTATAGTGTCAGTGATATGCGTCATGGTGCCAGTACAATGAGTGAGATGAGAGTAAAGTGAAAGACTATTGAAACTTATGTAGGGCCTATACATATGTAGGTTGTATTGTAAAATTAGGTATTTTATTTATGTTCTATTATTAATTGTAACTATTGTATTAAATTGTATTGTGTATTCTTATTGTATTGTGTATATACTTGTATTGTGTATTGTATAATTGTATTGTGTATTGCTTATCATTTTATTGTGTATTGTTTATACTGTGTATACCACTGCCACCGGGTGCTTGCCCACTTGCAGTGTAAATAAATACATATACCCATGCTTAAATTTCACATTACGCACATAACGTGACTTTCAATTTTGTATTTAGTATTTAGTATTTGTTTATTTAACGTGGTAGAGATAAGGCCGTCAGGCCTTCTCTGCACCTCTACCAGGGGATTACAACTATAATATGAACAGTAAAATGACAATTGACATTAAATTTACAATTACAATAAAAATTAAAGTACGACAAGATTACCTGATTAATGAAAGCTAGATATTTTATCATAGAAGTTAAGAACAAAGAATATTTTTGTATTTACTGAATTACAAATTAAACCTACAATAACAAAATTCTACAGTGATGAAATTACCGGATATTTATGTGTTGTTAGTTGAAATTATCTTGAAATATACCACCACATTTTTTTGTCGTAATTCAGCACTTCGTCTTCCCAGCCGTAACCACCAAGGTGAATTCAACCACTGGTAACGGCATCAACGAACACAATGTATCCGCCTCCCTGTCACATGAATGCGCGTGGTTGGAACTTGTCAACATCTTCTAACTTTTGCAATGGGAAAAGCTAAGCCCCAACTTCTCTTGGATTTCTTAGACTTTATTTGGCCAGTCTTCAGTGAATTCCCTTTCTTAGTCACGTGTATCGCTATCTGGTGGAATGCGATGAATTGTTGAACATCAGTTGGGAACTTGAGGAATTCCGAACAATGAGATTCGCGTTAATTATGTCTGGGCCTGGTAGAGGGTTCTGCTGTGCTGGATACATTTGATGAGAACCCGGGCATCTAATTAATTTAAATCTGCTGTAAACTTGCGACATCTACAAATTGAATTATTTGCGTTGTTGGAACCTGATGCGGTTTGAGGGAAGTGAAGCGCTACAACACTTGGATATTTTTAGTTCAGTCTCTCTCTCTCTTGTTCCCTTAGCTAGGCCTATATTTATGAAATAACATTCCACGAGACAGAATTACAGTTTCTTTATAAATATTCCCAAATGCTACACAACTGCTGGATTAAAACACAGCAGAAATTTTGGACCCAAAATATATAATGCATTAATTAGAGCTTACCCTGAGCTAAGTACGCTTAACACACATAGATTTAAGAAACAAATCATATTAATTATGTAATTGTTTAAGCTAATTGAGTTAAAATTGATACTCTAATATTCATGTACTTTTGTATTTTCTATTTGTATATAGACCGTATTATTACATGCAGTATGTATTTTACCATTTATTAATGTTATAGTGCTCAATGAACTCTCTTAATTTTGCGATATATTTTGTATAACTGATCTGAACTGCGCCCGAGCACGAGCTTCTGCTCTTTCGGGCTGCAATGCCTAATGTAGCTCAAGTGTAAAGTATTAAATAAATTAATTAAATAGACAGACAGACAGACAGACAGATAGATAGGTAGATAGATAGATAGATAGATAGATAGATAGATAGATAGATAGATAGATAGATAGATAGATAGATAGATAGATAGATAGATAGATAGGTAGGTAGGTAGGTAGGTAGGTAGGTAGGTAGGTAGGTAGATACATAGATAGACAGACAGACAGACAGACAGACAGACAGACAGATAGATAGATAGATAGATAGATAGATAGATAGATAGATAGATGGAATTAAATCAATAGATAGAATTAAATCAACAGATAGAATTAAATCAACAGATAGAATTAAATCAATAGATAGAATTAAATAAATAGATAGAATTAAATAAATAAATAAATTAAATAAATAAATAGAATTAAATAAATACTTACTTACTTACTTACTTATTGGCATTTAAGGAACCCGGAGGTTCATTGCCGCCCTCACATAAGCCCGCCATTGATCCCTATCCTGAGCAAAGATTAATCCAGTCTCTACCATCATATCCCACCTCCCTCAAATCCATTTTAATATTATCTTCCCATCTACGTCTCGGCCTCCCCAATGGTCTTTTTCCCGCCGGCCTCCCAACTAATACTCTATATGCATTTCTGGATTCGCCCATACGTGCTACATGCCCTGCCCATCTCAAACGTCTGGATTTAATGTTCCTAATTATGTCAGGTGAAGAATACAATGCGTGCAGTTCTGCGTTGTGTAACTTTCTCCATTCTCCTGTAACTTCATCCCTCTTAGCCCCAAATATTTTCCTAAGAACCTTATTCTCAAACACCCTTAATCTCTGTTCCTCTCTCAGAGTGAGAGTCTAAGCTTCACAACCATATAGAACAACCGGTAATATAACTGTTTTATAAATTCTAACTTTCAGATTTTTTGACAGCAGACTAGATGACAAAAGCTTCTCAACCGAATAATAACAGGCATTTCCCACATTTATTCTGCGTTTAATTTCCTCCCGAGTGTATTTGAAGGATTCGTAACAAGTTGTTTTTTACGCTGATGGGTTGTTAGCCCTTCGCCCAACCCCCAAGCTGGAGGACCACCCCTTATCGGCTGTCCACGACTGCTTATTCAATATATTCGTAGCTACCCTCCATATCTGGAGGCCGTCTCCTCTATCCGCAAACTGAGGACGCGCCATGCCGTGGTGATAGGGACCCACAATTAAGGAATTAATTAAATAAATAAATGTTGGATTGAACTGGTTACATCAACTGCTTGTCTATGCTGATGACATAGATATGTTAGGAGAAAATCCACAAACGATTAGGGAAAACACGGGAATTTTACTTGAAGAAAATAAAGAGATAGGTTTGGAAGTAAATCCCGAAAAGACTAAGTATATGATTATGTCTCGTGACCAGAACATAGTACGAAATCGAAATAATTTTTTTTACCAGTGGTAGGTACATGACTGACGTCATTCACCCATATGAAGCCAGTTTGTAGACCAATTTACCGACGGAGTCGTTGCCCAGGGTGCGCCACAGGAGGCTGGTCTACGCTACACCCGCGATGAGATGAGATGGTGGAGATTTGTTGGGATGTCGCAGGGGAGCCGGAGCTCCCGGAGAAAACCCCTGTGTTACCTGGACCACGGGGTTGCCCAACACAAGTTATAAATCGGGGGTCACCGGTATACCGGAATTTTATCCCGCAGGAGTTGTTTTACATGCCAGTAAATCAACTGACATGAGCCTGTCACATTTAAGCACACTTAAATGCCATTAACCTGGATTCAGATCGAACCCACAACCTCGGGCACAAAGGCCAGCACTATGCCAACTTCGTCTCCCAGGACAACTATAAAACACTTACATTACCGGTTGTTCTTTATGGTTGTGAAACTTGGACTCTCACTTTGAGAGAGGAACATAGGTTAAGGGTGTTTGAGAATAAGGCGCGTAGGAAAATATTTGGGGCTAAGAGGGATGAAGTTACAGGATAATGGAGAAAGTTACACAACACAGAACTGCACGCATTGTATTCTTCACCTGACATAGCTAATTAGGAACATTAAATCCAGACGTTTGAGATGGGCAGGGCATGTAGCACGTATGGGCGAATCCAGAAATGCATATAGAGTGTTAGTTGGGAGGCCGGAGGGAAAAAAAACCCTTGGGGAGATCGAGACGTAGATGGGAGGATAATATTAAAATGTATTTGAGGGAGGTGGGATATGATGATTGAGAATGGATTAATCTTGCTCAGGATAGGGACCAATGGCGGGCTTATGTGAGTGTGGCAATGAACCTCCGAGTTCCTTAGAAACCAGTAAGTAAGTAATAAGATAGATAACCACATGCACCCTCAAAACTAGACTATTATCTCCTGCCCTTTGTTCTGACAAAGTGGACTAGATTTACGGGACTGTTTTTATTATCAGAACAGTACCTCCTCTCCCTGCCTTATGAGTATGACTGAATAGACAAAGCAAATGGGATAACAGGTAAGTCGCTACCCTTATTGCCCCCACCCTCTACCGTCCTGCTTTCCAACTTGAAGGCTCACTGTTTTCGTTATTGAGTCCAAAGTCTCTAAGCCTGATCATATCCCACTTCCCTCAAGTCAAATACATTACAATATTATCCTCTCATCTTCGTCTACGCCCTCCCAAAGGTCTTTTTTTCCTCGTCTTCCACTCTATATACATTTCTGGATTCGTTCATACGTGCTACATGCCCTGCACATCTCAAACGTCTGGATTTCGCTAATGTTCCTACTGTACATTACGCTTAAGCACATTTTACCGCCCACCCTTCCACACAGACGTGTTTACGTCAGAAAATCATTAATGTTACCCAGAATATATTAGTGCGTGTGTTGATATTGCTGAGGATGTATTCATTTGTTTTTAGATTACCAGAGTTCAGCTATTGCCATTTTAATATAAGCATTATGCATAGAATGGCGGAGCAATTAGATACAACGCCAGCTTTCCTCTATTGAATTCTGTGTTTTGTTTCGGAAAAGTGATTAAGAAGGCCTTCAGCCCATTAATCATATCTGCGGTATTGTAATGGTGAAGACCTGGAAACGTAGTAATGATGAAAGAGCAGACATGAAGAATGGAGCTCGTAGAACTGGTCCAGGCCAGCAGCTAGAAGTCAAAACTGAGTTGGCTGACAAGATTGTGACCAACTGTCTTAATGTGTGTGTGCTAGATGATCACCAGGCTTCGATACTCTGGACCCGATACAATGAGTTTACTGTGCATGCACTATAAGTTGTTGTTGACTCGCTGCAGGTAGATAGAGATGTGTTGAGGTAACAACGTTGCTATTTAGAGTAGAGTACGGTAGTATGGGGAAACACATAGGCCTATATGTACATTCTGAAAGTAAATATACATTACACAATGATTCAAATTCAAATTCAAATTCAAATTTATTTACAATTTACATTTTAATTGAATACATATGAATAGATACTCGAAATGAGCATAATGCTCGTGCTCGGGTACAGTCCAGTAGTCTACATAAATTTTACAGGGTTCAAATAATAATGCTGATGATATAAATAATAGTAACAACAACAACAACAACAATAATAATAATAATAATAATAATAATAATAGAATAATCGTGACAGAAATGATACAAAGATTGTAATACAAAATAATTCATTAATAATAATAATAATAATAATAATAATAATAATAATAATAATAATAATAGTGATAAAAGAAAAATATTTACAATAATAAAATAAATACTAAGACGGATAAAATAAAATATAAAACCACTAGCGAGAGTTAATACAACTTAAATAAGCATACAATAACCGGAAAAAATGCCAAACTCGAAAATCAACAGAATAGTTCGTTGTATCGCAGACGACAGCAACCGCCATATTGACATTGTGTTGTGCATTAATGGTAGTAGGGGGGAGCCGAAAGTCTACGTAACTGCCGTTCTCTTCGAATCTTCTCATACAATCATGGGAAGTTAATGCTGAAAAAACAAAATGTCTGCGAGTCAAACTGTTCATTATTACCAGGATAAATACAAATAATACTGAAATATATTAATCGAGTTTCAGTTATAGATCTCCCCTTTTGTGCAAGAGGTATCGTATCAAAAATATTTTATGAATGGCGGGGAAAATATAAATTTCAAGAACTCTCTAGTGACAAGATATAGTGACAAGTACAATCAAGTGTATCTGTGGCGATGCTAAGAAATCATTTATTGGAGATATACATTGTTATTAATTAAGAAAATGATCTATTTATATTTATTACAATGTTTTATCTTATAGGGTACATGCATCAGATAAATACAATAAAAATTAGTATCATATAATGCTAGTAACACTTAAAGAAATTATAATAAAATTTATTAAATATCATACAAACATTTTCACTTTATTTTTAAACTTCAGAACTTGTAATTTGCTTAGGTCTGGATTATTTTTCAATACTGAATTGTATAGTCTTGGTCCATAATTCCTACTGTGTCTTAATCCAGCTGTAGTGTGGCAAATAATGTCAAAAGAATGTGAAAAGCATTTATTCTTCTGTCTTTTATAAACATTTGTGTTTAATTATACACAGTGTTAATGGTGGAAATAAACATGTAGCAATTTTAATTTTTTCATTTATCCTATTGGTCGTTTTTAGGAAGTGCAGTTACAGTACCGAATTGCAATATACCTACTACAAGATACATTCTCAGTGTCTCAAACGTAAATCTTTTTCGGTTATCTGCCAAACACAGTTTGTACTGTGGAAAGCTGCGCTCTATGTCGCATGACGTGATAGGAGCAAAACGAAAAAACCTAACATCATTGCAGTCTCTAAGAGACAGTCCTTTATTCTCGGGTGACTCTATGTCTACTAATTTGCTGTTTATATTACACAATGTTCCATATCCGTTATTTTTACATAAAAATTGATTTCCCCTTCTGTTTTACACGTTCAGTAACCGGTGTACTTGATGTCTCATTAATTCTCTGCATCATTTTCTACTTTAATTTGAGGGCTTCCGGCATCTCTTGCTCTGACTTCTCTAACCGTGTAATAGTTTCAGACACAGTTTGTATGAAAACCAAATTATTCGTCAGAACCTTCAAATCCAGAGCGTTTTCCTTTGCGTATTTGTTGGCATTCATTCTACAGTACCCCCACCCACTGTAGGTTTTTACCACTATACTCAGTACGCCGTTATGCGGATTTCCCACTGAACTGCTCTATTGGGTCCGAAGTCTCGAAGCCTGGTGGTCACTGAAGATCAAGGGAAGGAAGCCAGGAGTCGAAATCTGTCGCTTGGAGACCGGTCTCGAATTGATGGATAATTTCTGAACATGATATTCACGAGTTTTTATTTATTTAGTTTTTATTTACTTTATATGTTAGACGTATTTTCGTAGTGATAAAATGCAAATCAAATAAATTACAAGATGTGTATATGATGGAGTTATACGTATAAACTAATCACATTGAATTACAAATAAATACAAGATGACGTAAAATACAAACTAAAAACATAATAAAATAATACATTAGTACACACCAGTGAATAAATACTTTTTAGTAAATTTCTGAACCGAATGAGCAGTGTTAGTGTTCGGTCGTAGTTCCAAGACTAATTCTGGCTGCTACTGCTACTGCTACTACTGCTACTGCTAATACTACTACTACTGCTACTACTACTGCTACTGCTACTACTACTTATTCTACTGCTACTACTACTGCTATTGCTTACTACTACTACTATTGCTACACTACTACTACTACTACTACTACTACTACTTTTACTTACCACCACTGCTACTACCACTGCTACTGCTGCAGTACCACTGCAACTGCTACTACTTCTCACTGTCTCTACTAAATCTTTTTCCACTGCCAAAGCTTACTACCACTGCTACTGCTACTACTCGCATGACTGCTACTGCAAAACTGCCAACTAACCACTGCACTGCTACTACCACTGCTATTGCTCACTGACTCTACTACTCCACTACTTTGCTGTTTACTGCTACTACTGCTGCTCCATTCCTTACTTTTACTACTACTACTGACTTCCACTGTTTTACTTCTACTACTGCTACTTGATGTCTCATTACTACTACTGCATCATTTCTACTTACTTTGACTGCTATTGCCACTACTACTACTACTACTTCTACTGCTACTACTTTCTGCACACTGCTAATACTGCTACTACTACTACCACTGCTACTGCTACTACTTCCTTTGCTATTGCTAATGCTTCATTCTACTGTACTACTACTGCGCTTTACTACTACTACTACTACTTATTTTTTGCTAATGCTACTGCTGCTGCTGCTACTACTGCTGACTGCTCACTACTTCTGCTGCTACTGCTACTACTACTGCTATTGCTACTACTACTACTGCTCGACTGCTACTACTACTTCTGAACTGCTACTAGCTACTACTTTTTACTTGCTTTAGCTTTTACTTACTTTATTGCTTGACGTACTTTTCTAGTGATAAAACAAATCTAAATTACAAGATGCTGCTATGATGGACTTACTACTGCTAATAGACTTGAATTACAAATAATATAAGATGACGTAAAATACTAACTACAAGCTGACTAAAACTACAAACTAAAAACTAATAAAATAATACATTACTGCTACTGAATACTGCTTTTATTGCTAACCGAATACTACTGCTATGTTGGTCTACTTCCACTAATTCTACTGCTACTGCTACTGCTACTACTACTGCTATTGCTACTACTACTGCTATTGCTACTACTACTGCTACTGCTACTACTACTTCTACTGCTACTGCTACTACTACTGCTATTGCTGCTACTACTACTGCTATTGCTGCTACTACTACTTCTACTGCTACTGCTACTACTACTGCTATTGCTACTACTACTACTGCTACTGCTACTACTACTACTACTTCTACTGCTACTGCTACTACTACTGCTATTGCTGCTACTACTACTTCTACTGCTACTGCTACTACTACTGCTATTGCTACTACTGCTACTGCTACTACTACTTCTACTGCTACTGCTACTACTACTGCTATTGCTGCTACTACTACTTCTACTGCTACTGCTACTACTACTGCTATTGCTACTACTACTACTGCTACTACTACTTCTACTGCTACTGCTACTACTACTGCTATTGCTGCTACTACTACTTCTACTGCTACTGCTACTACTACTGCTATTGCTGCTACTACTACTTCTACTGCTACTGCTACTACTACTGCTATTGCTACTACTACTACTGCTACTGCTACTGCTAATGCTGCTGCTACTGCTACTGCTACTACTACTGCTGCTACTGCTACTGCTGCTACTACTACTACTACTGCTACTGCTGCTACTGCCATTGTTCCTATTTTTTAGGAAAGAAAGGGTGCAAAATATCTGATCGTACATCTTCTGAAAAGTGTTGTGGTTTTGAGGGAATAGAGAGTCCATTATCGACCGCCCCAGAGGAGGCCGCCGTCTCGTATTTATGATTCCCTACACGCCTCTTTATTCAGGCTGTTAATGACAAAAGCTTCTTAAATGATCCCTAAGAAATTGAAGGCAGAATCGAGCTGCAGCGATAAAAGACTACAGTCTGTTTCGATATAAAGTAGTGCGTGGAGTTGAATGCTGGGGCAAAGCTAATCAAGGAGCATCTTGTTCTATCAGATGAGCAGCCTTCTAAGACTTCAGTCGCTTTTGTAGTGAGGTGCACCATTAACAGAGACGAAGCCGCTATTTAGACTGTCTAAAGAAAACTTACGTGGGCGTTTTTCTATACAGTAAAGGAGTGTGGAAGCTGATATAGCCATCTGTTCATCATGATCAATTAATAATAATAATGATAATGATCATGATAATAATAATAATAATAACTGATGGAGATCGTGAAAAAATAGGTGTGGATTGGAAAGAGAGGAGGCTGTTCAGTAATATTTTTTATCAAATAACGAGTCAAAGTTAGGATAGAAGAAGAAATGTCAGAAAGAAGTGAAATAGGGAGAGGAGTACCTAGTCTGTTCAACATCTGCTTGGAGGAATTAATGAAGAAATGTTTTCAGAACATGGGAGGAGTGATAGTAGGAGGAAGAAGAATAAAGTGCATAAGATTTACTGAAGATATGGCGTTGTTAGCAGAAGAGATAATACTGAGGGATATGCTACTGGAGCTAAATGACAGCTGTGAGCAGTATGGGATGAAGATAAATGCAAATGAGACTAAGACCATGGTCATAGGAAGAAAAATAAAGACGATAAACTTGCGAATTCTAAATGAGGCAGTAGAGCAAGTGGACAGCTTCAAATACTTGGGATGTACTATAAACTGTAACATGAGCCAGGAAGTCAAAAGGAGGATAGCAATGGCAAAGGAAGCTTTTAATAGAAAAAGGAGCATCTTCTGCGGATCTCTGGAAAAAGAACTAAGGAAGAGACTAGTGAAGTGCTTTGTGTGGAGTTTGGCTTTGTATGGGACAGAAACGGGGACATTACGACGAAGTGAAGAGAAGCGAATAGAAGCATTTGAAATGTGGATATGGAGAAGAATGGAACGTATGAAGTGGACAGACAGAATAAGAAATGAAGCTGTGTTGCAAAGAGTGGGTGAAGAAAGAATGATGCTGAAACTGATCCAGAAAGAGGAAAAGGAATTGGTTGAATCACTGGCTGAGAAAAAAAGTGCCTAGTGGAGGATGCACTGGAAGGAATAGTGAACGGGAGAAGAGTTCCGGGTAGAAGAAGATATCAGATTTAGACAACATTATCATATGACGAGACAAAGAGGAAGGAAATATAGAAGAAAGTTGGATTTGCAGTAAACCTAGAATGAATGAATTAACAACAACAATAATAATAATAATAATAATAATAATAATAATAATGGTAATAACAATAATGTAATAATAATAATAATAATAATAATGGTAATAACAATAATAATAATAATAATAATACTGTTATAACGCATACCTGCAATACGGATCGGGGTGGATATAATTCCGAATTTTGCCACCACTGGCAATGTTATTCTCTCTCAATTTCAATAGTCTCTCAATCGTATATATTGAGTTGGAGGACTTCTAATGTATTTGTTTATGAGACTGATTATTACAGTAGGCCTTGGATGACTGAAATTATGATACGTTTAAAGCAAAGAAGTTTAGAATCCAGCCAGCCGTGATATACGTAGTATGAAAGGAAAACAAATTAATGTGACATGATAATGAATACATTATTATTTGTAAACAAATGGGGGGTCATTAATAAATATGGGGAGTATAAAAAACAGAAACGGTTAATTTAACACAGTCTAATTCTAACTGTATTATTGATTTCAAAATTAATCCAATTACCTGTAATGGTATATAATTACTCGTTATAATTTCAAACAACTCATTGGCGTCATATTGATGTGTGAATCGTTTCGACTATCAGTTGCATTGTTGTCTGCAGACTAGGCCTCGTGGAATGAGGAAGCGATTATGAAGTAGTTAACGAGAAGGCTCCGCCTGGTTAAATTTAAATGCGGGGAGTATGAAGACAGAAATGAAAAGAAAAAAGAATATGAAATAAGTCACGAACATCATAAAAATTTCACACAATTAAAGGATTCGATGGAACTGCAGTCATATTCTTCCCCATATTTTTAATAGATCACCATCAAAATCCTCATTTCATATTTCATATTTTTCATCATCATCACCATCATCATCATCATCATCATCGTCGTCGTCGTCGTCGTCCTTGCAGGTATTAGGCCTAGTTGCCTGTTACGGTCTCCGTCCAGCTTTTCGGGGGGCGTCCCAAAGATCGTCTTCCATGTGGTATATAGCGGAGAATTTGTCTTGGGAGTCTGGAACGGTCCATCCTATTGACATGGTTAAGCCATTTTTGTCTATAGTGGTTGAGATGTTCATAAATAGGTGTAATTTTCAATTCTTTTGTAATTAGTTCATTCCTTTTGTGGTCAAGCAAGCTGTAGCCGGCAGTCCTCCTTAGAAATCTCAATTCCGCAGTTGTTAGGCGTTGAACATCTGAGTTTCGGACAGTCCAGGCCTCACTACCATACATGAGGACAGGTCTTGCTAGAACTTTATATGCTTTTAACCTGGTATGTTTTTGGATTTTCGTGGTTGTGAAAACCTGGTTGATGGTTCTTAAGGCTCCATTAAAATGTTGAATATTTTCAGATATATCAGTAACAGGTAAATATGTCAAATTATAACCTAAATATTTAAATGAGTTTACCTTTTCTAACGTATGGGTTCCAATGCAAATTTTACTCCTAACTGGCTGTTTGCCTTGGAACGCCATAATTTTTGTTTCGTTTGGGGAAATTTTCATATTGAAATTTTGTGCTATTATATTCAGGTGATGTATTGAGTATTGCAGCTCGTCTTCATTTGTAGCAAAAAGAACCTGATCGTCTGCATATGATAATGAATCTAGAGTACAATTTCGGAAGAGCGGGATGTTTCCATGGATTGTTAGTCGCCAATGTCTGATGACGGAGTTGATGTATATATTGAATAAAAGTGGTGAGAGGGGGCATCCTTGACGAATTCCACAGTTTATTGGTCTCCATTCGGTATGTTCTGATCCAATAGTAATTTTGATAATATTGTGGTTATATAATTCGTAAATTGTTCTTATAATTGCGTTTAGAACTGAATCATCTGCCAAAATTTGAAAGAGCTTATATCTGTCAACACGGTCGAAAGCTTTTTCTTCATATTTTCATAATGTTCATTATGAATAATAATCTTCATAATTTTCATCTGAACAGACCTTTTGTGATGGTCCTTTGCATTTTCTATAGGTACGTGATGGTTTGGTTCAGACTGTTTAAAGGATGGATGTGCCTACAATAGTTTGTCAGTTTATTTTATGGTTAATCTTACTAATAGACGGTAATTATACACAGTATTTAAAGGGTGTAAATGATATGTTGTTATTGAAGTGTTGTATCAGTGAAGAATTATGTTGTGTCAGTGAAGTGTGTTGTATCAGTGAAGAAATATATCGTGTCAGTGAAGTGTGTTAAGTGAAACGTGTTCCTGTCAGTGAAGCTTTATAGTTTATAGTGGCAGTGCAAAGTATTTGAACAGTGAAATGTTTTTGAAGTGTTAGTGAAATCAGGATAGAATCAGTGAAATGTGTCGTAGTTCCAGTGCAGTGAGTGAGTTGACAGCGAAATGAGTGTAGTGTTGAAAGGTACTTGTGCAGATATGAACATATCATACTCGTGGGTTTTAGTTCGATCTTAGTTTTAAGATACAAATTAGATTTATTTCAAATGTTATTTTAAGTGATCGTTTCATTTAATTTAGTATATTCCCTGTTGTTGTTATTATTATTATTATTATTATTATTATTGTTGTTGTTATTCATTATTATTAGTATTAATTATTAGTATTATTATTAATTGCATTTTTAATTAATACGTTTATTATTGTGATTATTGAGTGTAATTAGTTACCACTGCCACCGGGTATATACCCATTGCAGTGTGAATAAATACACACATACACACACACATAAAGATGTTGTGCTGTTCTGGATTTGTTAGTGAGATGATGTATTACATTGTATTAACGTTATTTGTCTTACTGATATAGTCTGATTCTTTCACGTATTTACACCGAAAGAAACTCAAACGGATTGCAATATATTATGTTCACTTGTGTGACATTATATTGCCTCCTTGCTACGAACAAAAAAAGTATCTATTTAACTGCAGACATCTGCCACCAATTGCACCGGGCGTCACTATGGTAACCATGCTTCAGACTTGCATAGTAACGAGTTACAACTTCTCTTGTCTTATGACCTGAGACAAAGACTATAAAATATCTTGCAATACTAACAGGCATTTCTGTTAAGCGCTTGTCTTTGTTTGAAGCTACTTAAAACAGAATACATTTGATGTAATTTCCTGTCTTGTAAATAATTTCGTCTGTTGTTTAACTCACTCTTTTACTGAACCATTAAATTGAAACACACTGGAAAGGGATTGAAAAGCATTAGCTTAATGGATGGTTTGATGTCTTGGATTTTTCTGATTCCACAATTCTACAATCAGATATACGGGCTTCTTTCAGAGAAGGGAATTCGGTATCTACTATTTCCATTATCTTCTTCTGTCTTTTGTTAAAATTGTCTCTTGAATATTACAGAAGGCTTCCTAAAAGAGCTTCAGTACCGAGCGCGATTCGTTCCCACATAATTTTATTGTTCTTACTTACAAATGACTTTTAAGGAAACCGGAGATTCATTACCGCCCTCACACAAGCCCACCATCGGTACCTATCCTGAGCAAGATTAATCCAGTCCCTACCATCATATCCCACAATCCTCAAATACATTTTAATACCTATTATCCCCTCAACTCTACAGGGTGATTTACAAGGATTTACCGCTACTTGCGGTGCTTATTTCCGAAGACATTCTGAGCAGAAAATGTTATATAAACATATGTCCTAATACAAATATTTTCAGAGTTACACCAATTTGAAGTTGTTAGTAAAATACCTTTTTTTCTTCAGTTTTATTCAGAATGGACTATTATTTCTTTAATTGGCTAGTGTTCTGAAGCTAAAATGTGTTGTTAATTGTTTTGTACAGATTTTGTTTTTCATTTTTAACTGAAAATTACATAATTCTTACGCACTTATCACAACAATTGAGTCGTTCAGAGCAGAAGTGGTGTAAGTCAGAAATGGGTAGTGAGGGTTAAAGTAAACATTCTGTAAAATACAGCGCAAAGTAGCAATTGATATTGAATTTATTTAAACTATTATTAGTCAGTGGATAGCACGAAGGACATATTAATTGCTACTTTGCGCTGTATTTTACAGAATTTTTACTTTAAACCTCATTACACAATTTTGATTTACACCACTTCTGCTCCGAACGGCTCAATTGGTACAAACCATACGACTTTAGGAACTTGATCATTTACAGTTAAATTCTGTATCCTAATGTACAGTTTTAAAGAATTTACAAACGTTGCGTGATTTGTCACAATGTGACAAGTGTGTAAGAAAAACGTAATTTTTTAGTTAAAAGTCGAAAAAAAAAAAAATCTGTACGAAGCAACTATGGAATTCACAACATATTTTTAGTTTCAGAATACTAGCCAATTAAAGGGATGGTACTTCTGAATAGTTCATTCTTTATCTGTAATATTCTTTTACCCTTAAAACTAAAGAATAAAGGTATTTTACAAACAAATTCAAGTTAGTGTAACTCTGAAAATATTGAGAATAGGACCCATGTTTATATGACATTTTTTGCTCAGAATGTCTTCGGAAATAAGCTCCGTAAGGGACGGTAACTCCTCATGGATCACCCTGTATATTGCAAGTAATGGTAGGCTTGAGTTTCCTTTTCCATGAAACATTTAAAACGAACTTTGTTCAGTCACAACCACAAGGAACTTGAGTCGTACTTGACTAATATACAGGGTGTTTCCGGTATGATGTGACAAACTATCAGGGATGATGGGGAAGGATATATGTATCGATTTGAGATAAGGAACCATAGTCCGGAAATAACTGAGTCGAAAGTTATAAGCAAAAATAGTTGTGTGGAAATGTAATTGTAATTTTGCACCACGTGCCCTCCTTCCCTTAACCTTTGGAACAGTCGTGGAAAAATTGTATGGGCCGGATGTCTCCTACGTGGGTACTTGCCCAGATACAATCTGTGAGCTTGTCTACAATTCCCATTGGCTCATCCGTATTCGAAAATCAGGTCTGCTTATTCCGCTCTCGTGTACTCCTCCATTTCACTAGGACTGATCGACTGGACACTGCAACTTGTACACATACACTGCTGTCTACAGACGTGCATATCAGGACCGACCATGTCCGTTACACATTACGCTATCTGCATTGCTTTAGTGTAGTTTCCTGTCCCCACCCCTCAGACAGCGCACTGAATGGAATACTGTAAGTAGACAACATAAACAACGTCAGATGAATACAGTATGTATAAGATGTACAGATAAATACACATAAATAAGGTTTACAGAGGAATAAAATTATTTCATTTCCACACAACTATTTTTGCTTGTAACTTTCGACTCAGTCATTTCCGGACCAGGGTTCCTTATCTCAAATTGATACATGTGCCCTTCCCCATCATCCCTGAAAGTTTGTAACATCATACCGGAAACACCCTGTATAAACTATGTATAATGTCTGAGTTATTTTATTATTTTTGGGTGAAATCTTAATATTTATTATGACTTTATTATTATTGAATTATCATTTGAAATTTAATTATAAAATTGGAATTGAATTGTAATTTTTTGTAGATTGTAATGAATAAATTACTTATCATTTTCAATTTATAATTTTTATATAAATTATTTTTAAAAATATTGGCATCTTTATCATTCTTGCATCTGAAACCAAAGATTGTTGATGAAGACGTTGCCCGATAATCTAACAGGAGTAGATTCATTTATCGTAACAGCCTTCGTAAAAGAAAGCGATAGCTTCATGACGATCGAAATTCATATCTTGATCTAAAAAATATATAGCGATGAGCTTGGAGTATATGGCTCGTAAAAAGAGAAGATTCTATTGCGGAAATAACGTTTTATGATTGCTGCCAAAGATAGAATGATGTATATGGGAACTGCTGCCAGCGGGGCTTAACAGTTGCCATGGAGATCAAAATACGACATAAAAATGCAGCTACGATTCTACATCTTAACTAGCTGAGAACATACACAAGTTATTGATGAATATACAACTTATTACAAGTACAACACTTCATATCCCCTGGTGAGTGAAATGTTCAATTATTGACACAGTGAAGTATTGAAGTAAAAACCATTTTAGTCGGTGGATCTTATACGAAAGTAAGGAGTAGTCTGTGTAAAACTGTTCAAATATTAAAGTACGAAATTAAGGAATTTCAATGGACAGAGATGTCCCAGGTATCATGTCATCCACATCACATTCTTGAAGAACTGTATTCATTCACGACAAATGATGGTAAGACTGAAACCATGTGATGGTCAAGTTCATTAGTCACGCTTTCACAATGGATATCGATGATCGATCAATGACTCACCCTCGGCCCTGTAAGATTTCTTGGTATTAGCTGAATGATCCATAACGATCTGGGTTCTCAGGCGATCCCACAGTCTAGTATATATAGTCAAGAAGTTCAGTACCTAATAAATAGGCATTCATAGATAGTTGCTAACCACCAGGATCGCTACTATCGCCTCATCTGACCCTTTCCCTAGCAAAATAAAATGTATAATACTTTCGATATCGTGTTCTTTTGAAAAAATTAACACCTTTCTTTCACTACGGTACTTAAATACGAAATACATAAAATTTATATATTATTTTCATAAAATATATTTTATATTTTATAAATTCACCTTCCTGGATCTTTCGGAAGAAGGATAACTCTGACCTCCTTTTCTCACAATTTACCTATAGTACTACAAACGTCTCCTTTCCCCATATTATTATTCAAATTACTGTATTTTAGTCAATTACAGTTGTTACAACCGATAAAAAACATTTCACAGTTTATACAACTTTTCACAACAATGCGAAATACGGCACAGTCAATGCCTTTTCGATCTAGACCAGGCCGTAATGTATGTTCGGGTTTTCTATTTCAGTGTATGGAGCTCAGTGAAATATTATATTATAACTTTATTGCTTATCATTGCTAAGTTTTATTTAGTGTAATGTGTCCATAAGTTCCGTTTACTTCTTGTTGCATAATATGTTGCAGAAATAATTACAAAACTGTGTTATTTTTATGTGAAGAGAATTTTACATGTTAACATAATCTGTTCGCGTCAACATTTTAAGTTTAGAATGGAAGCTATTTTGAGGTTCAATAAAAAAGAATATAAGTTAAATATAGTAAACATAACCTATAATTTCCATATGACATAATATACATATGTAATGAAAGAGCATTTGAGACCAATAAAATTAGAAATGGGCAAATGGTACAGTAAACATAACCTACAATTTCAACATATCTAAATTACCGTGCAACTGAAAATTATTGAATCGTGCATAAATGAATGTACAATAATTTCGCAATATTTAATCGAAATAAAGGCAGGTATTACACATACGAACAACGTAATTTTCACACCAAAATAATATTACACCTTAACTCGCAAGTGAATTATGTCTGAAGTGTCCCATAATCATTGTTTTGAATGTTATTAATGCAATTACACTACATTTTAGAGCAATATATGTTACTCTTTATGCATTCCAACTAATTTATATGGTTGAAATTCCGTTCTTCGTGATCGGGTTAAGCGAGTCACATGGTCTGCCTTACGACCTGTATTAGATCACGATGGCAGTGGCACAGTCTATTGTTCCTGGTACTCACAGCGCTCTAAGCGGCTAGCAACTGTCGCGAGAAATGGAAAAAATCATCCCAAGCTTCGTGATTGTATATACTAGACTGTGGCAATGCTGACATCCATTCCATGTTCACGTACGCTCTGATTTGACCTTCAGTGTCAATTCGTTCAAGATTCAACGTTGCCGACAAATGTTTTCCCTTTTATCAAAAAGTTATTTCACGCGCCTAACAGTATTATTTCCTCTTGGATGAAGCGGTGCAAAGATTTGCATTGCCTTTGGACCGGTTTGATCAGTTCTCTGCACGATAACCACTACCCCACAGAGGAAGTTTTTGTGGGTTTATTTTTATGACGTTTAAATAAATCAGTTGGTACTTTCGATTGATAATGATGTCGAAAAGGCATTGACTGTGCCGTATTTTGCTTTGTTGTGAAAAGTTGTGTAAACTGTGAAATGTTCGTTATCGGTTGTAATAACTGTAAATGGCTAAAATACAATAATTTGAATAATAATATGGGACAAGGAAAGTTTGTGGTACTATAAATATTGTAAGAAAAAGAGATCAGAGTTATCCTTCTTCAGAAAGTTCCAGGAAGGTGGGTTTATAAAATATAATATAAGCTTTATGAAACTAATATATAAGCCTTATGTATTTAATATTTCAATAGTGGAAGGAAGGTGTTAATTTTTTCAAAAGAATACGATATCGAAAGTACAATATTTTATCGTCTGCTGGGGAAAGGGTCTGTGCTGAGGCGATAGTAGCGATCCTGATGGTGAGCAACTATGTATGGATGCATATTTCAACTGTCTATGTTTGCATATTTATTAAGTATTGAGCTTCGTGACTGTATATACAGGGACATCATTTTATTTTTACTTCAATTTTTATTGTACCCGAGTTTTGTAATGTACTTCACTCCCATCCCTTCTACTAACGAAGTTCAACCGTCCTCCACACAGATCCAAGACCGCATATACAGTCATAGTAGCCTTGCGGTTATAGTAAACAGTACGTTCCAAAAATATGTTCGCGTTTTCAATATTTAATCATTTTCGCACAGGTACTGCCGTCCATTTGCCTACGTCGTATCCCGGTTTCCCCCACCAGCTTCTGTTCGCCAGCTAGTGGCTGGGCTGCCTTAGCTCTTTTCTGAGAACATTAATTTCTGTTAGGAATTGGACGTCTACGTAATATTATACAACTGTTTAAAATAACAAATAAAAGGGCCTCGTTAAGTAATTAACTACGACCCTGTGACATAACCACTTGGACGGACATCATGTCGTAATTTTATCTTTCCGGATCACAGAAGTGAAGATTGAATTTAGAGTGCGTAAGGTACTCTTTTATAGAGTAGGTACAGAATTATTTCAACATGAGTTACTAGTACGAAGGATGAAACTGGTAATTGGGATTAGGTACAATAGTATATAGTGCGATAATATGCACATTAGAACTGAAGCCTGTATCGAAATGAACGGCCTCCATTTTAAAAATGTGTTTGAAATCCATATTATGATTATTTCTAAATTTAACTTCATTCTCTATATTGTACGCTAATATGCTGTAGACAGTATAATATACACTGCATAATGAATACGTCCGTATGGACAGCTCAGTTCGTGAGTAAAGACACTGATTGTTAATACTGTACTGTATTTTGATTAAACAAAAACCTAATGAAAATTATCAAACTCAAAAGCGCAATATTTCCTAGTTTACGTAAATTGATGAACTACTTTTCTTCCCTCCTATACCTATAAAAGTGATTTGTTTGTAGATTACGCCAGTATCATCGAACTCCAGTCGTGGAAAGGGGTAGCAAACGGCATTGATCCAAAGGTATAGCCAGGTTAATATTAAAAATGTTAGTAAAAATGAAATGATGTCCCTGTACTAGACTATGCAGAACCCTGCACGCTAACCACTAGCCCACAGAGGAAGAATTCTTGGCTGTTTTTGTTGGTTTATTTTTATGACGTTTAAATAAATCAGTAGATATTTTCGATTGATAGTGATGTCTTCCAGATCGTCTTCGAGTTCACGCAGCCTGTTGCCCTGTGCCCTCTAGCAGAAAATCGTGACGCTGACCCAACACTTCCCCTTAGCTCACTCATCTGAATTTCACGGCTTGCAAACGGAGATGTCTGACAATGCCATCCATCTTCCTGCTCGATGACGAGGAGTGAGCCCTCGAATGGAAGCTTTTTTAAAATCAACAAGTGCAGGCCAGGCAGCCTTGCTAATCCCGAGTGAAGGCAGCAATAGCTTCCAAAATAATTTTCGTATCAAGCGACATTAAGGATTCCTGCCATATTTACGAGGGGTTATAAAAACTGTTAGCTGTGCATAATGCGAGGTCCTTTGTCAATATTAGACTGGGGAAACAGATACTGTAAAAAGATGGATTCATGCAAAATGTATGAGAATTACATCGGCCAGCTGCCAGCTGATAAATGTCGTGTCATTTAACCCAGAGTTGTAAACTCAGTCCGTCTTCCCTTGAGAGCTTCAGGCCTGATGGGAATTAATCGCGAGAGATATTTTTGTATAGAGGAGATTTGAATGCAACCCTAGCTTTTAAAACGACATAGTTTTACAGCTTGATTCATTTACCGTTTGTACTGATCACTAGACAGCGAGAATTACTGCCCGATGGGAGAGAGAAAGGTAGTTTCAGGTTAACTGTGTTGTAGAGTTCTTCTATTGTGCACAATAGAAGGCGGCGTGGGTCGTCCCCCGTTGAACTACTGTCTCTTAGTTGTTTCTAAGGCGGCGTCAACGCAGTTGTTTGCTGTTTATTTGCTTTGTGTTGCAGTCGACGAGTAATTTACATCATGGGTAGAGACCACAGAATTTCGCATTGATTTGGAAAACGAAAATCGTGATAAAATATTTCATTTCTCGTTTTATCGCTAATTAGTCGTAAGATAATCGCAATAATTTCGTAAAATGCCATTGTTTGTTTGTTTGTGTACTTGTTTAATTTTTTTCTTACTCTGTTATCTTTCATCATCTATTTGTTCTTGTATTGTTTTGTATGCTTTGTGTGAAGAAGCTCTAGTAAATAAATAAATGAAAAGGGATATTTGCGTGACTATTACAGCTCTTACCACGTCCACCTTTCGACCAATAAAACATTTAAGAATTAGGACGTCTTTCAACAATCATGAAAGCTGCTTATCGCAAGGATCGCCGTTCATAGCATTTTTTAATTTTATCAATCCCGGCATTTGTTTATTTTTATCACTACCCTAGCATTTCTTTCTTTGTTTGCCTCATTTAAATTGCACTGGTCTGGACGTCAAAAACAGGAAATCCCATGTCGATGCACAGCAGTTTCAAATATGCCTCTCGGTTGACATTCAAGAACAAGAATTAATAAAGATCAACTGGTCATTGTTTGTTTGTTTCATTGTTTACTGTTTACTTTTTTCTTACTCTGTTATCTTCAACATTCTTTTTTCTTATATTGTCCAATATAACATCAACTGAACTCTAGTAAATGAATAAATGAAAAGGGATATTTGCGTGAAAAAATAACCACAAAATAAAACATTCAAATTTGAAAATTGTACTTTCAATAATTGTTTCTTTTAAAATTATTCATGTTTATTTTTATTTCATCATCGTTAATTAAAACTTTTCAAACACTTGTTTATATTATTTAGGTTATTTTTTCTTTCATTCTGCTATATGATCATTATGAATAGTCGCGTATCAGAGATTGTTTAATGATGGTTAAGATTTGTTGGAAATCAAATGTCAAGTGACGTTGATTACCGGTGGGATTTTCGGATTTTTCAAGTGAAATGCAAATGTTTTAACTAAAATCGAAATTGAATCAACAAACTTTCTTGACTAGTAACATCTCATTCAGAGTTCAATGATGATTCCAACATTGTAAAATGATACCCACTAAAAAAAAATATAAAATAAAATCACTACTTTTAGCAATGTTGAGATGGTACAATAATATATTCGAAGACAGTTGTATTTTATTGTATTGGAGTACTTCGTTACTTCTAATCTTTATATACTTTCTTCTAATCGTGTAATAGTCAATTAAATCCCACTCGGTTTGAGTTTTGATTTCTAGTGAAAATACACAAACGATTTCTCTAGATAAATCAAAACCTCTATTGTGAATTAATATAAAAAAATAATCCTTCGATGACGTATTAAAATTCAAAATAATGATAAAAGTTTCAAATTAATAAATGGTACTACTCGGGAGTACATATTAAAATTAAACACAACTTTATAACGCTGAGAGAAAAAAAAAAAAACGTTATTTTCATCATGTAACATGTATTGTTTCTATTTATGGAACGGAAGCATAGCAAGTAACACAGTATTACTTTCCTTTTTTTATTCTGCGCCTGAGATCACTAGCAATTGAATCGGTCCACACTTAGGAAAACGGTTGGCGCGTCTGGATGAAACCAGGAATGGAGAATGTTCGATTCCCGGTCTGCACGTTGATTCTTTACCTCAGGATTTTCCCTCAAAATCCAATACGAGCAAATGCTGGGCATAACTATCGGTGCTGGACACCGTACTTATTTCACCGGCAATATCACCTTCATCTCATTCAGATGCTAAATAACCTAAGATGTTGAATAATTATGAGGAAAAATTGTTCCGGGGCCGGGTATCGAACCCGGACCTTAAACTTGCAACGCTCTACCAACTGATGGCGGGCTCTATGTGACACCGATCCAACTTTTCCCTCCATATCCACAGACCTCAAAGTGGGCTGACAACCATTGATTGGCAAAGCAACCAGGACATTGAGTCAAACCTTTCTCTGTGACTTAAATTGTTTTTCTGTTTAACGAACAGGTACACTATTATGCAAATAAGTTGATTTTTGGTATAACTCCTGTAAATTTGATTTGAATTCATTTAAAAAATTGTTCAATTAAATTTTATCAGAAAAACCGGATGTTGATAAAGCATTGTAAAATAACCTACTAAAATAAAAATATAATATTGAATCGCACTTTTTAGTAGGAGATTAAGTCAAAATTTGTCATTTAATTTCTACTGATGGAATAATAATTAATCATTTCTAGACGCATTGATTGACAAAGAAAGGAATTTAGTCAAGTCTCTCCCTCTATTTCTAACATCAAGTTTATGTTTATAGTGCGGCACTGGTACACTCATGAAAATAAGTTGATTTTTTGCTTTCCTGGAACGTAGCAAATTTGTATTTAGTTCCTTCCTAAAACATACGATTCAATTAAATTTTACTTTCAGAAAAACCATTCTGGGTCAACAGATGCACAAGGAACCCAGACACATTTCAACATAGCAGATGTAAATTCAGGGTAATTCAACATGAGAGCTCATAATGCCTCAATCACGTCAACTTTAATATTGGAACTGTCGGATGATTGTTTCAATGTTAACATTTTAAAATGCCTTTTCAGAGCGAGAAGTTACATTTGTTGGGATCAAATTTCTGCACACTTGAAGGACAAAACTAAAATTCTTTCAATCACTTATCATCTCTCTTAAACTGACTTAGCATATTTGGAGAAATAATGCAAATTCGATGTAAATACAGTAGACGATAAACAGGATCAAAAAGGAAATTCTACTTTTCGTACTGATTTCATCAACGTAAACTAGTCAAATTTAACATAATACGAAACGAATGCAGTTTTTTCCAATTCATTCTTGGATATGCTTTTCTCAGCATTTCATTTATTTGATGTACCGTAACCTCTTTCCCCTCTAGTCTTTTTTATGTCCCTATCTGTGTATGAAAATAATTAATACTTTTAGGAATTCATGTTTGTAAAATATTGCTGTGTTAGAAAATTCAATTTATGTTATCCTGCGTATGTAACCTGTATGCCGTTTGAAACCTGCTTTCTAATTTAATTTGTGTTATCGCTCCATTACATTTTTGCCTTTTTATTAACCAGCGTATGTTACAAACCGTATCTATAGAAATTTTCTGTCTGTTCAGGGGTTCCAAATACCTGCGAATATTGATGTAAACAGAAGGCATTCCCTTCCATATTAAAATGTTCGCTTTTGTGAGAGCGGGAATATCTGCGGTATAGTGTCTACGCGTCCAGTCCACATCAAACAGTGGAGAGTTGATTGCTTCCAACCCGATGTCACTGGGTTTGTATACACGACATTTTCCATCAGACTTGCAGGCAAGGCGCGGGAACCGGACCTGCTTTCCCATGTCATAGTAACGTTCGTCAGTTGTTTTATTTTAGCTTACTGGGGAGGAAATTGTCTGGAATACATGAATTTACTCCTATGTATGTAGTTAGACGAAAATGTACTTCTCTTTTGATGACTCTAAATTTAAAGAGTATTTAGAAATTGATAAGCTGTTATGGTTGCCATTAACATATTAGTTTCCTGTAAGTTAAAAGAGAAATATAAAAATGTGGTAGTGGATTTGAGGAAATCTCTTTCATTGCGTGTACTGTCTATACAGAGGTTAGAATTATATACTAGCCGTACCCGTGCGCTCCGCTGCACCCGTTAGAAATAAATATAAATTAATTACATAATTAAAATAGGACATTGATCCAGGGAACATTCGTGTTTGATAGAAGGATAAAGCGTTTAATATGTTACTTAATTTGAATTGCATCCAAATAATTAAAATGCGATCATTTTGGTCCAGAGACTCATTTGGTGCAATGACAATTCCTTTAACATGTTTCTTAATTTTTATTACATGCAACCATAGTTTAATGAAGATTGACATCATTTAGATTTAATGTGTATATTTTATTTTGCTTGTTATAGGTTTCCATTGAATTATGGTAATAACTTAATTTTAACCCTTGTTTTCTACGTATTCAGTAAATGGCGCTTGGCCCACTATAGTTCTGAACCCTTCAAATAACTTAAATTATATTATATAATATTACATATTATATTATATTATATTATATTATATTATATTATATTATATTATATTATATTATATTATATTATATTATATTATATTATATTATATTATATTATATCAGAAGTTACTGTAATAACATTATAGCGTCCATCTAGAGAATCTACACTTTCCAATGATGAAATAATAATTAATTATACAAATCGGTTAATTTAGCTTCCGATATTACTTCATACAAACACAGAAACATTCTCTGTAGGCTATCTTTCATAGCTTTCGATTGTTGCTGTCCAAGACCCCTTATAGATGAAGTCATTTGTTTTTTAATTCATTACACGGCCTTAGATGGCAATTATTTTAATTTTAAAACTCATTTATCTCATTAAATATCAGTCCTATCAAACTTTTTCAAGGAATAAAACTTATCGACAATGATTTGTAAAGAATCTTTTGTTATGTAACATTTTTCACAAAAATCAATAATAAGCGAGATATTTCGATTTATTTAATTTAGGCCCCCTTATAACCCCCCCCCTTTTAAATAATGTATTTTGAATACCATATAGCCTAAAATCTAAGTTACAACGAACTTAATTTATATTCAAATTTTCATATAAATCGGTTCAGCCATTATCGCGTGAAAAGGTGATAACATACAGAGAGACAGACAGACAGACAGACATAGAAACAAAAATTTCAAAAAAGCGATTTTCGGTTTCAGGGTGGTTAATTATATATGTTAGGACCAATTATTTTTGGAAAATCGAAAATTACCAGAAAAATTTCGGCTACAGATTTATTATTAGTGTAGATTATGTTTTAATCTGGTGAAGTTAAGGTCATTAGGCCTTCTCTCTCACAGCACAGGAATAAAAACATACAAGAAAACAGTCGACCTGGTTGCGAGTTGGAATAGTGCTGGCCTTCTATTCCCAAGGTTGTGGGTTCGATCCCGGGCCAGGTCGATGGTATTTAAGTGTGCTGATATAACCTCTGCAGTTGCGAGAGTCGTTAAATAAAATATAACATTTAACATTTTACAAGAAAACGTACGCATAGAGGAGAAGTGAAAAAGGAAAATTAATAAATATACAAATACAGATAAAAAAAAACGAAATTTCTCCAAGTTCCATAGCTTATGGGTTCACAGCAGTGTAATCAATAACTACCATAATGTACGACATTTCATCAGCCTGTCATAAGTGATTTGCATTTTATAACATTTTATTAAAATTTTGAATCGCTTTATATAAAAAGTCGCTTGCACTACAATTTACATTATTATTAACTGATACTCACCTATTTGGATCTTTATATACATGAGGTCAAAACTTGCTACAGGGTTTTGCTGTAAAATTAATCACATAATTACTAGATTTTTTTTTATAAAAGAGTAAAAAATAAAAATATTAATGGTCATAAAAATACTACTAATATACCCATTCACTGTAAAGAAAAACCCAATAGTAATGTTTGTTTTAATGTATATAAAGAAACATAATAAGTGAAAATCAATTAAAAGTAATGTAAATTGTGGCGCAAGGGACTACTTATACGGTTACGTATGTTTTATTTAACGACGCTCGCAACTGCCAAGGTTATATCAGCGTTGCCGGTGTGCAAAAATTTTGTCCCGCAGGAGTTCTTTTACATGCCAGTAAATCTACTGACATGAGCCTGTCGCATTTAACTACACTTAAATGCCATCGATTGGGCCGGGATCGAACCCGCAACCTCGGGCACAGAAGGCCAACTTCTTATATAAACTATACAATATTTTATTTAGATATTAATAAAATACAAACCACTTATCAGAGACGGATAACATTTTGTGAATGCGTTATTATTAACCAGATATACCAGTGATAAACATTTTCTGATTTAGCGGAAGTTAATAATTCCAGTATAGTCTCCTCTTAATGCCCTGGTGTATTTAGTGATTAACGGAAATGACTAAACATGTAAAAATAAATAAGTGATTGTATTAGTTTCAAAACAAACAAAACACTAACAATTTCGCAACATTTACAACAAAGTTATAATATTCAGGTTACTGTATTGTACTCTACCCGGTAAGAAGATGCTTACGAAATTTGTTTTAGAATACTGTTAAATTCCGACAGTCTCTGATGTCACTGGGTAGAACTGCAGTCATCGGCAAGTTTGTACTCACGATGACATCACTGGACGCAAACCGCAATACATAAGATATACTTAAGCTAATACTGTACTGGGTGTTCATTTCAAGGTGTCATGACGTCACTGTTGTGAGTCAGCGTTTTGAAGCGAGTTTCAGCTTTTATGTCAGAGAAGTTACCTATTAATCAAGGCGTTCAGTCTGAACTTGAGAACGTGTACGGTGTAACTTGAACGTCGTAGCAACAGATGGCGGTCTGTATGGTCTGTGTGCTACCATAACCTCTTTCGAACTGTGTTTTGCGCGGGCAAGTCGTACGCAGGGTATTTGTTATCATCGGTTGCGTACGGCAACATTCCACAACATAAATCAAATGTTCAGTGTCCATGTTGACCGTCGAAGTTAATGTCAACAAATACGTAGTAATCGTCTTAACCCTCTCCAGTCCACACCTGTGGAGTAACGGTCAGCGCGTCTGGCCGCGAAACCAGGTGGCCCGGGTTCGAATCCCGGTCGGGGCAAGTTACCTGGTTGAGATTTTTCCGGCGTTTTCCCTCAACCCAATACGAGCAAATGCTGGATAACTTTCGGTGCTGGACCCCGGACTCATTTCACCGGCATTATCACCTTCATTTCATTCAGACGCTAAATAACCTAGATGTTGATACAGCGTCGTAAAATAACCCAATAAAAAAAATAACCCTCTCCCCATATCCCGACAGTACGTGTTTCCAAACAGTTCACATTCTTGCCACTATCGGCGTTACCGTACGTATCGGTACGTAGGCCTACTCTTCAGAATGAATGCCGTACTTGCTAGGCAACTTCTCTGGCACATAGGTAATACGCCTCTGCGGAAGTGTAGGAAGATTAAATTGTCTAGGCTCATCGACTAGCCACATGACGACATACAGCGAGCCATGACACACTTTGAACTGAACACGCAGTGTAACCTACAGTATATGTAAAATAATCAGAATATAAAGGTCTGTAATAATCTGTGTACACATATTTAACATTCGGTCCACATCTGTGGAGTAACGGTCAGCGCGTCTGGCCGCGAAACCAGGTGGCCCGGGTTAGAATCCCGGTCGGGGCAAGTTACCTGGTTGAGGTTTTTCCGGCGTTTTCCCTCAACCCAATACGAGCAAATGCTGGGTAATTTTCGGTGCTGGACCCCGGACTCATTTCACCGGCATTATCACCTTCATATCATTCAGACGCTAAATAACCTAGATGTTGATACAGCGTCGTAAAATAACCCAATAAAAAAAATAAAATTTAACATTCATAAATGTATAACTGTGTGAATGAGTGAAATGGGGAACAGGAGGGGAGATGGAGAGGGTGAGTTCTGTCTGTCTGTCCCTCGTTTTGTTCATCTGTCTGTCACAGGTACATAGGTACACTATTTTGCTGTCGAATAGGATTCGTATCCTTTGTTTCGTTACACCCTGTTGCGGCTTTCCCGTAGCATGCGAGCTTTGAAACTCAGAAAATGAAAACATTTACGACTCCCAAACACTTTAAATTCCCTGAAACTCATTATAGAGAGGAAATAAATAGTGTCGGAACGTCGTAAAGGGTGCAGCTGCTAAACAGCGTATTATGCTGTAGCACGGCGTTAGAAGTTAATGTCTGGATTTCTGAGCGGGACGGCGATGTGGAATGCTGTTTGAAGCGCACTTTAACTTGCAAAATGCGTGTCTCATACTTTATGATCAAGAGAGATTTTATTTAGCAATCGTGCCGCGTTTGATGAAATTCCATGCCACTGATTTTTATGTACGAAAAATTCCTAAACTTTCAATATCAGATATTCGGACCAAACCAAGAATTCATAATTTTCTAGAACGTGTAAACATTTATACAGGGACATCACTTTATTTTTACTAACATTTTTAATATCAACTTGCCTATACCTCTGGATCAACGCCGTTTGCTACCCCCTTCCACGACTGGAGTTCGATGATACTGGCGTAATATACAAACAACTTTACTAGGTATAGGGTGTAAGAAAAGTGGTTCACCCATTTACGTAAACTAGGAAATATCGCGATTTTGAGTGCGATAATTTTCATTAGGTTTTTGTTTAATCAAAATACAGTACAGTATTAACACTTAGTGTTTTTACTCACGAACTGAGCTATCCATGCGGACGTATTCATTATGCAGTGTATATTATACTGTCTACAGCACATTAGCGTACACTACAGAGAATGAAGTTAAATTGAAAAATAATCATAATATGAATATTCAAACACATTTTGAAAAGGGTAGCCGTTCATTTCGATACAGGCTTAGTTCTAATGTGCATATTATCGCACTATAGACTATTGCATCTAATCCCAATTACCAGTTTCGTCCTTCGTACTAGTAACTGTTGAAATAATTCTGTATCTACTCTATCAAAGAGTAACTTACCTACTTTAAATTCAGTCTTCACTTCTGCCCGATCCGAAAAGATAAAATTACTCAGACATGCTATCTACTGTCCGTCCAAGTGGTTATGCCGTAGGGTCGTAGAAAGGGAGGAAATCACGTGACAGTTAATTACTTAACGAGGCCCTTTTATTTAAGTTATTTTAAACAGTTGTATAATATTATGTAAACGTCCAATTCCTAACAGAAATTAATATTTCCAGAAAAGAGCTAAGACAGCCCAGCTTTTACAGAGGGGCTAGCAGAAGCAGGTGGGGGAAATCGGGATGCGACGTAGGCAAACGGACAGTACCTGTGCGAAAATATGATTCAATATTGAAAGCTCTTTCGTCACTGGAAAACGCGAACATATTTTGGAACGTACTGTTTTCTATGACCGTAAGGCTACTATGACTGTATATGCGGTCTTGGGTCTGTTTGGAGGACGGTTGAACTTCATTAGTAGAAGAGGTGGGAGTGAAGTACATTGAAAAACTCAGGTGCAATGAAAATTGAAGTAAAAATAAAATGATGTCCCTGTATTTAGCTCTGTATATGCACACATTTTATAACTTCTGGTTTCATTTTCATACACCGTATTTTGTTTTACATTGTTCATTTTGAAACGTGTTTCCAAGCTTTGCAGCTACGCGCCTGTTTTGTGGCAAAAATTTGTACGCTTACCTTGTTGTAGGGAGGCGAATATTTTCTATAAAGGAGCTGATTTTCACAAGCGGAGAATGCACTGTTTGCCAATGAATAACCTTCCAAAATAGTTCTGATTATTTTCATTTTATTTCATTTCAAATTTTAATTTTAAAATAATTGCACAAGAAGCTGGAAACTACAAAAATTGGAATCTGCTTAGATTAATATTTTTTAACGAAAATTATGTTTTCATTATTGTCCAATTCCTCCAGGCTATGTAATTTTAAAGCGAAACTTTTATCCTAGAATATAAAATGAATAAAATGTAACTAATATTTTAACATCTCACTTCAGTACTAATCACAAAATCATTCTTTTTCAGGGGAGTGCTAAAATTTTTTGCATATTTTACACTTTTCCTGGCATATTTTTCTATTAATAAAGTTATTTATTTATTCATTTACTTATTTATCTAATTATTTATATATTTATTTAATTATTCAATTGCATGTATTTATTTAGCTAGTAAGCAAAGTGAGTACAATGCAAAACTATACAACAAAAATGTTTCCAGCCAGGCCCGTATATGGTGTGGTCTTAGTCAATAATATAACATAACATTTACAAGGACAGTAATTTACTTAATTCAAACTTATAACTAACACACAAGAGAAAAAGAAAGAGAAAAAACACATTTAATATAAACTGATAATCAGAAAAGCCGGTGACATTCAATGAAAACAAAAATATAATCGACAGAAAATATAAATAAAAAAATCAGACATAAAAATTGATTTTATATGAAACATTTCATTCAATAATATATAAAAATTGTTTTATATGAAACATTTCATACAAATCAGAGATAAAAATTGTTTTATATGAGACATTTCATACAAATCAGAGACAAAAATTGTTTTATAAAATTTCATACAAATAATATATAAAAATTGTTTTATATGAAACATTTCATACAAATCAGAGACAAAAATTGTTTTATATGAAACATTTCATACAAATAATATAAAAATTGTTTTATAAAAATTTCATACAAATCAGAGACAAAATTGTTTTATATGAAACATTTCATACAAATAATATATAAAAATTGTTTTATATGAAACATTTCATACAAATCAGAGACAAAAATTGTTTTATATGAAACATTTCATACAAATAATATATAAAAATTGTTTTATATGAAACATTTCATACAAATCAGAGACAAAAATTGTTTTATATGAAACATTTCATACAAATAATATATAAAAATTGTTTTATATGAAACATTTCATACAAATCAGAGATAAAAATTGTTTTATATGAAACATTTCATACAAATAATATATAAAAATTGTTTTATATGAAACATTTCATACAAATCAGAGACAAAAATTGTTTTATATGAAACATTTCATACAAATAATATATAAAAATTGTTTTATATGAAACATTTCATACAAATCAGAGACAAAAATTGTTTTATATGAAACATTTCATACAAATAATATATAAAAATTGTTTTATATGAAACATTTCATACAAATCAGAGATAAAAATTGTTTTATATGAAACATTTCATACAAATCAGAGATAAAAATTGTTTTATATGAAACATTTCATACAAATCAGAGATAAAAATTGTTTTATATGAAACACTTCATACAAATAATATATAAAAATTGTTTTATATGAAACATTTCATACAAATCAGAGACAAAAATTGTTTTATATGAAACATTTCATATAGCCTAAAACAATTTTTTTCTCGGAAAGAATGCAAGAACGTGCAAAACTGTATTAAAATTTTTTGTTTGAAATATCTCAAAGAATAACCCTCTGAAATTAATGACATTACTTACGGTTCAGCCTGTATAATAGGCTGAATTTTAATGAATCTGTTTATTTTCCTAAATACACAAGTCTTAATTCTTAGGAGGCATGTTAATATTTTATGTGCATTTTTTCCGGTTAAGTTGGTTCGTAAATACTGAATATGAAGTACATACTTTCAGTAGTTCAACATAATGACTGCACTCTCAGACAGACAAAGAACATATTCAAACTGCTATGTCGGTATCAAGGTTTTTGAAAAAGTGTCTCTCGAAATAGGTTTTTGCATTAATGTAATACTTCCCGTCCTGACAACAACTCTGTTAACAGAGTTCTAATTCACTATGTCTGTAGATCCGCGTCAAATGCCTTTGATGCTGCAAATCTACGACACGGGTCCCATATTTTAAATTCCCTTCCGTAAAAGCCATAGTAAGGATTTCGTCTCCCTTTAAATTGTATCGCACTCGATCGGGTTCGAACCCGCTAACCTCTGATCCAATGGAAGACAGCGTCCGTGATCTAACTGCAGGTCTCCCGGGTGCAAAGCAAGCAAACTGCTCCGGACTGGATATTGCTTAGCGTGCAAGTCGGTCACCATTCCTTACCCATTAGGAAGCAGTTCACATTGTTTCACGCTCTTATCGCAGACAAAAAGTCGAAGCAATTTATAGGGAACATATTTCCTTATTTTATCTACCCTATTGTCTCCCCCTTGCCCCCGTCTTCCTCTTGAAGCGTATTATTTCTACTACCTTCAACTCTGCGTTCAGCCTTTCCTCCACGAGGTCACACACACAACTTATCCAAGAATTTTTAACTGCACATCTTTTGTAACGTGTAACCTATTTAATGTGTACTGTGTTACTACGTAACATCAGTACATTATTTTAGAATTATTGTATAAAGGATTAAACTAAGCTAACGTTTTTAAGGGACACTAGAACTGAGTTATTAAAAAAAACTCAATAAAAATAAATTTTCCGTTTTTTTGTACGAAACTATTCCTTGGACATTTAGGAAGTTGGTAGTAAGAGGTTTTTTTGCCTCTACATATTCTTTGAGGTCTAGGAGCGGTTTCCATATAGGCCTGCTCCATATGACAGTATTGAATCTCTTTTCACAAATTTGACTTTTTCTCGAAGCTGCATTTATGATCCCCAAAACTGCCCCATGGGCTTGCATGGTACACTGGGCTCCAAACGAAATATCGAGTCGAAATCGCTATCGATTTGAAATATTATCATGTTATCCCCTGCTAGAAAAGGGAAGAGAAAGCCTGATGACCTTATCTCTACCAGGTTAAAAATAAATAAATAAATAAATAAATAAATAAATAAATAAATAAATAAATAAATAAATAAATAAATAAATAAATAAGTAAATAAGTAAATAAGTAAATAAGTAAATAAGTAAGTAAATAAGTAAAAATAAATAAGTAAAAATAAATAAGTAAATGAATAAATAAATGAATAAATAAGTAAGAATAAATAAGTAATAAATAAATAAATAAATAAATAAATAAATAAATAAATAAATAAATAAGTAAATAAATAAATAAATAAGTAAATAAATAAGTAAAAATATAATTAACTAAGTAAATAAATAAAATAATTAACTAAGTAAATAAATAAATAATTAACTAAGTAAATAAATAAATGAGTAAATAAATAAATAAATAAGTAAATAAATAAATGAATAAATAACTAAAAAATAAATAAATAAATAAATAAGTAAATAAATAAGTAAATAAATAAGTAAAAAATAAATAAGTAAATAAATAAGCAAATGAATAAATAGTAAATAAATAAGTAAATAAATAAGTAAATAAATAAATAAGTAAATAAATAAATAAATAAATAAATAAATAAGTAAGTAAGTAAATAAAGTAAATGAGTAAAAATAAATAAAAAATAATGAATAAATAAAAATAAATAAATTACAAATAAATAAATAAGTGAATAAATAAATAAGTAAAAATAAATAAATAAGTAAAAATAAATAATTAAAAATAAATAAAAATAAGCAAATAAATAAATAAGTAAAAATAAATAAATAATAAATAAATAAGTAAATAAATAAATAAAAATAAATAAATAAGTTAATAAATACATAAATAAATTAATAAATAATAAATAAATAAGTAAATAAATAAACAGATTGATAGACAGATAGACAGAGAGATAGATATTACGAGAACGTCGCTTAGTACAAGAACAATTATACTCGTACAAACACATCTGAACTGGCCTGAATTTTCTGAATAGTTTTTATTCCATGTAAAGCAGAAATACGTAGTCAAATGTTTCAATTTTCAGTTCTATACCTGTATTTATAATAAAATTTTATATTTACATTCATAATAAATTGATAATTTTTTTGTTAATACAATATGAAACGTAACTGGCCGTATATATCGATTGTAACAATGACAGCATTCATGGATAATAAAGAAGGCTGTGGAATACCATATAAACTGCAGTTTCACTATTTTCGTGTAGTATTCTCATTAATGTTGTAAAATAAAAGTATATGAATAATTTAAAAACAATTCATATTAAATAATAACGTGAACATGTTATTAAAGTCGTATTTACATGTTTTTAAAAATTAATCTCAGGAAAATTGCTTTTCACCTCGCCATGTTTGCTAAAGTCCTCGGGAAACGATATAATTTCGTATCGGCATTTGTTTTTCAGCCCAGTGTACGTATGCATGCACATATTACCTGAGATAACGTTGAGAAATATCAAGTATCTTGAAAATTAATTTATAATAACAACCAACTTAACATTCCTAAACTAATAATATTAGCTTACGTTAGACTCTATTATAGCTAACCTAACCTAACCTAACCTAACCTAACCTAACCTAACCTAATCCAACGATGTCAAACAGTTTAGTAAATAGCAAACTACGTTCACTTACCTCACATTAATGAAGACGTGGATACATTTCTCCCACTTCCATGGAAAAAACAATGCATGCGTTCACGATGATCTGGATATACCATCTTGAACATCAACTCTGCTAAATAACCGACATCCGTAAATAACCACCATCACGAGACAGACCGGTACAACCACCATGACACGATCACAGAGATCCGGTCGCCTAAAATCACCAGATGCAGTGTTTACCTTTCTAGAGCGGTGAAGGCGATAGCCCCTTTACTTTTGACCTTTCTCTTTATAAGGGCTGATCATCATAGCGTTCAAAATATCACTGGTCGTTAAAATGTTGTCACGACTGTTTGCATCCTGCTTACAACAACGCAAAGTGCTATTCATTTCTAGAGTAAGCAAACGTTGCTGTGGTTATCCCCTTTCCTTCATGGACCTTCCAATATTATGCTCAGGGTTGATTCCATTAGCTCTTAAAAGTATTTTGTGCGAGATCGTGTGTATTTGCTTGTTTTCCGCACAGAACCAATACGCGGTAAGTGTGAAATACCACATTCAGTATTCCCAACGTAACACACATAACAATTTCCCTCTTCTTACCGCTTAAGCGCGACATTCATTTACTGCTTTAGGCTTTTAACATATTATTTTTAGAGACGTTTAACATAGTAATAATTATAAATTGGGAACTTAGCACTGCAATTTCACCTAAATTGCAATGTTAATTATTGTTTTTAAATATTTGCAAAAATTAAGTAAAGTCTACTACTCCACGAAACTTATTGCATTCCTGATAAAAGTAACATTAAGGAAGCCGTGAAAAAATCAATAAGATTCCAGATGCCGATGTTATTTCTGAAATATGTTATATAAATAATATTGTTAAAATATTAAAATGAAAGATAAATCATTACATAACCTTACCGTTTGTTTTAAGTTCGCATTTATAGATTGGGGGGAAAAAAAAGACAGACGTATATCACGGCCTGCTGGAGTATAGTAAACACAGGAAACATTTTATAACAACAATGTTGAAGAAAGATATTTTGGATTTCCGAAGTTGCCGTCATTAAACAGAAACCAACATGGAGATTTCATTGCAACTAATTAGAAATTCGTCTTTCAGGTATGCAATAAACGATCTTAGCAAAAAATAATGTACGATACACGAGCGGTATGTTTGTTTTCATGTTCTCGGAAATTAAAAAAGCTCAGCTACGTTTCGCTTTTTCAAACTTTTCCTCGAACATGAAAACGTCAACATACCGCTCTTGTAACGTATATTACTATTGTGGTTTGATTTGCTGGCATGGTATACATTAAATATTGATGTTTAGGTATTTAGACTTTGCTTGTGTATTTGTACAGACCATTGCAAGGATGCCAAAACAAAAGGAGTACCCTGTGGGTGTCAGACAAGCTGTTTTAAGTGCTTTGAAGAAGGGAAAATCGTAGTCTAGCGATGCTAAAGATTTTGGTATATCACAACTCATAAGTGTGTGGAATCGACGGAAAAACAAGAAGGGTCAGTAGACAACAAGCCAAGGTCTGGTCGTCTTGAAAAACAACAGTGAGGGAAGACAGAATGATTTGCAAGCAGTCGGTTGCTGATCCACGAAAATCGGCTCCACAAATTAGGGATGATCTAGAGCAACACCATGGACTGAACCTACATGTCTCTACTGTGAAACCTCGCCTAGTAGCTGGTGATTAAAATGGTAGACAACCATCACGAAAACCACTCATACTGGTATAAGGTGTTATGGAGTGATAAGAGTAGATTTAATTTATTTTCTTCTGATAGTAGCAGAATGTTCGACCAAAACATGTATAACAAAAAATACCAGGTGCCGACCATTAAGCACTGTTATTAAGCATTGGAGACATATTTACATGGCTGGCATACTCCAGGTGCCTAAAGGGAGAATTTTGCAAGTATTCTTTAACAATAATAATAATAATAATAATAATAATAATAATAATAATAATAATAATAATAATAATAATGGTTTATTTTAACTGGCAGAGTTAAGGCCATTCGGCCTTCTCTTCCACTCAACCAGCATGATAGAAAATTACTACAGTGCTATGAATATAACATAATTAATACAATACAATACAATACAGTACAATACAATTATTCAAAGCAATACAATACTACAATAAAGACAATATAATACATAAAATATAATATAATGACAATTCTTTTATCTTTACAACACCAATAAAAATTATGTAGTTTAATAATAATAATAATAATAATAATAATAATAATAATAATAATAATAATGTTTATTTTAACTGGCAGAGTTAAGGCCAATCGGCCTTCTCTTCCACTCAACCAGTATGATAGAAAATTACTACAGTGCTATGAATATAACATAATTAATACAATACAATACAATACATTACAAAGCAATACAATACTACAATACAATACAATATAATACATAAAATATAATATAATGACAATTCTTTTATCTTCACAACACCAATAAAAATTATGTAGTAATAATAATAATAATAATAATAATAATAATAATAATAATAATAATAATAATAATAATAATAATAATAATAATAATTTTAATAATAATGGTTTACTTTTACTGGCAGAGTTAAGGCCATTCGGCCTTCTCTTCCGCTCAACCAGTATGATAGAAAATTACTACATTGCTTTGAATATAACATAGTTATACAATACAATGCAATGCAGTACAATACAATACAAAGCAATACAATACTACAATAGAATACAATATAATATATAAAATACAATATAATGACAATTCTTTTTATCTTCACAACACCAATAAAAATTATGTAGTAATAATAATAATAATAATAATAATAATAATAATAATAATAATAATAATAATAATAATAATAATAATAATAATGGTTTATTTTAACTGGCAGAGTTAAGGCCATTCGGCCTTCTCTTCCACTAGACCAGTATCATAGAAAATTACTACAGTGCTATGAATCTAACATAATTAATACAATACAATACAGTACAATACAATACAATTCAAAGCAATACAATACTGCAATACAAGGCAATATAATACATGAAATATAATACAATGACAATTCTTTTTATCCTCACAACACGAATAAAATAATTATGTAATAATAATAATAATAATAATAATAATAATAATAATAATAATAATAATAATAATGGTTTATTTTAACTGGCAGAGTTAAGTCCATTCGGCCTTCTCTTCCGCTCAACCAGTATCATACAAAATTACTACATTCCTATAAACAAAACAAAATTAATACAATACAGTACAATAAAATACAATTCAAAGCAATATAATACTACAATACAAGACAATATAATACATAATTAATATAATACTTTGACAATTCTTCTTATCTTCACAACACCAATAAAATAATTATGTAATAATAATAATAAATAATAATAATAATTATAATAATAATAGTAATAATAGTCATACCTAAATAAAATAAAATGACCAAACTAGATCACAATTATAACTTATTTGACTGCGCCCGTAAGAAATCGTTTAGCCTTTTCTTGAAAGTGGTTATTGTCTGGCAGCCCCTAATCTTCTGAGGTAGAGATAAGACTTTTCACAAAATATAAAGATGTCTATGAGGTTTGTAAAGAACATAAAACACCCAGTGACATAATACTTTGTTGAATCTGCAAGATTATTCGTACAGGACGACCCGGTAGACATACAAATTAACCAGTTTTATAGAAAATAAAATGTTAATATCTTCAATAATTTTATTTCGTGTGTGACATTTTCTGGTACGCACCATTTACCTCTTCGGGGTAAGCAGCATGCCGAGGGACTGCTGAAAGATTTATGCCGTTTACGAATAGATGCGGGAAACCAATATGAAAAAATACGTTGAATCAATCAGTCCAGATTCAGAATGAAATCATTTCTTTACAGTGCAAGTACTCAAAATCCGCTCACTGTCAGATCATATTTAAACCCGCTGGATGTCCACACGTTCAAATTCATGTTAACTGTTTGTAGCGGAGTGCCTTACTGGCACTAAATTGTTTTCACGCGTCAGATACTTGGAGCGATGGAACATTTCAGCAACCTGCACTGAATTGCTGGGGCTAAAAAAAAGCTCTATACTCATATGAGAGACAGCAAGATTTGATGCTCCGGTGCACTGCAGGTAGCGTGCATATTAGGCGCAGCCTCAGAGCCAGAGCGGCCTATGCGATTTCGTCCGTTGTTTCTGTGATGGCACATGTTGGCGACAACTTCAGACATACTCGTGTTTGCCTGCAGTCAGAAATTGGCTTCCTTGGGAAGGTGTTACGGTGAATTAGTTTTCAGTTGCATCTGCATAAGTGTAATAATAATAATAATAATAATAATAATAATAATAATAATAATAATAATAATAATAATAATAATAATAATAATATGGGAAATGTCTGTTATTATTTGGTTGAGAAGGTTTTATCATCCAGTCTGCTGTCAAAAGATCTGAAAGTTAGAATTTATAAAACAGTTATACTGGGTGTTCAGTTCAAAGTGTGTCATGGCTCGCTGTATGCCGTCATGTGGCTAGCCGATGAGCCTAGAGAATTCAATCTTCCTACACTTCCGCAGAGGTGTATAACCTATGAGGCAGAGAAGTTGCCTAGCAAGTACGGCGTTCATTCTGAAGAGTACGGTAACGCCGGTAGTGGCAGGAATGTGAACTGTTTGGAAATACGTACTGTCGGTATATGGGGAGAGGGTTAACACGATTACTTAGGTATTTGTTGACATTAACTTCGACGGTCAACATGGACACGGAGCATTTGATTTGTGTTGTGGAATGTTGCCGTACGCAACCGATGATAACAAATACCCTGCGTACGACTTGCCGGCGCAAGAAAGAGGTTATGGTAGCACACAGACCGTACAGACCGCAATCTGTTGCTACGACGTTCAAGTTATACCGTACACGTTCTCAAGTTCAGATTGAAGAACGCCTTAAATAATAGGTAACTTCTCTGACATATAAGCTGAAACTCGCTTCAAATCGGTGACCCAACAACAGTGACGTCATGGCACACTTTGAAATGAACACCCAGTATTACCGGTTGTTCTTTATGGTTGTAAAAAACTTGGACTCTCACTTTGAGAGAGGAACATAGGTTAAGGGTGTTTGAGAATAAGGTGCTTAGGAAAATATTTGGAGCTAAGAGGGATGAAGTTACAGGAGAATGGAGAAAGTTACACAACACAGAACTGCACACGTTGTATTCTTCACCTGACAATTAGGAACATAAAATCCAGATGTCTGAGATGGGCAAGGGCACATGTAGCACATATGGGCGAATCCAGAAATGCATATAGAATGTTAGTTGGGAGGCCGGAGGGAAAAATGCATTTGTGGAGGCCGAGACATAGATGGGAGGATAATATTAAAATGGATTTGAGGGAGGTGGGATATGATGATAGAGACTGGATTAATCTTGCTCAGGATAGGGACCAATGGCGGGCTTATGTGAGGGCGGCAATGAACCTCCGGGTTCCTTAAAAGCCAGTAGTAAGTAATAATAATAATAATAATAATAATAATAATAATAGGCCTATTATTATATTATTACTATTATTATAATTATGAATAAATGACTGAATTTGGCAGAAGAGACCGGGATATTCAGAGAAATTTTATAGCGACAGTCTTTGTCTACCAAAAATCAAATCAAACTCCATCTTTTTTGTATACGCAACATTTTTCATGTTTCACGATAGTTCAGATTATTTTAAACCTAATGTTGAGAATTGTAATGACGTTTACATTTTGTCTTGAATTTTTATTTAAAACACATTAGGCATATCTCTTTTGTCACCAGATTTTTCCATATTAACGTGGTTCACCGTTATACCTACATATGACATGTTTTTCCTGCTATGATACTTCGATGGATGTATGACAGATCAATTACTCTAAGTGATAGGGTAATAGGCGAGAAATGATGACGAAGGGAAAAGGTGTACGAAGTGAAGATTCGTGACCTGCAAAATCTACGAATTACGATCGAGGAAAAGTGTTATGAGGTTCATTGCCAACATCCTAAACCACGTTGATTCCCCTCCAGTCATGTTTCTGAAATCGGAGGAGGTCATATTGAACATATTTTATGATTTAAATTATAATGCTGGACTTGTCGGTTATTCTACAAGACGGGTCAAAAGTCGCTTTCCCAAAACACTTCCTCACATTTAATTACATCCAATTTATATTTGACTACAAATTCCTTTACGGTGTTCAAAATGGAGGTCGTGTTTCTCGATACACAATTAACAACGTTTAAGCACGGATTTACAGATGGCAGAACACAACTCACGATTTTCATCGGTTTTCAAGAATCGCTGTTCTGTCATTGATCCAGATCCTGCAATTTCTGAGCAAAAACATTATTTATCAGGATATCCCACAGCGAGAAATCACATGGTGACAGTTCGCATGATCTGGGTGGCCATTCTGGTTCATGGAATTGCTGGTACAAGAAATCCCTCACTCTTACACCAAAATGAGGTGGTACTGTATCCTGTTGTCATAGCAACTGCATATCGGCAAAACGAGAGCTGTTTTCAAGACATTTTATCCGAAAAACAGTTGACGCACGAACATGGTTGTCAACCCATCACTTAATATTACACCAATTATTCCTTTATTCAAGTTATGACATCTGTATACGTGTACAAGTATGAAACCTAAGAACTAATATTGGGAAAGCGACTTTTGAACTACATTGTATAAAAAAATAGTTCTCTTCTAATCTCTAATCGAACAGAGTTGCAGAAGACAATTTCAAATTCAAATTCAAATTTATTTACAATTGAAATGGTACATATGAATTGATACCCGAAATGAGCATATGCTCGTGCTCGAATACAGTCCAGTAGTGTACATAAATTTTGCAGAGATCAAATAATAATGTTGATGATAGAAATAAAAGTAGTAGTAGTAGTAATAATAATAATAATAATAATAATAATAATAATAATAATAATAACAATAACCGTGACGGAGATAATACAAAGATAGTAATCAAATTAATTAATTAATAATAATACTAATAATAATAATAATAAAACAAAATATTAACAATAATAAAATAAATACCAAGACTGATAAAATAAAATATAAAACCACTTAGCGACAGTTAACACAACTTAAATAAGCATATAATAACCGGAAAAAAAAACTAACGAAACTCGAAAATCAACAATAAAGTTCGTTGTATCGCAGACGACAGCAACCGCGGTATTGACATTGTGTTGTGCATTATTGGTAGTAGGGGGTAGCCGAAGGTCTACGTAACTGCCGTTCTCTTCGAATCTTCTCATATAATTATGGGAAGTTAATGCTGAAGAACAAAATGTCTACGAGTCAAACTGTTCATTATTACCAGGATAAATACAAATAATACTGAAATATATTAATCTACTTTCAGTTATAGATCTCCCCTTTTGTGCAATAGGTATCATATCAAAATATTTTATGAATGGCGGGGAAAATATAAATTTCAAGAACTCTCTAGTGACAAGAGATAGTGACAAGTACAATCAAGTGTATCTGTGGCGATGCTAAGAAATCATTTATTGGAGATATACACTGTTATTAATTAAGAAAATGATCTATTTATATTTATTACAATGTTTTATCTTATAGGTACATGCATAATATAAATACATTAAATATTAGTAACATATAATGCTAGTAACACTTAAAATAATAATACAATTTATCAAATATCATACAAACATTTTCACTTTATTTTTAAACTTGAGACTGTGTAAATTGCTTAGTTGTGGATTCAGTTTCATTTTGTGGTAATACCTATAAGTTTATATTATTTAGCTATAGTAATTTTTATTTTCCACCTTTGCTTATCTTAATGTTGTTAGTTTACATTAACGTTTTCGATACTTTTATTGTATCATCTTCAGATGTTAAGATGTTATGTCAACATATGTGATGAAAACCTAGCCTCATATTGTGTTGTGGGTTGTTCAAATACATAGAACCTATCATGATTTCCTAGTCTTGCTAGAGTTAATCGTTGCTATGAAGTAATTAGCGCCGTCTTAAATCACGTATGATGACGCAGAGTATCTGCATGGAAATATCATATGTACTTCGGTACATTAAAATAATATATATATGATATGCGTAAATCACTTCGTGATTTAAGACGGCGCTTATTCCGTCGGATCCCGGCCAACTAGTCACTCATATCGAGTGCACCTGAGCACATGTGAGGTTCGGTCCTACGTTCATAGACATCTATGACGTAGTGCAGAGCGCGGCCACTAGAGGGAACCCAAGAGTTGGAGCTTAATCTGAGACGATTCTGACAGGCGTCGGAGTTGTATCCGGTGTGGCTTAGTGGATAATGCATCAGCACGTAGAGCTGAAAACCCGGGTTCAAATCCCGGCGCTGGAGAATTTTTCTCCGTTCCATTACTCTTTCATCGTATGATGACGCAGAGTATCTGCATGGAAATATCATATGTACTTCGGTACATTAAAATAACATATATACTTTAAGCACTTTAAAAACACTTTAAACACTTGTATGGTTGGCCGTATTAGCCAGTTGTTATGTCGTTGAATTGGGCTGCTTCTGCTGATCTTGGTTAAGTCACTGTCTTGAATGACGCACTTTTTGTTCACTGATTTATCTGTAGTTTTTGGTACTATATGTTATTGGAGCCTTTGTGGACTTTTCACTTTTTTAAAAATTGTATTGTTCATACTGACTAGTGTGAAAATCATTGATACAGTTACTATGTGTCAGTGATTAGACGTATGTGGTTCAAGATGGTTTCCTGTTGAGTCCGTGATTCTAGTACAGCCGTGCGTATAATTTTAGTTGTTGTCGAACTGTTCTTGTTTGATGCTTGGCTGGGACAAGAACAGTTCGACAACAGCTAAAATTATACGCACGGCTGTACTAGAATCACGGACTCAACAGAAAACCATCTTAATAATAATAATAATAATAATAATAATAATAATAATAATAATAATAATAATAATAATTGATTTATTTTAGCTGGCAGAGTTAAGGCCGTAAGGCCTTCTCTTCCACACAACCAGCAAAAAGTGTATATACATATGCATGAACTTACAAAGAATTCAACAATTTGATTTAGATGAGAGTTACATGTATACAAGAGTTATTTACGAATTAAACAACAAAATACTATGAGCTATTAATTAAACACTGAAATAAACTGTGTAGCAGAATTAAACTAAAATACATAGAATGTTAATATATTTCAAATTATATTAGATAATAGAAAGAGATTATTATGAGACAATTTTGAAAATGCAGCACAATCAGGATGATGTCTAAAGAAAAAAAGCAACAGTGTAGTCTGTAATATTTTAAATCAGTATGATTGGAGTGAAATGCTGATAAGGTTATCTTTTAAGCTGTTCTTAAAGGTGTTTGTTGTCTTGCAGCCCCTAATACTTTGTGACAAGTAATTCCATTGACGCGAGGTGGATATTGTAAAAGATGATGAATAACAAGATGTTCTATGAAGAGGTATATTTAGCGTGCCACAGATAAGTGATCTGGTATTTACGTCGTGGTTAGAGTATAGATAAGAGAAACGAGACGAAAGGTAATTTGGTGTTGAGGTGTGCAGAATTCGAAAGAGTAAAGACAAAGAGTGTAAAGTTCTGCGTTCTTTAAGTCGGAGCCACGAGAGACTTGCGAAGGACGGTGATACCACATACGTCTAATCACTGACACATAGTAACTGTATCAATGATTTTCACATTAGTCAGTATGAACAATACAATTTAAAAAAAAAAAGAGAAAAGTCCACAAAGGCTCCAATAACACATAGTACCAAAAACTACAGATAAATCAGTGAACAAAAAGTGCGTCATTCAAGACAGTGACGTAACCAAGATCAGCAGAAGCAGCCCAATTCAACGACATAACAACTGGCTAATACGGCCAACCATACATGTGTTTAAAGTGTTTTTAAAGTGCTTAAAGTGTTTTTATAGTGTGTACCTCATTTGTTTTATATTTATATATTATTGCTCTGACATAATGTTACACTGTCCTACACGGGCTTTTATAGTGAATTTTAACAGAATCTTAACAAGCAACTAGAGACACAGAATTTAGGTTAATTCATAGCAACGATTAACTCTAGCAAGACTAGGAAGTCATGATAGGTTCAATGTATTTGAACAACCCACAACACAATATGAGGCTAGGTTTTCATCACACATGTTGACATAACATCTTAACATCTGAAGATGATACAGTCCACACCTGTGGAGTAACGGTCAGCGCGTCTGGCCGCGAAACCAGGTGGCCCGGGTTCGAATCCTGGTCGGGGCAAGTTACCTGGTTGAGGTTTTTTCCGGGGTTTTCCCTCAACCCAATACGAGCAAATGCTGGGTAACTTTCGGTGCTGGACCCCGGACTCATTTCACCGGCATTATCACCTTCATATCATTCAGACGCTAAATAACCTAGATGTTGATACAGCGTCGTAAAATAACCAAATAAAAAAAAAGATGATACAATAAAAGTATCGAAAACGTTCATGTAAACTAATAACATCAAGATAAGCAAAGGTGGAAAATAAAAATTGCTATAGCTAAATTAGTTGTGGATTATTTTTCAATACTGAATTGTAAAGTCTTACAATATAATATCTCTACCTTCATTCTTCCTGCAAATCTTTATTGACGTGTTATTAGAGTATAGAATTACTCAGAATCTGCGAGTCCTAATATTGCAGCACTGTTGGAAGGACGCAGCTCTTGCATCGGAGAGATGTTGAAAGTTGCATGATATAGTTTTCCGAGAATCTGCGGCCAGGTGAGTGCCGAGCGATGGTGATTAATTACACGCAACAAGCCGATGATTCCAGAGGGCGTTCTGCGTCGTAATTACACGCGTGAGCTGCACTGATCACGTCCAGATTACGCGCGCCACTTTATACTTCGTCCTCCGGCGAGTTGGAGGCTGGCCGGAATGTTCAGATTCATAAAATGGAGTTCAGTTGGAACTACATGCTTCACTAGCCTCTATAAGCGTGGGACAACTTGTTACGAACACATCATCATCATCATCATCATCATCATCAAACCACACTCTACTATATACAGTCGCGAAGCTCAATATGTAGTAAAAATGCAAACATGGGTAGTTGCCCACCACTAGGATCGCTACTATCGCCTCATCACCGCAGAACTCTCTCCTAGTAATCGACAAAATATGTTACACTTTCGTTGTCGGGTTCTTTTGGAAAAAATTAACACCTTCCTTCCATTATTGAAATATTAAAATCATAAAGTTAATTTATTATTTTAATGAAGTATATTAAATTCCACCATAAACTCGAAGATACTTGCAAGAAATAAGTTAATATAATTTTTGTTTGTGCAAAACGAACTGAAATTTACTATAATAGCTTCACTCATTCAAGATTATAGCGATAATTAACTATGAAACCAATAAATATTAATTTGCATTTCTCTTTACAGCAATAATAATGGAAATATGAATTAATGGAGTAACTTACGTGTACCGGTACTTGTAGTGTAGGCTTACGTAGTTAACAAAGTGGGATGAGGTTAAGCAATAATAATCACACGAGAATTGGAAATAAAACGTCATCAATGAATTTTATTGTAACAGACTTTTTCTTCGTCTCTAGTAAAGTAACAAATAAAAATAACAACAAAATTAACAGCTATAATTAAAAACATATCCTTTGAAAAAAAAAAGTAGGCCTAAGCAATAATAATCCCACCAGAATTGAAAATAAAACGTGATCAATAAATTTCATTAAAACAAACTTAATTTTTCTACGTCTTTAGTAAAATAACACATAAAAATAATAACAAAATTAATAGCTACAATTAAAAATATATCCTCTGAAAAAAAAGTAGACCTAACCTTTATTTCTCTGGAAATTTAGCAGCCTAAGTAACAGAACTTTAGCCGGTATCTAATGTCCTTTCGGTTAGACTGAAACATTTCATTGTGAAATTTAAGGATATAATGTATTCTAACAGTCACAAAGAACTTCAAAATTAAGAGTTTTGTTTCTGCACAGCATTCTTGTGGAAACCCAGGAACCTTTCTGAATCTTTCGGAAATCGGACAAAGGATAACTCTGGCCTCTTTCTCTTACTGTTGCTACAATTTACAGCACTACAAACGTCTCCTCCTTGTCCCATACCCTACTATTATTATTCCAATTATTATATTTTAGCCATTAACATTTTCATTACAACCAATAACGAACATTTCACAATCATCAATGTGAAATACGCAACGAGTTAGCTAGCACTCGATAGAAATACGGCACAGTCCAAAGTCGACCATGGACAGTCTATTGTTTCTAGTTGCTAACCGCTTGGAGCGCTTTATCACGAAATTTTCAAAAAAAAAAAAAAAAAAACACCTCAAGCTTCGCGACTGTATATAGTAGACTGTGATCAAACGATGATTACACTGATGCACTTTCAGGTTTCTTAACCTCTTCGTCGGATTTCCATAGTCAGCTTTTGTGTTCAGGATAACAGGCAGGGTTTGGAATTGAACGGGCTACATCAGCTTCTTGTCTATGCAGATGACGTGAATATGTTAGGAGGAAATACACAAACGGTTAGGAAAACACGGAAATTTTACTTGAAGCAAGTAAAGCGATCGGTTTGGGTAAATCCCGAAAAGACAAAGTATATGATTATGTCTCGTGACGGGAATATTGTACGAAATGGAAATATAAATATTGGAGATTTATCCTTCGAAGAGGTGGAAAAATTCAAATATCTTGGAGCAACAGTAACAAATATAAATGACACTCGGGAGGAAATTAAACGCAGAATAAATATGGGAAATGCGTGTTATTATTCGGTTGAGAAGCTCTTATCATCCAGTCTGCTGTCCAAAAATCTGAAAGTTAGAATTTATAAAACAGTTATATTACCGGTTCTTCTATATGGCTGTGAAACTTGGACTCTCACTCTGAGAGAGGAACATAGGTTAAGGGTGTTTGAGAATAAGGTGCTTAGGAAAATATTTGGGGCTAAGCGGGATGAAGTTACAGGAGAATGGAGAAAGTTACACAACACAGAACTGCACGCATTGTATTCTTCACCTGACATAATTAGGAACTTGAAATCCAGACGTTTGAGATGGGCAGGGCATGTAGCACGTATGGGCGAATCCAGAAATGCATATAGAGTGTTAGTTGGGAGACCGGAGGGAAAAAGACCTTTGGGGAGGCCGAGACGTAGATGGGAGGATAATATTAAAATGGATTTGAGGGAGGTGGGGTATGATGATAGAGACTGGCTTAATCTTGCACAGGATAGGAACCGATGGCGGGCTTATGTGAGGGCGGCAATGAACCTTCGGGTTCCTTAAAGTAAGTAAGTAAGTCTCATAATACAAAATGTTAAGATGAAATATTTGATGGCGAAAAAAAAAGAAAAAATTTTCTTCCCTTCAAGTATTAGGCCAAATGGCCTGTTACGATCTCACAGTTGAATTTTCAATCCAGCGCTTCTTTGGACGACCGAGAGATCTCTTCCCGTTTGGACGATAGTGGAGCATGACTTTTGGGATTCTATCTCTATGCATGCGATGCAGATGATTTATCCAGTTGTTCTGATAATGTTTTACGTGATTAATTACAGGTTCTAGTTGTAATTCTCTCATTACATCTTCATTGCGTTTGTGATCCCATTTCGTATATCCCGCTGTATATCTCATAAATTTCATTTCATTAGCCGTTATTCTGCTTTCGTCTTTCTTCCTCAATGTCCATGCCTCACTGCCGTAAAAAGTACAGGTCTCGCCAAGGTCTTGTAAAGGCGAATTCGAGTATGCCTTTACTAGGGAAGGTTTCATAATGGTGTTAATTATTCCCATTGTTTTGGTGTATTTAGAAATTTTCTGTGAAATGTCTACTTCTTTGAAAAAAAGATAATGTGTATCCGAAATATGTAAACTAATTTATCCTTTCTAATATTTTTGAATCTAAACATATTTTGCTAGGCACAGGGTATTTTCCGCAGAAGGCCATAATTTTAGTTTTTCTTTATTGATTTTCATATCATATTTAATTCCAATTTTGTTAAAATTAAAAATTGAACGTTGTAATTCATCTTCTGAGGATGCCACCAGAGCTAAATCGTCTGCAAAAAGTAATGAATCTATTTTTAAATCTAGATGAGGCTCTGGGGATCGAGTATTGCCGGTATAACCACAACATCATATACAGAGGAAATGCTGTATAGGTGGCAACCCCACCAATTCTACCCCTTCGGGCCGGTAACCCGTTGGGCAGTAATTTCATAACTGCTTTCAAATCTCACAATAAGCGCAAAAAATTAATTTTCGAAATGTTCATAGACATCATCTTTTCAGCACTTCTGATAATGAAAAACTGCTCTTCGACATGGTGCCCTATGCATGCGCTCATATTTCTTGAAGTATATTCTGTTCATATACTTACAGTATGTGCGAGTCATTTCATCGTAACATGCACAGGAAATAAAATAACTCGTAACAAAAGAAATAGTTTTACGAAGGTGCTCAGTACTTTATCACCAGATATCACTGATCCTCATCAGAATTAGCGATATAACACCGTGACACAGAATATAAACAAACTTTACTATCTAGGCAACAACAACAATCATTCATTTCATGATTCTATAATGCCACTCGAGAATATTCAATCATATCATAGTATTGTGCCCAAGGAAAGACCCTTAACTGCAAACCCACAATTCTCTAATCTTCCCCCTTTCCCGCATATGATCCATGTATCTTAGTGTTGTTTATCATCTGATATCCTCCTCTGCCCCGAATTTTTTTGCCGTTCACCATTCCTTCCAGTGCACCCTTCAGTACACAGTTTCTCCTTAGCCAGTGTCCCAGCCAGTTTATTTTCCTCTTCCTGATCAGTTTCAGCATCATACTTTCTTCACCCAATCTTTCAAACACAACTTAATTTGTTATTCTATTTCACACCCTCTATTCTTTTCCATATCCACAATTCAAATGCTTCTATTCGTTTCTAAATAAGATAGAATTACGTCAAGGTTTTTTTAAAAAAATAATAAAAAAATTTGAAAATAGAGAACTAAGGTAGTTATTAAGGTATTCCGATAGTTATATTAATTAGTAAAAGTTCAGAAGAAAATTTGACTTTATAAATTGGTTAACTAATATATTTTAATTTCAATAAGAATGCAATTATAATAAATTTATTAGATCATAATAGAAATGAATCGATAATGAGTACATGCGACACAATGTTGAAACTAAATTGAGGTTGATTATGTAAGCAATTTGCCAAGCTTGTTTTTAAGCAGGCATGCGGTAGTCTTCATAGAAGTTACGCAAACGTTTCTGCTGACATGAAAATATTGCAAGAAAGAAAGATTAACCTATATACGAAATGTACCGATTCAGCTATATCAGGTTCATGACTTACAGTATGTCGACATCTGATCATCTAATTGGAATAATAAATTTTATATGTAAAATAAGACCTAAATATTACAATTAGATTTTGAAAAGGAGCAAATAAATAAGGTTTAAAGTCTTAAGGGTTATCACGATTGGTTTAAACATGCACTAAAACAAGACGTAAGTGCAAGTTTGAACCAATAAATTATTGAGATTTGCGATAAATTAATTAGTTTAGGAAATTGTATATTTATTATGTAGAACTACATTTGTATATAGATCTTTTGTTAAATTATTAAGTTTTGTACTTTTGTGAACTATATCAATAAATCTATCTATCTAATCTATCTATTCGTTTCTATTCACCTCGTCGTAATGTTCATGCTTCTGCCCCATACAATACTACACCCCCACACAAAGCACTTCACTACTCTCTTTCTTACTTCTTTTTCCACAGCTCTGTAGAAGATTTTTTTTTTTTTTTTAAGCTTCCTTTGCCATTGCTATCCTCCTTTTGACTTCCTAGCAGCAGCTCATGTTACTGCTTATAGTACACCCCAAGTATTTGAAGCTGTCCACTTGCTCTACTGCCTCATTTAGAATTCGTACGTTCACCTTCTTTATTTTTCTTCCAATAACCAATGCCTCGTCTTATTTGCATTTATCTTCATCCCATACTGCTCACAACTGTCATTTAGCTCCAGTAGCATATCCCTTAGTATCATCTCCTCTTCTGCTAACAACGCCATATCACAGAAAATCTTACGCACTTCATTCTTCTTACTCCTACGGCGAATTAATTTTTTACCGCCATCGTAATTGCAGTCGAGTGGCCAAAATTTGTATAAGCACTTCGTTTGACATTATTAACATGGTGGAAGGAAAAAAATTTAACTTTTTTATCTGCCCCCATCAGAATGTTTGCTTCCTAGTTATAGTCTACTTCCATTTCATCATATTCCTTCTACTGCAAACCAAAATTATTGCTGCCAACATAACGGTTAGAAAATAACTGCCAGTTATCGTATTTGTCAGTACTCGATACAAAGTTGGTAAAAGCAAATTCAACCTGACATCTAGAAAATCATTATAATCCATTAGGATAATATAGTAATAGGGGAAAAATGGTTAGGTTTCACCCTTATGGTATCAAGTAAGCTGATCCAGACTGTAAACGTGTCAGGAGTTTATTCACTCTTCCACCAAGCAGTATTGCTTACTTACTTACTGGCTTTTAAGGAACCCGGAGGTTCATTACCGCCCTCACATAAACCCGCCATTGGTCCCTATCCTGAGCAAGATTAATTCATTCTCTATCATCATATCGTACCTCCCTCAAATCCATTTTAATATTATCTTCCCATCTACGTCTCGGCCTCCCTAAAGGTCTTTTTCCCTCAGGCCTCCCAACTAACACTCTGTATCCATTTCTGCATTCGTCCATACGTGCTACATGCCCTGCCCATCTCGAACGTCTGGATTTAATGTTCCTAATTATGTCAGGTGAAGAATACAATGCGTACAGTTCTGTGTTCTGTAACTTTCTCCATTCTCCTGTAACTTCATCCCCCTTAGTCCCAAATATTTTCCTAAGCACCTTATTCTCAAACACCCTTAACGTATGTTCCTCTCTCAAAGTGAGAGTCCAAGTTTCTCAACCATAAAGAACAATCGGTAATATAACAGTTTTATAAATTCTAACTTCCAGATTTTTTGACAGCAGACTGGATGATAAAAGCTTCTCAACCGAATAATAACAGGCATTTCCCATATTTATTCTGTGTTTAATTTCCTCCCGAGTATAATTTATATTTGTTACTGTTGCTCCAAGATATTTGAACTTCTCCACCTCTTCAAAAGATAAATTTCCAATTTTTATATTTCCATTTCGTACAATATTCTGGTCACGAGACATAATCATATACTTTGTCTTTTCGGGATTTACTTCCAAACCTATCTCTTTACTTGCTTCCAGTAAAATTCCCGTGTTTTCCCTAATCGTTTGTGGATTTTCTCCTAATATATTCACGTCATCCGCATAGACGTGCAGCTGATATAACCCGTTCAATTCCAAACCCTCTCTGTTATCCTGGACTTTCGTAAAGTTAAAAAGTAAAGGTGATAGTGCATCTCCTTGCTTTAGCCCACAGTGAATTGGAGAAGCACCTAGCAGTATTACTAGCTGGATAAATTGGCAGTGATGGGTGAACATTGTATTCGGGCCAGTGAAGGCAGATCGTTCAAGTCTTGGGTCATACGAACCAGATTATGGTATCTGCAAGTAACTGCGACACGTTGAACACAGCGCCTCTATGACACGGTTGATACTAAAAAGTGTAGGCCTATTTCACAGTGCCGCTGTTTGCTAGAGGTCGTAATACGAACGGCGCGTGGAGGCAGTTCTCACATTTTGAAGAAGGCCAGCCGGAGCTTTTCAATATGCTAGCAACTCTCACGTGCTCTTGGCTGTGAGGGTTGCATTATCACGGGGTAATGGCTCTTATCGTCCCCATTTAGCAGGCGACGGAACTGAAACAGCTTCCTGCAAGCACAATACAGAGGAACGAGGACCCAACAATTCCAGTAAAATCCGGAAATTAAGTGGAGGGCACTCTGACCAGAATCGCGTCAATTTGCCTGGAGCCCGGACTTCAAAAAGTAACGCTGTTCGGCAGGCTGCATTAAGCGAATGGCAGGGGCACCGCTTTCTACACTGAAAACGCGACATCGTATCCCGATATCGAAGGAAAATTTGTTATGAATGAAAACGTTGTAGTTGCGGTGTATGGGGTCACTCCGGTGTTCCTTGCGACCTCCAGTTCGTCACCTGTGTCCCCTGGACAAGTATCAGATTTTATCATCCTCGGGCACATGGCAACTGCAGTATTCATATACAGGGTGTTTCCGAGGTGGTGTTACAAACTTTCAGGGATGATGGCGAAGGGCACATGTATCAATTTGAGATAAGGAACCCTGGTCCGGAAATGACTGAGTCGAAAGTTATAAATAGACTTCGTTGAATTGCCACACGCAGCATGCAATCAGGTTGCCGATGTACGGTAGTATAGAGGAGGTGAGCGACCGCCCGGTCTCGTAGTATAAGCAGTTCATGTTTAGAGTTGTGACCGGTCCAAATAGATAGAGCAGCTACAACTAATGTATGCCTATGTAAGACTTGTTTTTGCATTACTGTGGTTGGAATAGTCAAAGCTTAACCTTTGTTCAGTGCAGACAAGAATTCAATCAAACATACTACAATGAGAGTATTGCTGTTCCAAATAATTGCCCCTGGGATACCCTTACCCCCGCAGCCAGTCTTGACCCGTTGGAAAACGTGGTTGGATGCTGTTAGTTATTATGCAGAATATTACGGCAAAATAATGGAGGTAATTGATGCATTGGATAGCATAGACAGTTCCGATGTTGCAGCTGTAAAATCATTGCCTTCTTAACAGCTATTGGAAGATATTCTGTTCATTGATTCTGATTTTAAAATCGTGCCCAAAAGCATCATCCTATTAGAAACGTCTACACTACAACTCTCAGAAGCCTTTAATATAATGGATAACATATCACAAACCGTTATCCAAAATAACAGTTCACTAATTTCAGAAAAAAATGAAATGTAAGTTGAGAGACATTATTGCTAAAAATTCTGCCTATTCACAACTTCGTATTATAAATGATGTACTATCAGGTCACTACAAGACGTCTGAAGTTGGTGTACTAAAAAGTAGTGACTTCCATTCTTCAAATATGCACCTATTGCATCGTGTGATGTTGAAAGTACATTTTCCCAAAATAAAAACTGTTTGAGTGACCATCGGAGGAGGTTACTTTGCAGTCGCTCAAAATGTAAGTAACTCTTCACTACAATGCACATATTCAAGAATGATGCGAGTATCTTACATTAAATTTTAAGAGTTAATTTATCTCACTACAAAATAATTGTGTATTTACATGTTTAGACATTTCCTACTTCAATGATCATTCATTATATTTCTTGAATGCAGGATATAAGTTTTTATTGTAACCGCAGTATACTGCTCAGTGTTTACATCAGAGGCGTACTCCATCCGTTGCACGCCCCCTTCTCATACAGTCTATACTGCGTGCGCAGTAAACCTTACGATTCTCGTGGCAATTCCACGAAGTCTAGTTATAAGCAAAAATAGATGTGTGGAAATGGAATTTAATTTGGCACCACGTGCCCTCCTTGCCTTAACCTTTGGAACAGTCGTGGAAAAATGATATGGGCCGGATGTCTCCTACGTGGGTACTTGCCCCGATACAATCTGTGAGCTTGTCTACTGTTCCCATTGGCTCATCCGTATTCGAAAATCAGGTCTGCTTATTCCGCTCTCGTGTAATCCTCCATTTCACTAGGACTGATCGACTGGACACTGCAACTTGTACACATACACTGCTGTCTACAGACGTGCATATCAGGACCGACCATGTCCGTTACACATTACGCTATCTGCATTGCTTTAGTGTAGTTTCCTGTCCCCATCCCTCAGACAGCGCACTGAATGGAATATTGTAAGTAGACAACGTAAATAACGTCAGATGAATACAGTATGTGTAAGATGTACAGATAAATACACATAAATAAGGTGTACAGAGGAATAAAATTATTTCATTTCCACACAACTATTTTTGCTTGTAACTTTGGACTCAGTCATTTTCGGATCAGGGTTTCTTATCTCAATTTGATACATGTGCCCTTCGCCATCATCCCTGAAAGTTTGTAAAACCACCTCGGAAACACCCTGTATAACCAGGGGGATATTTAACCATTAAACTTTTCAATTTTTCACTTTGCAGTTCGCATTTTCATTGCACTTTCTGCTCTACTATCACTTTTCAAAACTGATTTACAAAGTGAAAAGCGACAAACTACAGCAAACCTTTCAAAATATATTATTACTTTTGTTCCAACATTAGACTATAATAAGTTTGAGAAGTGCGAAGTCGTGTGCTGAAAAGTGAAAGCGATTTTTTTCTGCTAAGAACCTAGTCTCTTTGCCATTAAGATTGAATTCATTTTATTCAGTATATATTTTTGCTTTAGATTCAAAATAATTCAGAGAAGAAATACAGCATGATAAGAGTATTTACTGTTAAGTGATTCAAGTGACGAAGAACCCAAAAAAAGACTATACAGGTGAACTGTAAGTAATGTCAATAATTTCAGAGGGTTATTCATTGAGATATTTCGAACAAGAAGGTTTAATAGAATTTTGCTCGTTTTTGCTTCCTTTTCGAGATAAAAATTGTTTTATATTCAGTATTTCATAGATTGTTTTCAGAAAGCCATTGATTCAATTCCCAATATGCTCAGTCAATTTAAGAGAGCAGTGTATAATAATAATAATAATAATAATAATAATAATAATAATAATAATAATAATAATAATACTTTGAGAGAGGAACATAGGTTAATAGTGTTTGAGAATAAGATTCTTAGGAAAATATTTGGGGTTAAGAGGGATGAAGTTACAGTAGAATGGAGGAAGTTACACAACACAGAACTGCACGCATTGTATTCTTCACGTGACATAATTAGAAACATTAAATTCAGACGTTTGAGATGGGCAGGTCATGTAGCACGTATGGGCGAATCCACAAATGCATATAGAGTGTTAGTTGGGAGGCCAGAAGGAAAAAGATTTTTGGGGAGGCCGAGACGTAGATGGGAAGATAATATTAAAATTGATTTGAGGGAGTTGGGATATGATGATAGAGAATGGATTAATCTTGCTCAGGATAGGGAGCAATGGCGGGCTTATGTGAGGGCGGCAGTGAACCTCCGGGTTCCTCAAAAGCGAATAAGTAAGTAAGTAAGTAAGTAAGTGACGATAATGATAATGATGATAATGATAATGGTAATAGTAATAATAATAGTAATAATGCATTATTGAAATAATTTTAGTTTTGTTCTTTAAATGCACAGAAATTTGATCCGAACAAAACTTTTCGTTCTGAGAAGGAACTTTTTAATGTTACATTTCTTTGCATAAAATTTCTGCACACTTAAAAGAAAAACCTAAGATTCTTTCAATCATTTAATATCCTAATACACTGCTCTCTTAAATTGACTCAGCATATCGAGAATTGTCGGCCTGGGTGGCGCAGTCGGTAGAGTGCTGGTCTTTCTATGCCAGAGATTGCGGGTTCGATCCCGGCTCAGGTCGATGGCATTTAATTGTGCTTAAATGCGACAGGCTCATGTCAGTAGATTTACCGGCATGTAAAAGAACTCCTGTGGGATAAAATTCCGGCACACCGGCGACGCTGATATAACCTCGGCAGTTGCGAGCGTCGTTAAATAAAACATATTTATTTTGATGAAAGAGTAATGGAACGGAGAAAAATTCTCTCCGGCGCAGGGATTTGAACCCGGGTTTTCAGCTCTACGTGCTGATGCTTTATCCACTAAGCCACACCGGATACCCACCCCGGCGTCGGACAGAATCGTCTCAGATTAAGTTCCAACTCTTGGGTTCCCTCTAGTGGCCGCCCTCTGCACTAAGTCATAGATACTATGAACGTAGGATGAAGTCCACACATGTGCTGAGGTGCACTCGTTATGAGTGACTAGTTGGCTGGGATCCGACGGAATAAGCGCCGTCTTAAATCACGAAGTGATTCACGCATTTCACATATATTATTTTCATGTACAGAAGTACATATGATATTTCCATGCAGATATTCTGCGTCATCATATGATGAAAGAGTAATGGAACGGAGAAAAATTCTCTTCGGCGCCGGGATTTGAATCTGGGTTTTCAGCTCTACGTGCTGATGCTTTATCCACTATGACGCAGTGCAGAGGGCGGCAACTAGGGGGAACCCAAGAGTTGGAACTTAATCTGAGACGATTCTGTCCGACGCCGGGGACGTTATCCGGTGTGGCTTAGTGGATAAAGCATCAGCACGTAGAGCTGAAAACCCGGGTTCAAATCCCGGCGCTGGAGAGAATTTTTCTCCGTTCCATTAATCTTTCATCAAATGATGACGCAGAATATCTGCATGGAAATATCATAAGTACTTCGGTACATTAAAATAATATATATACCTGTAATTTACTTTATATATTGGGAATTAAATCAATGGCTTTTCCAAAACACGCTATGAAGTTTTTCATAATTTTTATTTCGAGAAGCAAGCAAAAACATGGAAAAATGTAAAATGTTTTAAATATATCAAACAATAACCCTCTGAAATTTATGAAATTACATTACTTACGGTTCACCCTGTATAGAAACAGGACAAATTTCCATACCAAACCTAATTTTGTCTCAATTCTGAGAACTCCAGTAGATTATATTTATATATCTGAAACAATTGGACCTATTAATCTGAAGGAAAAGGTTTGTCTCTTTCATCTAAAGAACATTAAATTACTCATATGTCTTCATTGGCTAGGAGATGAAGCTAAAAAATATGGAGTTGCCATGACTACTGATAGGTGAAGACTTTTTAGGATGAAATGAAAACTACAAAGCAGTCTCTGATTTATGGAAGAACAGAAAAAAGAAACTTTTCGTGAGTTAAAAAGTGAAGACTTAAATGTTGCGATCTTGCAAAGTTCAGTGATGAAATAGGCCCCAGAAACTATAACACATTGAAGAAGAAAGTAAATAAACGTCATAAACTAACATACTTTCGCTGTCTCTCTCTCTAACCGTACGCTTGCCCTTATTCTGTGTAAGAAAAGAATAAAGCTCTACAATCGATCCCTTCAATGTCACAGAGATCGCTGAAGATTCATGTTCGTGGATGGCGTTAGAGACTGTGGCCATGCTTTCCTTCACTAATTGACACCTGCCTCGTTTAAATAAATCACAGAGTTGCAGTCGTACAACAACCGTCCATTAGTTAATAAATCAGGCATGCTGTAATCCATTCGTTGACGTGTTACAGCAATTACTGTGACCTTTGTATGTCCAGAGTTGCACGATTGTCTATCGAAATGCCAACCGTTCGTTTCTCAGAAAATGGGAAACGGTTTGTGAAAATCAACTGTAAGCTGTACTATTTATTTCTACTTATTATTTACATTTTAAAATTACTTTCATAAAATCTGACGTAAGTTAAGAATGTACTGCAGGTTCTGTGGTTAACTCTTCGAATATTACGATGAAAGAGTAATGGAACGGAGAAAAATTCTCTCCGGCACCGGGATTTGAACCCAGGTTTCCAGCTCTACGTGCTGATGCTTTATCCACTAAGCCACACCGGATACTCACCCCGGCGCCGGACAGAATCCTCTCAGTTTAAGTTCCAACCCTTGGGTTCCCTCTAGTGGCCGCCCTCTGCACTACGTCTTAGATGTCTATGAACGTACTGTAGGACCGAAGTCCACACATGTGCTGAGGTGCACTCGTTATGAGTGACTAGTTGGCCGGGATCCGAAGGAACAAGCGCCGTCTTAAATCACGAAGTGATTTACGCATATCATATATGTTATTTTAATGTACTGAAGTACATATGATATTTACATGCAGATATTCTCGTCATCATACGCTGAAAGAGTAATGGGACGGAGAAAATTCTCTCCGGCACCGGGATTTGAACCCAGGTTTTCAGCTCTACATGCTGATGCGGCCACTAGAGGGAACCCATGAGTTGGAACTTAAACTGAGACGATTCTGTCCGGCGCCGGGGTGGGTATCCGGTGTGGCTTAGTGGATAAAGCATCAGCACGTAGAGCTGAAAACCTGGGTTCAAATCCCGGTGTCGGAGAGAATTTTTCTCCGTTCCATTACTCTTTCATCGTATGATGACGCAGAATATCTGCATGGAAATATCATATGTACTTCTTTACATTAAAATAATATATCTTCGAATATTGTTATAAGTTATTATATTTATACTGAAATGCTAGAAGGAAAATAGAAAGGGGAGTACGACAAAGATGTCCTTTATCCTCTACCTTGTTCAACATCTACTTTGAGCATTTAGTGAAGAATTGTTCTCAGAACAAGGAAGGGTTGATAGTAGGAGGAAGAAGAATAAAGTGCGTAAGATTTACCGATGATATGGCGTTTTTAGCAGAAGAGGAGACGATACTGAGGGATATGCTACTGGAGCTAAATGACAGCTGTGAGATGGAGATAAATGAAGAGTCCACTGCAAGAATGATGGATGTCATTTGGAACAGATTTTGCAGGAGAAGCAATTGAAAGTTTGAAATTCTTAGCGCTCAAAGCTTAACTGTGATTTTCCGATCATTACTGGACAATGACTATCAGTGTTAATGCCATATAACTCTGTATGTACATTCTATATGTCTTAAGCTATGCATTGACAGTCTTGGTTCATTTTCGACAAGAAAGTGACATCCATCATTCTTGCAGTGGACTCTTCAAATGTAGACAAGACGAACAATATGGTTATCAGAGGGAAAAATCTAACGAAGGTAAACGCACAATTCGAAATGAGACAGTAGAGCAAGTGGACAGCTTCAAATACTTGGGGTGTACTATAAGCAGTAACATGAGCTGCAGCCAGGAAGTCAAAAGGAGGATAGCAATGGCAAAGGAAGCTTTTAACAGAAAAAGGAGCATCTTCTGCGGACCTCTGGAAAAAAAAAATAAGGAAGAGACTAATGAAGTGCTTTGTGTGGAGTATAGCATTCTATGAGGCAGACAATAACATCGACATTACGACAAAATGAAGAGAAGCGAATAGAAGCATTTGAAATGTGGGTATGGAGAAGAATGGAGCGTGTGAAATGGACAGATAGAGTAAGAAATGAAGCTGTGTTGGAAAGAGTGGGTGAAGAAAGAATGATGCTGAAACTGATCAGAAAGAGAAAAAGGAATTGGTTGGGTCACTGGTTGAGAAGAAACTGCCTACTGAAAAATAAACTGGAAGAAATGGTGAACGAGAGAAGAGTTCGGGGCAGAAGAAGATGTTAGATGATAGACGACATTAAGATATATGGATCATATGAGGAGACGAAGAGGTAGGCAGAAAATAGGAATTGGTTGCAATTTCCACGAACTTTGCTTTTCCTTTATTCTCATTCATGTTAACGTTAAACATGTTCGGAAGTGTTAAAGCTTCATGCTTGATATTTGAGACAGACGTTCTTTGATCTATTGGAAAACTTTTCTCGGCAATAGAAATTTGTTGTTTTGTTGCATGTGAAAATTATGCCTCCATATTTCTATAAAAGCACCTCTAAAATTGATTCATAAAATGTAATTATATATCTTAAAATTTTGAAACCCAAAATCAAAATTATGCTCCAGACATTTTAACGAATGTGCTTTTAGGAGTAAACTGGAATAGAAAATTAGAATTTATCTTGAAAAATGGTTGAACTATACTTATTTAAAGAATTAATGTATCATGTTATAATTTTTGTTTAACTTGGCCCCATTAAAAAAAAAAAAGTAATCTCGAATTTAAGTTACTGCAGCAATAGTTTTGCACATTAAAAAATGCACGAGTTAAGATAAAAGGTTAAGCTAAAAATTTATAAATCTTCTCACCATTCGTGAGCTGCCACAAGGAACAAAGAATACTTAACCATAGAAATGTTTAAAGTTCATTGAACCATTGATTTTGTTTTAACAATGAAACTCCAGCAAGTACATAGCTGCCAATAATTTTTTGAGATTAGTGGAAATATACCTATTTTTAGAGAGGTGTTACAAAAAAAAAGTAAAGAATGCTACTGAACTTAGTTTGATTTCGAATATAGGTGATTCTTCAGGAGAGCAATTGATCCTCTCTCTCGTTGAAAATATGATATTACTACAATACAATCAGAAAGAAACTCGTTGTCATGGTGATGCAAAACATCCCATATCGTGTGTATGTATAGAATTTTGTGCGAGATCGTGCGTATTTGCTTGTTTTCCGCACAGAACCAATACGCGGTAAGTGTGAAATACGACATTCAGTATTCCCAACGTAACACACATAACAATTTCCCTCTTCTTACCGCTTAAGCGCGACATTCATTTTACTGCTTTAGTATTTTAACATATTATTTTTAGAGACGTTTAACATAGTAATAATTATAAATTGAAACTTACCACTGCAATTTCACCTAAATTGCAATGTTAATTATTGTTTTTAAATATTTGCAAAAATTAAGTAAAGTCTACTACTCCACGAAACTTATTGCATTCCTGATACAAGTAACATTAAGGAAGCCGTGAAAAAATCAACAAGATTCCAGATGCCGATGTTATTACTGCAATATGTTATATAAATAATATTGTTAAAATATTAAAATGAAAAATAAATCATTACATAACCTTACCGTTTGTTTTAAGTTCGCATTTATAGACTGGGGGAAGACAGAGGTATATCACGGCCTGCTGGAGTATAGTAAACACAGAAAACATTTTATAGCAACAATGTTGAAGAAAGATATTTTGGATTTCCAAGTTGCCATCATTAAACAGAAACCAAGATGGAGATTTCATTGCAACTAATTAGAAATTCGTCTTTCAGGTATGTAATAAACGATCTTCGCATAAAATAATGTTTTAAAACAAGCGGTATGTTTGTTTTCATGTTCTCAGAAATTAAAAAAGCTCAACTACGTTTCGCTTTTTCAATCTTTTCCTCGACCATGAAAACGTCAACATACCGCTCTTGTAACGCATATTACTATTATTCAGCTTCCTCCAAGTGAAGGCTGCCTAGAAAACAAAGCTTACCAAAAAAAAAAAAAAAAAAATTTTTTTAGTAAATGGTAGGTACACAATTATAATGAAAAGAAAATGGAAAAGGAAAAGAAAAAGAAATAACACAAATTATTATAAATAATTGAAGACGACTAAACAAAAGATCATTAATGCCAGAAGAAACACAACATTTCCTAGTACGGTATCTATTTGCTATCAGGTGATCACAGTCGTCTATTAGCACTAGTTGCAAGACCCAACTTAAGTGAGCAGATCGCCACAGGAAAGAGATCAATCTATATAACTGTAGAGATGGTTTCTTAGGATTTTTATAGATCCCTTCACTGCAGACATAGATACTTCAGTCACAAGAGTTTGCCCTAGACCAAACTGCTTGCAAAAATGCGCGAATCTTTTTTTAGTGCCAGTGTTTTAAGAGTATATGTTTGACTGCCTCCGTGGTCTGTTGGTCAGCATGCTGGCTTCCAGATCAGGGGGTCCCGGGTTTGATTCCCGGTCTCGGCTCTCAATGAATTTTTCTTGAAGAAGAAGAATTCCCTGGGTGTCTAGAGTCTGGATATTTGAATGAATGTTCTGGGTTAATATTAATTAACCAATCATCACAAATATAAAAATACATCAGGACTGTCGCTGGGCAGTAACCTGAACACACGTTTCAGCGTCACTTTGTTGGCAAGTAACTCCATCTGTTAGCACAACCATAAAGCATCTAATAGATGCTATAGAGTTAACAAAGAAAAAAAAAAAAAGGGTATATAGAAAATAAAGAAAATAGTTATGAGCGAATAAAGTGATCTTTTATTTTTTTAGGAAAAATGTATAGTTAGCATATCAAGCCAATTCCTAATTTGTCCTAATTATTCTTTTCATATCTGCATAATAGAATGGATAATAATCAGGCGTCTAAACAACGCTAAGAAATAGTGTGAAGGAAAACCTATTTACCCCGATGCCTGTGAGGCCAGACAACGTGTGGAACCCAATTTAGTCCGCTGTTGTACAGAGCAGAACTCTCGCTGGTTGCTATTAGCTACCCACCCCCTCTCTCATCTGTGAAAGGTGCCGCTGGATAAATCCAAACGTCGCTATGTGTCCCACCTTTTTAGCAAGCCTTTTAAACGGTCCATCTCTCATCTAGTCGGGATCAAACGGTCCAGAGCATAATGTGCAGGCGTTGCCTTCAGTCCTCATTTGCAGAGGGCTTTGCTTTGTCTCCAGTGTCAATATTTTGTACGCGGCGCAGAATGGAGGATTGAAAATTGTCTTTTTGTGTGTCACGTTTTCTGATACATGTTGACACTGTCTCAACAACAGTGTTGCCAGTTTTTCATAATGAAGTTATTGTTGACTAGCCGTACCCGTGCGCTCCGCTGCACCCATCAGAAATAAATATAAAGTAATTACATAATTAAATAGGGCATTTGATCCAGGGAACATTCGTGTTTGATAGAAGGATATATCGTTTATTATGTTACTTAATTTAAATTGTATAAAAAATTAAAATGCGATCATTTTGATCCAGAGACCACTCATTCGGTCATAAAAATTATTTTAGGAAATACAGGAAACGAATGTACAGAATAGCCTATCAAGTTTTCGGTGCATAAGAAGCTATTTTAATCTTACCTGTCCTCGATTCACTCAGAAGTTACTGTAATAACATTATAGCATTATGTCCATCTAGAGAAACTACACTTTCCAATGGTGAAATAATAATTAATTATACAAATCGGTTAATTTAGCTTCCGATATTACTTCATACAAACACAGAAACATTATCTGTAGACTATGTTTCATAGCTTTCGATTGTTGTTGTCCAAGGCCCCTTATAGACGAAGTCATTTGTTTTTTATTTCATTACACCACCTTAGTTGGCGTTGTTATTGTAATTGTGAAACTCATTTATCTCATTAAATATCAGTCCTATCAAAATTTTACGTAGAATAAAGCTTATCGGAAATTATTTTTAAAGAAACTTTTGTTATGTAATATTTTTCATGAAAATTAATAATAAGGGAGATATTTCGATTTATTTAATTCAAGCCCCTTATAACCCCCTTTTAAATAAACTATTTTGAATGACATAGAGCCTAAATTCTAAGTTACAACGAATTTAAATTGTATTCCAATTTTCATATAAATCGGTTCAGCCATTATCGCGTGAAAAGGTAACAGACAGACAGACAGACATACAAACAAAAATTTCAAAAAGCGATTTTCGGGATTCAGGATGATTATTATACATGTTAACACCAATTATTTTTGGAAAATCGAAAATTACCAGAAAAAATTCCCTTACAGATTTATTATTAGTATAGATTCCGTGTTGTCTTCCAGTTAGATGCCCGAATCTGGCACTGGCTTCAACTTAATATTCATTATACCGTTGAAAGACCAGCCCACTAAATTCAAGGACTACTGTTCTAATTTGCTACTTGAAGGAAAGGATTCACTCAAAACCATTCATTCATAATGTTCTGCCCAAGGGTAGGTCTTTCACTACAAACCCAGCATTCTCCAATCTTTCCTATTATCTGCCTTCCTCTTTGTCTCCGCCTAATATGATTTTAATGTCCTCTATCATCTGATATCTTCTTCTGCCCCGAACTCTTCTCCCGTTCACCATTACTTCCAGTGCATCCTTCAGTAGGCAGTTTCTTCTCAGTCAGTGACCCAACCAATTCCTTTTTCTCTTCCTTATCACTTTCAGGATTATTCATTCTCCACCCACTCTTCCCGACACAGTTTCATTTCTTATTCTCTCTGTCCACTTCACACGCTCCATTCTTCTCCATATCCACATTTCAAATGCTTCTATTCGTTTCTCTTCACTTCGTCGTAATGTCCATGTTTCTGCCCCATACAATGCTACACTCCACACAAAGCACTTCACTAGTCTCTTCCTTAGTTCTTTCTCCACAGGTCCGCAGTAGATGCTCCTTTTTCTATTAAAAGCTTCCTTTGCCATTGCTATCCTCCCTTTGACTTCCTGGCAGCAGCTCATGTTATAGTACAGCCCAAGTATTTGAAGCTGTCCACTTGCTCTACTGCCTCATTTAGAATTTGCAAGTTTACCTTCTTTACTTTACTGCTGTAATTTTGGCTATAAAGGGGAAGTTTTCGGGCGCTGGAAAAAGCATCCATTTCAATGTTTTTCCACGAAAAGATTATACACTTCTTTCCATACTTTACATAGTTTTGGGTGTTTTGCGTACAGTTATTTCTCTGAAATTATGAGACGGATTTTCCCTAAATTCAGTATTCATCAAGTTATTTCATCCGGAAACAATTAACATGAATTACAGAACTTTTTACTAAAAATTTAATATGTGTTCATTTTAAATCTAAAGAACAAAATTGTCGTTTATTTTAAATAAAAGCCAAGGAGTTTATGTGTGAGATTTTCCATTTCGTAGCATAAATAAACAAAATATGATACTATGTAGTTCGTACAAAAAGGAAAAAAGTGACAAAAAGAATTAATCGAATCCCTGTTATTGCGTGAAATGTTTATGATATACGTGACTGATATCGTGAGCATGGCTGGTAATGTAAGGATATTTGGGATTTGAAATAAAAGTCTGATATTTTTTTATCATTTCTGCCTTCATATTCCCCGCATTTAAATTTAACAAGGCGGAACAGTCATTAACTGTTTTATAATCGCTTCCTCATTCCATGCGGCCTAGTCTGCAGACAACAATGCAATTGATAGTCGAAACGATTCACACAGCAATATGACGACAATGAGTTGTTTGAAATTGTAATGAATAATAATATGTCATTACAGAAAATTAGATTAATTTGGAAATTAATATCATAGCTAACAACTTTAAAATAATTAATATACTGTTTTAAATTAACTATTTCTGTCTTCTTACTCCCCGCATTTAAATTTAATAAGGCGCAGCCTTCGCGTTAACTACTTCATAATCGCTTCCTCATTCCATGAAGCCTAGTCTGCAGACAACGATGCAATTGATAGTCGAAACGATTCACACATCAATATGACGCCAGTCAGTTGTTTGAAATTGTAATTAATAATAATGTGTTATTATAGAGAACTGGATTCATTTTGAAATTAATACCATAGTTAAGTGCGTATTTAAGAATAATTAGAATGTGTTAAATTGAAGAATGTGATCCCAAAAAGCGTTCAGTCCATTTTTATGAAAGAACTGGGTAAGTTTTTTTATCCATCGGTCTACGGACTGAGGGAGTTTTCAAGTGACATGCATAATAACACAAACTTTTAGACAAGGATTGGCGTTGTTTTGGAAGAAAAGAAGCTTAAAATATGACAGAGGTCTTAAAAAGAATTATATATACAGGATTATTCACGAGGATTTATCGTCACTTTCTGAAGACGTTGTGAGCAAAAATGTCATACAAACATTTGTCATAATCTGAATATATTCAGAGTTACATTAATTTGAAAATATTAGTAAAATACTATTATTCTTTAGTTTTAAGGGTAAAAGAATATTACAGATAAAGAATGAACTATTCAGGAGTATCATTTCTTTAATTAGCTAGTATTCTGAAGCTAAAAATGTGTTGTGAATTCCAAAGTTGCTTCGTACAGATTTTCTTTTTAATTTTTAAGCACAAAATTACATTTTTCTTATCCATGTATGCACAACTGTTACAAATCACGCCACTCTTGTAAATTCTTCAAGACTCTACTGTTCTCCAATCAGGAGATCAACCGTGAAAGGAATGTGCTTACTATTGCCTCATCTATTGGAACGAAGTAGATAGATAATATTATCGTTATAACGTCTGTTTAAAAACCATGCTCTCTCCTGCATTTATTTCCTGTATGGAGAGATTAAAAGACCAGGAGATTAACAGTGATCTAATTTTGTAACTAGGGTAGTATAAACATGTGTGTATCAATGTTATTGTTTGTGCTGTGACAGCGAGCTAATAGAGATATGAGTACCCACGTGTGTGACCTTATGACAACATTCATTCACAGCATTACTCCCTTTCGTCTCAGCCGGCAGAGACTTTCTCGTGGTTGGAGCACAGTACATTAGGATGCATAATTGAACTGTAAGGAATCAAGTTCCTACAGTCGTACGATTTGTAACAATTTTTGCGATAAGTGCGTAAGAGTATGTAATTTTTAATTAAAAATTGAAACACAAAATCTGCATAAAGCAAATGACAACACATTTTAGCTTCAGAACACTAGCCAATTAAAGAAATAACACTTCTGAATAGTTCATTGTCTATTTGTAATATTGTTTTACCCCTAAAACTAAAGAAAAAGCGTAATTCACTAGCAACTTTAAATTAGTATAACTCTGAAAATATTGAGATTAGGACAAATGTTTATATGACATTTTTGCTCAGAATGTCTTCGGAAATAAGCTCCGTAAGTGACGGTAAATCTTCGTGAATCACCCTGTATATGTACAATCATAAAACTGGCCCGCCCGCTCTGCTATAGTTTACCGGTGAATCGAGCAATAGATTGCGGGTAATCTGTTCCCCGTCCCCTTATAGTGCGGTAACTTTTCGCTGCCTCTCTCTGTAATAGTGCATAACATAATAAACATTGGTAAACTGAAGCCTACTGTACTTTTTAGGAATAAGGAAACTGTTGTAGTCGCGTTACTGTGTTGGTGAGCAGAGAGTCTACTGAAGGACACGCGCCGTATTGTACACCCCTGATCCCAATGTTGTGGGCTAAGAAAACAGTCTGTAATAATAAGATACTTGGCCAGTTTGTCCAAGTAATGTTTAATTTTGCTTAACGAATGTTAAATTAACAGTCTGTTTATTTTTAACGCTTTGTTAATGTATTTTCCATTTGTTCAACATAATTTTGTTTAAGATAACCAACACTTAACTATAACGTCTGTTAGCACTATTTTAACTACTGAACAGCAGTTGGTAATGATTCTACACATGTAAGACAATTTTTGATTGGCTAAAATTAATCTTTAAATTCTATATTATAGAGTGAGTCATGAAACTTGCATAAAATGACAACCTGTTATATGTATGATTTGGGGCTTTCTCGGCGTTGGTTCGCTAATATGTTTTCGCGGCATATCAGCCGAGTTAAGATTTTGGAATGCTCCAAGCTTTCGACTGCTATCTCTGCAGCCATCTTCAGGGAAGTGATGTCCGAACAGAAAGTCGAAAGTTTATATAGATGTTAGGCTGTCTCAGGTGAAACGGGATTGGTTGGCGGATCGGCCAATCCGGGGCCGGGAATTGTCATCGCTCGTAAGCTCCGCCCCTCCCGGGATTCCTGCGTGAAGTTTGGCGGGCGGCGAGCCCTGTTCCGCCGGTTGGAATCGGTTGCCGTCCTCGGTCCGTGATCTTCATGACCTTGATTGTAAGAGGGCCTGAGTTGGTCTAAGGCCGGTGTCCATGCCTGACTGAGCTGGAGTCCACTGTCTCTGTTAAAGTTGTTTTTCTCCAGCTTGATCTCTATGGCCTCCTTGATTGTACGATCCCAGTAGTGGCTTGATTTGTTAATGACCTTGGTGTGGTCAAACAGTATTTTATGCTCCTTTTCTATGCTGTGTTGCGCCACTGCAGATTTTTCCGGTAATACAGCCTCAGGTTCCTCTTATGTTCTTTGATTCTGTCTTCTATTGTGCGGCCAGTCTGCCCTATGTATACTTCGCCACACGCACACCTGTTATAGTAGGCCACGCTCCATAAACAAACAGTTGACAAATGAAAGTTGTAGGTGACGTGCTGAATAATAATTACAAAGTAAGGTTATATTTCCTCATTGCTATTATGGATACGAAATACGAAAGAAATAAAATAACACCGATGTACTTAAACAGTCCAAAGTATTTTTAAATGTTATATTACCAGTCATATGCTAAACATTCCCTACAGGAGACACAAAATATTAATTTCGCAACTTCTGTTCGAACAGCTGTGGAGACATCGGCCATATTTAACTAACTGTTAAACGAGTTAACTGCCCGAAATCCTACATTTAAAATTAACAGACTGTTAATAATCTGTTAAACCAAAGTGGTGTTGAAAACATACAATTTTATTAATTAGCAAACTGTTTAGAATTATAATATTATAAGACCATTCTAGTCTCAGCCATGCACCACATAGGAACACTCCAACGTCAGCTAAAATTACACGCATGGCCATACTAGACAGCGGACTCAACAGAAAATAGCTTGTATTATATACGTCTAAGTACTCAATAACAGCATCCACGATTCACAGTAGTCAACTTGAACAACATCAAAAACTCCAACATACAATACTATGGAAAATCAGTGAAAGTGCGTCAATAAGACAGTTTTTACCAAGAACAGTAAAAACAACCCAATTTTAACGATATAACAGGCCAACACAGCCAACCATATATGTGATAAAAGTGATATAGTGTATAAAGTGTTTTACAGTGTTTTTATAGTGTATATATTTTACTTGTTTATATTTATGTGTCATGGTTTTAACATAATTTTCTATTGTCCTATATGGGTTTTCAAAAGATAGTATTTAACAGAATCATAACAACCAACCACACACTGCTTATAGTAATTTTAGCTAAATTAAGAAATCATGAAAGGTCATACACAAGTGAACAACCCACAACATAATTAAGAAGCTAGGTCTTCACAACACACAATGACTTAGACCCCATATCTGAAGATGACACACACCGAGTGTCGAAAACGTTAATATAAATCCAAATATTAAGATAAGCACAGGTGGAAAACAAAAATTGATATTATAATACAGTGAGCATATCGGCATCTCCAAAATGCAACTGCAACTAAACTGTTTAGAGTTAAACAGTCGTTAAATTTTCTAACAATACTTGGAAAAACCGGCCAAATATGTTACAAATGTTTGACAATAATTACAATTATGATAAAATAACGTTCCATAGTTAGTTATGGAACTCCGTAAAGTTCATCACTTCTCGAATGACTTATGCCATTGATAATTTTCTGAACTGCAGTTCCTATTCCGAGTAGAGTCGCCAAAGAAAGGAAAAGTGGCGTGAATCCTCTGCTCCAGTGCATAACGAGAGTGCTCTTGTACATTATGTTGAGCATTTTCATGGATGAGAATAAATTGTTTGGCAACACTGCGAGGATTAAGAAAGGATGGAGTTTAATGCCCGAGGCAGACAGACATTTGCTCTGCAGACACACATCAAACAGCCTGCATATTGCTTACCCCACGCGTCTATTTTTCGAGCGTCGTTTGTTATTAATGACACGCCGAACGCGTTCACAAAGAGCGAAGAGACACCAAAGAGATGATGTTGACTACTTTCCAGTTCGAAGTTCTTAATGAGAACTTTAAACTTTATATGCATTAGTAATTGCATGCAGCTGTAATGACATCTGGCTAGTTTGCAGGCCCAAAAATTTAATTATATCTCGATATAACATTCATGAACAAGAGACAAGTTGTATATACAATATAGAGTAATTACTGAATGTAAGTAAAATTCACAAGCCATTTGACTCAACTTGTAAGTTCTGTAGAAATGTTTCTGAAAAGAAAAATATTGGATCGAGATATTTAAAAATACACCAGCAAAATAATGAAACACATGTCCATGAAACCAAACGGTGATGGGTAGGGACGTACTATGTCCCAGGACGCTACAAGATTAAGTACTACTGGAGTTTTTAAGTAGGCCTACACAATGCGCGTGCATCCAGCAAGCGAATTACTTGAATAACAAAAAGTGTGTCGATAAGACTACGTATTCCCATAATAATAATAATAATAATAATAATAATAATAATAATAATAATAATAATAATAATAATAATAATAATACATTTTAGTTTCTAGCATAATACACAGGGTGGATGGTAACCTCTGCACCTGGTAATAGATCGTGAGGAAAGATTTGAAAAATATAAATAAGTTTTCTCTAACATTCACCGTTTTAGAGGAAATTGTTATGTCTCTATGAAGCATTTGGCAACATTACGGATGCTGCAATAACTCTAAGCAAGCGCGGTCTGCACTCCTTACCTTCCCCTCCCCCTCTGCTGTACTCAGTCGCTATCACGCGATTTCCGCAAACGGCCTAATTATGCTCAAGTGAAGAATAAAACCTGTTGCGTTGCAAGATTTATTTCAACGATGTCCGCTATTATTAACTTTAAATTCTCGGTTAAACGATTTCATTTTCAAATAAACATTCAAGACACTAACTGTAGTTTTACGTATCTGCTTGTATAGCAATGAGCCATTTCTTTCGTGCCGTTGCCGCAATAGAGCGCTCCAAACGTTGGACAAAGACTTTTTTTTTTTCCTGCTTAACGGTGCTTCATCCAAGGAGAAGAGTAATAAAAGTTCTATTATACAGGGACATCATTTTATTTTCACTTCAGTTTTTATTGTACCTGAGTTTTTAATGTACTTCAATCTCCCCCTACTAGTAAACTTCCAATCGTTCTCCACACAGAACCGAGGCCGCGTATGCAGTACTGCAGCCGTGGCGAATATCTGACTCACGAGCACATTGTGGCTCGCAATGGTTCTCTTCCTTCCTACCTCCCACAACCCCCACCCTCTCACTCACTGGAGTCAAACTCCGTTCCATTTGTATTTGTCTCTGACCTGCGAGTGGCGTATCGTCGCAATGTCTCTCTCGAATACATGTACCTCTACAAAAACGAAAGTTCCAAGTAGGATGGGAGGACGCATTTTTTGCTGCCAATATGATGAGAATATTAAATGTATGATTTGTTCACAAGTATTACGAGGAAAACGGTTGTATAACATAAAACGGCCTTATACTACATGTTACTGATGAAACATTAAAAGGTTAAGTGTTGTTACTATTATTATTATTATTATTATTATTATTATTATTATTATTATTATTATTATTATTATTATTATTATTATTATTATCTCTGTACGTCGACCCTTTTTCAGCAGATGTACGAATAATGCATGGGAGTTAGATCTTAAATTTAAACTCACTGATTTACAATGTGATGTTAAATGAAAGCTAGATGTAAGGACTTGACAAATGTTTAACTTTTCAAATCTTTGCCAAAAATAAATATCCGAAGCTTCGTTCTTTCGCTTGCTCTGTTGAAGCCATGTTCGCTACAACTTACGTTTGTGAAAAATTATTTTCAACAATGAAAATAGTAAAAACCAAATTTGTCTGACAGACAAATACCTTCGTGATCAACTACGACTGGCAGTAAGTGACATAATTCCTGATTTTGAAACTCTGTCGCAGAGACATTCTGAAGACAGTTATTTTAGGTTGTGATAATGTGTCCTATGTTTCATTGTTCATTTCTTTCTTCGTTACACGTACTAAACATTAGTTTGTAGCCTTGTACTGTATAAAATTGTATTTAAGTGGTTGACGTAAGGAAAATGAAAATCCGTCAATAAGTCAGTTGCTTCACTTCCCCTTCGGGTGTCCGCCTCCCTCCATAGGTGCTATGCATGTTGCAGGTTACACAGTGGCTCGGCGCACGATGACATTTTCGCCACGCCTGCAGTACTGAGTTAGTGAGTATAGTAGGTTCCACAAATATGTTCGCGTTTTCCAGTGACGAAAGAGCTTTCAATATTGAATCATATTTTCGCACAGGCACTGTCGTCCGTTTGCCTACGTCGCATCCCGGTTTCCCCCACCTGCTTCTGCTCGCCCCTCTGTAAAGTCTAGCGGCTGGGCTGTCTTAGCTCTTTTCTGAAAACATTAATTTCTGTTAGGAATTGGGCATTACGTAATATTATACAACTGTTTTAAAATAACTTAAATAAAATGGCCTTGTTAAGTAATTAACTGTCACGTGATTCCCCCCTTCTACGACCCTACGACAAAACCACTTGAACGGACAGTAGATAGCATGTCTGAGTAATTTTATCTTTTCGGATCGGGCAGAAGTGAAGATTGAATTTACAGTACGCAAGGTACTCTTTTATAGAGTAGATATAGAATTATTTCAACATGAGTTACTCGTATCAAGGACGAAACTGGTAATTGGAATTAGGTACAATAGTCTATAGTGCGATAATAGGCACAAAAGAACTGAAACCTGTATCGAAATGAACGGCCACCATTTTCAAAAATGTGTTTAAATATCCATATTATGATTATTTTTCAATTTAACTTCATTCTCTATATTGTACGCTAATGTGCTGTAGACAGTATAATATACACTGCAGAATGAATACGTCCGCATGGATAGCTCAGATCGTTAGTAAAAACACTCATTGTTAATACAGTATTGTATTTTGATTAAACAAAAACCTAATGAAAATTATCAAACTCAAAATTGCGATATTTCCTAGTTTACATAAATGGATGAACTACTTTTCTTCCCTCCTATACCTAGTAAAGTGATTTGTATTTTATGCTAGTATCATCGAACTCCAGTCTTGGAGGGGGAGCAAGTCCACATTGTTTCCTGTTCTAGAGCTTTAATCCAAAGATATACCCAGGTTAATATTAAAAATGTTAGTAAAAATAAAATTATGTCTCTGTATTTAACATGTAGAATCGCCTCTTAAAGTTTGGTGCAGATGTTACCATCCGCCTTGTATTTCATTATTCAGCATAGCCTGACCTGCAATATGAAATAAAGTCATGGACAAACATTTGACAGTTGCTGTAAAAATTATGATTAGTGAAACAGCAAAATTAAAGAAATATTTGAGGTTATAACATTTTATTTTTAACTAGGTGCTTTCATTTAGTGAATTATCAACAAGATTAGAAGTATTGTGATATTTGAATAAGACTATTTCGCTAATATATTAATAAATAACTTATAACATACAGGAACAGATTATATTATAAATTAAGATATTTAATACTTACATTTGTTAGCACGGCCATCACTCAATATCATGGCCCACTGTATTGTTAAGGAAACAACGAAAATATTTAACATCTGAACATCAGGTTCGACAAGATATGAAACAAATGCGCATCAAGTGCGACACGATTCCAGTTGATAGTTGGCATTGATTAGTTAAAACTCAATGGGTTCTTACACTTCATTGGCGCATTGATACATGAGCGAAATAATCAATGTTAATTGCTTCCGGTCGCCTCAGGAGAACAACACAGACTGATTACAGTTGCAGGGAATATGAGTGACAACGTATTTGTACCGGGGAAACATTCTACTATCGACGTTACCCATTAATTCCCTGGCCGATAGACACAGCGATCCAAAATACTGGAATAACAAGAGTTTCCGTTCAAACCGAGTGCACTTCGGTATATAAACTTTAACACATTGTTTGCGATTCACGTTCTGTCCATGAGCATAAGAGTAGTTTGAAGGTTATCCCGCTTTGATGAAACAATACCAGAAAATCAAGACACAATAATATGCGAAATTCCATGGCTATTCTGTAGTAGGCTAGGTGGAAATGCGTTCGGACGGAAATGAGCCCGGAACCCTATCAACGTCGGTGGGGATTGAACTCGCGGAAGTACGTCCAACGCTCAGGGTTCATTACGGCGGACATCAAAGCCTTGGATTAATAAAGGTTCCTCAATGTTTTATCTCGCGCAATTAAAACGCTCCAGGCATGCGCAGTAACCACCATGTAATTGCGCAACTTTATTATTGCTCTGGAGTGACATTCCATTACGTCTCTTGTAATTGAATCCATAGGATTAAAATCATTATTTCGCTGTCAGCATTACCCAGAATGCATCGCAGATTTGATTACACAAAGCGCATCATATACAATGTATAATTATGAAGGACTGTCCTCCACTGCTGAACTAGGTTCTGTTGCCAGGGGAGGAATGGATAATTGTCCCTCTTGTGCACAAACGGTGTGTTGTCTTCAACTGTGGTCCTCCACCGTCCAGACTGTTAACAACCTGATCAGTACTTCATCGTCACACTTCACGGTTCAGCAAATCAATCAGTTGAACACTCAGTGTTGCCAACATTGTCCTGTCCCAATTGTGTCATCTTCTTTGTTCTTGTAGCTAGAGCTCGGGGTTTCGTTACTTGAAAGAAACAGGGTTAGTTAAAAGTCTCGCACCACCTAAATAACTTTTGAAACATGTGGTTCAGTGACATGAAACTTGGTATGTGAGGATAACCATATACTAAGAACTCAATAATGGTATTACCGAGTTTTTCTACTTCCGGTTTAACCGAAAGTAACTCCAACTCTCTTATTTTAAATGGAACACCCAATATATATTTTTATTTTTGAATAAAGCTCATTAAGACCTTTTAAAAAAGTACCCACACTCGATACTTCTGTACAAATTCAGTGTTGCTAAATAAAAATGGAAGTGGTGCAAGATATTCCTAAAACACTTCTATGTAGATCCTATAACAAAACTAGTTACTGGTTCACTGACTTCAAATAAATATATAAATTAAATACATTTATATTTATGCCCTAAAACAAAACTAGATAATGGTTCACTGACTTAAAAATACAAAATAAATACTTACTTACTGGCTTTTAAGGAACCCAGAGGTTCATTGCCGCCCTCACATAAGCCCCCATTGGTCCCTATCCTGAGCAAGATTCATTCATTCATTCATTTATTATATTCCATAGATCTTACATGAGCAATGAAGCTCTAAGATGTGGAACAAGTCAAAATTTTATAATATTGCAATTACAATTTTTACAAATTTTTACAAAATTTGCAAGTTTTACGGTTTTACAAATTAGTAATTTTCTACAATTTTTACAATTTTCTGCAATTTTTTTTACAATATTTTGGCGAGATGTAGTAAGGTGAGGTGAGGTCCGAGGATTCGCCAAAAGATTACCCGCCATTTGGTTGGGGGAAAACCTCGGAAAAACCCAACCAGGTAATCACATCAAAGGGGTGAAATGAAGTGATGCCGAGGACTCGCCATAAATAATCCAGTCTCTATCATCATATCCCACCTCCCTCAAATCCATTTTAATATTATCTTCCCATCTACATCTGGCCTCCCTAATGTCTTTTCCCTCCGGCCTCCCAACTAACACAAAATAAATGCATAAATCAATTACATTTATAATTAGGCCCTGTAACAAAACTAATAACTGGTTCACAGACTTTAAAAAATACCAAATAAATACATAAATTTAATAACTTTTATGTATAGCAAAACTAGTCATTGCTTTACTGGATTTAAATAAGTACAAAATAAATACATGTTTATGTACAACAAAGCTATTCATTAGTTGCTGATTTACAAAATACAAAATAAATACATAAATCAAATTTATTTCTACGGATAACAAAATTAGTCGTTCCTTTACTGTCTTTAAAGGAATACGAAATAGAGTATAAGTAAATACATTCTACCGGGCATATCAAAAGTTCGGTAACACTTCAATATTTTATTACACAAAAAACTACTAATGATAGCACTTTCAAACACACGTCAGTTTAAAGTCAAACTCTCAAAGTTATTCAGCCGCTTAATTTTCAGCGACGAAGCGACATTCCATACGAGTGGGAAAATTAACAAGCACGACTGTCGTGTTTGGGGTACACAGAAACCTCACAGAATCATTGAACATGAGCGTGATTCACCAACGGTGAATGTTTTCTGCGCGTTGTCACAACGAAAACTGTACGGACCTTTCTTCTTCATTGAGGCCACTGTGACTGGACATTCATATCTGGACATGTTGGAGCAATGGTTGGTGCCTCAACTTAGACAAGATCTCGATTACGATTTCATCTTTCAGCAAGATGGGGCTCCGCCACATTTCCACAATGCAGTTCGTGCTTACCTGAATACGGAGATGTCTGATCGTTGGATAGGACGTGCTGGAGTAAGGGACAGATGTTTCATGACATGGCCACCTAGGTCACCCGATATGACTGCATGTGACTTTATTCTATGCGGGTAGCTAAAGGACCATGTGTTTGTACCGCCTTTTCCACGTGATTTAGAGGAACTAAAAACCAGAATTCGAGAAGCTGCCGCCACGGTCACAGAGGATATGTTGAAAAGGGTATGGGAAGAGTTTGATTATCGTTTGGACATCTGCCGAGTCACTCGTGGTTCACATTGAATCTCTGTAAGATGTAAACAGAAGTTTGAGAGTTTGACTTTAAACTGACGTGTATTTGAAAGTGCTATCATTAATAGTTTTTGTGTAATAAAATATTGAAAGTGTTCCGGACTTTTGATATGCTCTGTATAATATAACAAACCTAGTTACTGGTTCACTGGTCTCTATCATTATATTCCGAATGAATCAAACAAGTTTCTGAGACGCTGACTCGAACTCGACGACTGTTGCTTCGACATTCCAGTTGGGGTGTCAGTTCAGGGCTGTTACGTCAAACTCCAGCTGTACTCTTTATACCGCTAAACTGCTTCCAATGTTTCATTGAATTAAATCTGAACTCTATTCATAAGTGCAAGTTATCGCCAACAGTTTGCTAACATCCATTCTTGCTTCTACTACCCAATCCCATGTTTAGCTGGCCTTATATTGTTCAATCCAGCACAAAAAAATCATTGTCCATAATTCCTAACTGAATACCAACATCTACCGGCGTCATGGCATCCAGTCGCCTTTCCTTCTACAATACATTCAAATTGCCACGTGTCTTAACAAAATAGCAACTCGTGTTCCCGTGTTTTGATTTTACGCTTCAAATATACAGGGTGATTCACGAGGAGTTACCGGCACTTACAGAGCTTATTTCCGAAGTCATTCAGAGCAAAATCTGTCATATAAACATGGGTTCTGTTCTCAATATTTTCAGAGATACTTTAATTCGAAGTTGTTAAAAATATTTTTTTTCTTTAGTTTTAAGGGTAAAGGAATATTACAAATAGAGAATGAATTATTCAGAAGTATACTTCTTTTAATTGACAATGTATGCCTAACTTGGAGTCAGGACACAAAGGGAAACAATGAAGGAGAGGGGTTCGGTCCGGTGCTGTGGATTGAATTCGGCATAGCTCAGTGGTTAGAGCGTTTGGTACGTAGAACCAAGGACCCATGTTCGATCCCCGGCTTTGGAGCGAATTTTTCTCCTCAAATATTAATTGTCAATATCTTACTTACTTACTTACAAATGGCTTTTAAGGAACCCGAAGGTTCATTGCCGTCCTCACATAAGCCCGCCATCGGTCCCTATCCTGTGCAAGATTAATCCAGTCTCTATCATCACACCCCACCTCCCTCAAATCCATTTTAATATTATCCTCCCATCAACGTCTCGGCCTCCCTAAAGGTCTTTTTCCCTCCGGTCTCCCAACTAACACTCTATATGCATTTCTGGATTCGCCCATTCTTCTGTAGGGGCGTGAGCATTTATAACTATGATGTCGCACCATCTACCCTTAAGTACTAAATATGATAATCTGTCACTGATAAATTCGACATTTTTTACTGCTGATTTTATTCTTTTATGAACAAAGAATCCTGTTCCTAATTGGTGATTATTGTTTCTTTCCCCATAATACAACAAGTAATCTCCTATTTGTGATATGCCATTCCCATCTAACCTAACCTCTTGTACTCCCACAAAGTCTATTCTATATCTAGCTAGTTCTTTAGCTACTAATGTTACCCCTCCTGTTCTATAAAGACTAGTTACGTTTCAAGTGCCAAATCTCAAAACCTTATTCCTTTGCTGTGGTCGTGCCAGAGAATCAGTCCTATTCCGAGGCTTATTGTAGGGATTCGTAACAAGCTGTTTTTTTACGTGATGGGTTGTTAGCCCTTCGCCCAACCTCCAAGCTGGAGGACCACCCCTTATCGGCTGTCCGCGACTGCTTATTCAATATATTCGCAGCTACCCTCCATATCTGGAGGCCGTCTCCTCTATCCGCAACCTGAGGACGCGCCGTGCCTGGTAACAGGGACCCACCATACATGAATTGTCAATATCACAGATATTATTCTGTAGGACAATTAATACATCTATGGGTAGCTGCGAATATATTGAATAAGCAGTCGTGGACAGCCGATAAGGGTCCTCAGCTTGGGTTGGGCGAAGGGCTAACAACCCATCACCGTAAAAACAGCATGTTACGAATCCCTACAATAAATAGAGTGTCAGTTGGGAGACCGGAGGGAAAAAGACCTTTAGGGAGGCCGAGACGTAGATGGGAGGATAATATTACAATGGATTTGAGGGAGGTGGGATGTGATGATAGAGACTGGATTGGTCTTGCACAGGATAGGGACCGATGGCGGGCTTATGTGAGAGCGGCAATGAACCTTCGGGTTCCTTAAAAGCCATTTGTAAGTAAGTAAGTATAATATTCTTTTAATTGGCCAGTATTCTGTAGCTAAAAATGTGTTGTGAATTCCTTATTTGTTTTGTACAGATTTGTTATTTCCAATTTTTAACTAATAATTATATTATTCTTACACACTTATCACAAAAATTGTTACAGATCACACGGCTTCTAGCAACTTGATTCTCTACAGTTCATTTTACATCCTAATGTACAGTCTTAAACAGTTTATAAGAATAACGTGATTTATAACAATTCAGATGATAAGTGCGTAAGAAAAATGTACTTTTGTAGTTAAAAGTTGAAGGAAATTTGTGTACAAAGCTACTATGGAATTAAAAACACATTTTTAGCTTCAGGATTTGTGTTGTATTGTATTGTATTTATTAACATTCCATTGTATTCATACATTTTTTACAGCTAGAATATGGAACAAGTCAAAAACTTAATACTATCATAAAGTCTTAATTTATAGTCACAGTCTAGAAAATATATACAGACGAGATTTACAATTAGTCTACTAGTACAACACAAAGTTTTAATAAAATATTGAATGTCATTTCACCTACAGAATAGAAGGAAGAAATTAGGCAAAATTTGGCCCTAAATAATTTTATGTTTTGAGTTTCATTTTTTATATCGATAGGGAGGCTATTAAAAATGTTTACTGCCATATAACGCACTCCTTTTTGATAGCACGATACGAGCTTATTTAAGAAATTATACTTATGAATAGTTCATTCTTTAATAAAATATTCTTTTACCCATAAAACTAAAGAAAAAAGGCATTTTAGAAACAATTTCAAATTAGCATAACTCTAAAAATATTGTTTATATAACGTTTTTGCTCAAATATCTTCGGGAATGAGTTCCATAAGTGGCGAAAACTCCTCGTGACTCATCATGTATACATATTTCAACTTTTTTATTTAACGACCCTGTATCAAATACCAGTTTATTTAGCGTCAATTGAACTTTATTGGTGATAGCGGAATGGTATTTAGCGAGATGAGACCAAGGCTGCGCTATGCGATTACCTGACATTTGCCTTACAGTTTGAGAGAATATCGAAATAAAAGCAACCAAATAGTCTGCTAGTACTTGAAGGCCATTTATAGCCCAACTGGAGCTCTGGCTCCCCTTCATCTTCGTCTCCAATCTTCTTTATGTTGCGTATTCACCTCCATACTCGGATTCCCAGAATGTGTTGAGCCATCACCTCTGACTGTGAGTTTGCATCAATTTGTAGGTCTGTTCCTCAATTATTCAAAGACGTGTACACAACCATAGAGAACGCAGTAAAAGTGATAACGTAGGTTTTTAATAAAACACACACACACACCCCTCTCTCTTCTCTCTCTCTCTCTCTCCCCCCCTCTCCCCATCTCTCCCTCTCTCTCTATAAAATTGAATATATAGGATGTAACGATATAAACTGCCAAAATTATATAGACATTTCATATCGGTCTACTGAACAAAATGTCTAGTGAAATTTAATTATTGATTTATTTTTTTTTTATTTATTTAACTAGCTAGCTAGTGAGTACAAATTACATTTATAAAACAAAAATGTTTCTAGCCACTGCTCGTGTAATGTTAATCAATAATATAACATAAAATTTACAAGGACAGTTTACTAAATACAGTAAGTATGGTTATTTTACGATGTTCTAGGTTATTTAGTCTGAATGAAATGAAGGTGATAACAAATGAGTCAAAATTTATTGGGTTGAAAAACCCTGGAAAAACAGTTTACCGGGATAAATACAGACGCGCTGACCGTTAATTTAAACCAATAACCAATAAATAACACAAGAGCAAGAATAAAGAAGAAAGAGAAAAAGAGAGAAAAAGGCACATTTAATATAAATTGACAATCCGACAGAAGCCAGTGATATTCAATAAAAACATGAATATAGTTGACAGAAATAAAAGATATTTCGTATAATTATATTTTTAATTTGTAAATACCATGTTTTTAAGATCGATAGTAGACTAATTATTATTAACATTTCGACTGAACGTGAATGCCATTGCCAATGACTTTGCTCCCAACTCATACCAATACACAACAGAGTAACAGGCTTCTGCTTCGTGTACGTATCGGGCAAAGTAAATAATGACGCTCTACTCTCTTTTTCAAAAACGTTAGACTTACAAAACACATTTTTTTCTTCCGTTAAAACGTTGACAGTTAAAAACAAACATTTATCTTATTTTTCTACAGTTATTTATGTTCTTCTACCAGTATTTGTTTGGCAGTTTATATCATGTATTACTTACTTACTTACTTACTGGCTTTTAAGGAACCCGGAGGTTCATTGCCGCCCTCACATAAGCCCGCCATTGGTCCCTATCCTGAGCAAGATTAATCCATTCTCTATCATCATATCCCACCTCCCTCAAATCCATTTTAATATTATCTTCCCATCTACGTCTCGGCCTCCCTAAGGGTCTTTTTCCCTCCGGCCTCCCACCTAACATTCTATTTGCATTTCTGGATTCGCCCATACGTGCTACATGCCCTGCCCATATCAAACGTCTGGATTTATATCATGTATACTTTGAATAATTTATTTGGTTATATTTTTTTCCAGCTTCCTTTTATTCCAGCAGAAGATCTTAGAGGGCTGATATATTTCATATGTTATTTTAATGTACCGAAGTACATATGATATTTCCATGTAGATATTCTGCGTCATCATACGATGAAAGAGTACTGGAACGGAGAAAAAACCGGGTCTTTTCGGACCTGGTTGAGGTTTTCCGGGGTTTTCCCTCGACCCAATACGAGCAAATGCTGGGTAACTTTCGGTGCTGGACCCCGACTCATTTCACCGGCATTTCATCCATATCTTCAGACGCTAAATAATCTTGATGTTGATACAGCGTCGGATTCCCCGGCATCCCGGTTTTCAGTCGTGATGATGCTTTATACATAGTCTCCGTTTAAGTTCCACGGCGCTCATTCCGTCGGATCCCGGCCAACCAGTCACTCATAACTGTATTTAATCATAGTAGTAATTTAGGCCCAAGAATATATAACAAATTTATATTTAAATATCCTAATCTTGTCAATTCTAATAGTTCTAGTATTACATTTAAAAAAGTTATGTATGGGTTTTATAAAAATTGAAAAATTGTAAATTTAAATTAAATACTATAATTGCATAGTAGACATAAGATAAATTGTATTGTATAATTATTAATTTCAATTCAGGAATCCGTTTATTTTTATTTTAGTAGGTTATTTTACGACGGGCAATAGCTTAAGTTTTTAGCTCTATATATTATAATTTATCCGTTTACCCAATTTGCTTAGCAAAATAAATAAATAAATAAATAAATAAATAAATAAATAAATAAATTTTTCTGTAATAAATAAATTAAAAAATAAATAAATAAATAAATAACGAGTGCACCTCTGCACATATGTGGCCATTGTCCTACGTTCATAGACATCTATGACGTAGTGCAGAGGGCGGCCACTAGAGGGAACCCCAAGAGGTGGAACTTAAACTGAGAGGATTCGATCCGACACCGGGGTGCGAATCCGGTGTGGCTTAGTGGATAAAGTATCAGCACGTAGAGCTGAAAACCCGGGTTCAAATCCCGGTGTCGGAGAGAATTTTTCTCCGTTCCACTTCCCTTTCATCGCTAGAGGACTGAGTTGTCATTTTATTTAAATTTTAATTAAAACTGTAGCACTTACGGCTTCATTGCAATAAACTGGTTACCAGCACTTCATTTTCAATGTTGTTGTTGCTGATGGCTGTTTTAATTTCTTCCCGTAATTGCGGGATTTGTAGTTTGTTGCCCTTCCTCGGGTCGTCTGCCCCCTGGTGTTCAATCGTGGATTAATCCAATGGTTTATTTGACGTATCAGCTCTGATTTTGTTCCCAATAGTCGCAACACGACCTTTCTAACATAATTACGTCGGACTGGCGACATTATCTGCTTGTTTGCATAGAATTACGCAATATTTTTTGGACATGAAAGCTGTTTGGCTATATTATTAAACAGTAAGCCCGCATAATATATTCAAGGCACGGCCGAGTTCAATGCAGTCCGATCAATGCATTAGCCATTCCAGTATCTCTATTTGATTGCTGCCATCAATTCAGTTCCCTGGCAAAGACAAACTGGAACAAATGACGTGAGATGAATTTATTGATTCCTGAACTTGGATATTAACTACAGTTGTTCAAGTGATTGCGGGACAATAGAGAGAAGATGAGAATTTACGCATATGGCAAAATAGACATGTAGAGAAAATACAGGATGTTTCAAAATTACAGATGAAAGTTACAAACTAGCCCAAGCAAAAAGCTCGAATACACATATTTAATTTAATTTGAGAACTATTAGCCTTAATGTAACCAAATCTTGGAGAGGTGATAGTATTTTAAGCATCCTTACGTAGTTTAAAGGTCATAAATTTTGTTTGAATATCGTGGAAGTTTTTCAAAATCGGTTGTAAAAATGATGACATATATTTTATTTTGTAATTTAATTATTTTACGACGCTTTATCAACTGCGATGGTATAAATCCTAAAATGCTGCTAGATAAATTAGATTATTATGGAATTAAAGGTGTTGCACACCAATGGTTTCACTCATATCTCATAGATAGGAAACAGAAAGTTGAAATCAATACAACTATGAAATCTGCATCGACATGGGGAACTATTAATAATGGAATTCCTTAAGGATCAGTATTAGGTCCCCTACTTTTTCTAGTGTTTATAAATGATCTTGCCCCCCTAATAAAAGATGTGGGTCATCCCATATTACATGCACATGACACAAGTATAGTAATTACAGCCAATAACTCCAACACATTCCAATCTTCAACAGAGGAAATTCTCTTCAAAATATGTGACTGGTTCTCAGTCAATAAATTGGTATTAAATTGCAGCAAAACTAACATAATTCAATTTAAATCCTGTCCAAATTCAACCTCGCAAATTTCTAGCGCAATAATTAACAATAGATCCCTATTAGAAACAACAACAACCAAATTTCTTGGCTTAAAAATCGATAATGTGTTAAATTAGAAAAATCATACTAAAGAAATTACCCCCAAACTAAATTCAGCTTGGTTTGCTATTAGATCTATGCAAAAGATAGTAAATATCAATACCTTAAAAACAATATACTTTGCATACTTCCACTCGATAATGAGTTTTGGAATAATATTCTGGGGAAATTCCACAGATAGTAACAGTATATTTCCATTACAAAAAAGAGTAATTAGAATAATAGTAGGTGCCAAATCAAGGGAATCGTGTAGGACTATTTTCAAAAAACTACAAATAATGCCCATGGCTTGTCAGTATATCTTTTCATTAATAATCTTCCTCGTATGTAATCGTGAAAACTTTGTAACTAATTCAACAGTTCATAGCATAACTACACGTCAAAAAATGACTTTCATACTCCATCGGCAAGTCTATCGTGCTATCAAAAAGGAGTGCGTTATATGGCAGTAAACATTTTTAATAGCCTCCCTATCGATATAAAAAATGAAACTCAAAACATAAGATTATTCAGGGCCAAATTAAAGAAGTACCTAATTTCTCACGCCTTCTATTCTGTAGGTGAATTCATGACATTCAATGACACTTCATGAAATTGATACTAAAACTTTGTGTTGTACTAGTAGACTATATTGCAAATCTCTTCTGTATATATTTCATCTAGACTGTGACTATAAATTAAGACTTTATAATAGTATTAAGTTTTTTGACTTGTTCCATATTCTAGCTGTAAGCAATGTATGAATACCATGGAATGTTAATAAATACAATACAACAAAATACCTAGCGTCTGCAGGGAAATGAGTCCAGGGTCCAGCGCCGAAAGTTACCCAGCATTTGCTTTTAATGTGCTGTTTTTCTTTGCTTCAGTAACATTTTATATATTTAATTGCTGTTGTAATTGCATCAATAACTATTGTATGTATTATTTATATTATTTTAATGTACCGAAGTACATATGATATTTCCATGCAGATATTCTGCGTCATCATATGATGAAAGAGTAATGGAACGGAGAAAACTTCTCTCCGGCGCCGGGATTTGAACCCCGGTTTTCAGCTCTACGTGCTGATGCTTTATCCACTAAGCCACACCGTTTTCCACCCCGGCGTCGTATGATGACGCAGAATATCTGCATGGAAATATCATATATACTTCGGTAAATTATAATAATATATATGATATGCGTGAATCACTTCGTGATTTAAGACGGCGCTTATTCCGTCGGATCCCGGCCAACTAGTCACTCATAACGAGTGCACCTCAGCACATGTGTGGACTTCGGTCCTAGGTTCATAGATATCTATGACGTAGTGCAGAGGGCGGCCAGTAGAGGGAACCCAAGAGTTGGAACTTAAAACTGAGACGATTCTTCCGATGCCGGGGTGGAATCCGGTGTGGCTTAGTGGATAAAGCGTCAGCACGTAGAGCTGAAAACCCGGGTTCAAATCCCGGCGCCGGAGAGAAATTTTCTCCTTTCCATTACTCTTTCATCGTATTGTATGTATGTATGTATGTATGTATGTATGTATAATAATAATAATAATAATAATAATAATAATAATAATAATAATAATAATTTTATTTTGCATACATCAGTCATAATTTTTTGTTATTTCTTGTATAATTGCAATGCGATTTGGGGGTACGAAATTATAAAAATTGGGTTTCATTTTATCGGGACATTGCCGTACTTTCGTGAAAAAGGCCCCTGGGGTATGTTATACAGATTACAACCTTGGAAAAGAATTCGGATGGTGAAGCTGACTTGGACAGAGCGCAACTCATTCCACCACAGGTGCTCAAACATCTTATTTGGGCTGAAGTATCTAGGAATGCCTCTTGTCCCTCCCGATAAGCCCCTCTTACATCATGGCACATGGAGCCGTTGCCGGAAGTGCGGTGCGCAGACTTCCCTCGGCTCTGATTTAAATAGCAATCTGAACCACGGCCCCCTCCAAGAGTAAACAGCTGTGGGTGGCCTTGACTCTCAGATCTGCATTTAGCCCGTTGAATGAGATCTATGGGTAAGCAGAGCGCGTTTAATGAGGGCGCTACTTTCACACTTGAAGCAAGAGAACCGGGTTTGCGGACTTCGGGTACGTGACGTCACCTTTCATTATCACGCCGAGACTCGTGTTGTTGCTAAATCCTTATGCATCCGCAATTCCTTGTGTCCCTTAAAAAGAATAGGAATTTTCTCTTCGACCTCCTTTCAGATATTTCTATTCTACTGTCCCTTCTCTTTCCTTTTTTAAAGTAAAACGTCCAAGCATGTGATTTGTAATGGAACACTTTTGTTTGAATTCCGTGGTCTTCCATTCCTTGTAAGTTCTGTGATTTCTGATTAACTCTTAGTTTTTCATTCAGATTGAGTATCCTCGATTTTATTCTTATCTTCAATTTATTATTTTATCAAAAATTACTTAATTACTTACTGGCTTTTAAGGAACCCGGAGGTTCATTGCCGCCCTCACATAAGCCTGCCATCGGTCCCTATCCTGAGCAAGATTAATCCAGTCTCTATCATCATATCCCACCTCCCTCAAATACATTTTAATATTATCCTCCCATCTACGTCTCGGCCTCCCTAAAGGTCTTTTTCCCTCCGGCCTCCCAACTAACACTCTATATGCATTTCTGGATTCGCCCATATGTGCTACATTCCCTGCCCATCTCAAACGTCTGGATTTAATGTTCCTAATTATGTCAGGTGAAGAATACAATGCGTGCAGTTCTGTGTTGTGTAACTTTCTCCATTCTCCTGTAACTTCATCCCTCTTAGCTCCAAATATTTTCCTACGCACCTTATTCTCAAACACCCTTAACCTATGTTCCTCTCTCAAAGTGAGAGTGCAAGTTTCACAACCATAAAGAACAACCGGTAATATAACTGTTTTATCAATTCTAGCTTTCAGAATTTTTCACAGCAGACTGGATGATAAAAGCTTCTCAACCGAATAATAACAGGCATTTCCCATATTTATTCTGCGTTTAATTTCCTCCCGGGTATCATTTATATTTGTTATTGTTGCTCCCAGACATTTGAACTTCACCTCTTCAAAAAATAAATTTCCAATTTTTATATTTCCATTTCGTACAATATTCTGGTCACGAGACATGATCATATACTTTGTCTTTTCGGGATTTACTTCCAAACCTATCTCTTTACTTGCTTCCAGTAAAATTTCCGTGTTTTCCCTAATCGTTTGTGGATTTTCTCCTAACATATTCACGTCATCCGCATAGACAAGCAGCTGATGTAACCCGTTCAATTCCAAACCCTCTGTGTTATCCTGAATTTTCCTAATGGCATACTGTAGAGCAAAGTTAAAAAGTAAAGGTATAATAATAATAATAATAATAATAATAATAATAATAATAATAATAATAATAATAATAATCAGTGGCACCACAGCCCATGAAGGGCCAAAACCGACCAGCTGCCCACATGCCAAAACAGATATGGACGATCATCCAACCAGAATGGAGGTATCGTGTGGTTAGCACGATGATCCCCCCAGCCGTTATAGCTGGCATTCGCAACCGGATTTCGCTACCTATCGTAGCTGCCCAACTGCATCACGATGCTGGATGGGCACCGGTCCCACACACTGGCCGAAATTTCATGAGAAAATTTCTTCCCCCATGAGGACTCGAACCAGCGCGCATTGCGTAACGCGACTCCTAGGCAAGATGCCTTAGACCACGACGCCACGGCGCGGACTACCTGACTAGATACTTTTCCGAAAATGAAAAATCCACTTTGAGGACAACGTTTTGTTTTAAATGACCTGAACACAGCTGTGACCCAACGCAGCCGAGACATAAACTTCAAAGGCGAATTAAGGGGGATCTGAAAGCTACGACAACGTTGACACACAGTCATAACACTTAAAGGGGACTATTTTGACGGATCTTGATGGCTGGTATTCATAGTCGACACTCTTAAAGTGTCCTTTGGAAAAAAGTATCAGTTGCCAACACTTTGAAAGGAACACTTTGTTTGACTTCCGACCACACTTTGAGCCGAAAGTACTTTTGGGACGTCTTGGAAGTTGTCGAATTATTAGAACGTGCGGAAGAGATGGCATTAGTGGACAATGACAAATTAGAGATAGGTGTAAAGACAAAATTTTATAATGATAGAATTAAAAAAACGATTTGATAAAGAAACTTATTGAGATTGCTTATATTTTCTGACTCAAAAACGAATAATAGACGTTTGCCACCTCCAAAGGTCAATTGATGCATTAAAATTTATGCTAGCAGATATGCAGCATTAATATATATAATATTATAGTTCAGGTATTTCGTATATTTATAACCTCAATTCATGATAAAATATGCAAAAATTTTTTATTACTGAAACGAATTTTTTAATTTAAATAATATTAAACTAACTTCAATCTAATGCATTTATTTTAAACTAGCATTGAGAATCACGTGCCTGCCTTCTAATACAAATTATATTGTTTAAAATTTTTGATTTTTGTTGACTACCTGTATTTTGAGATAAGATTTATCTTGATGTTGATATAATCATTACTGTTTTGATACCGGTAATATATCTACTGTCTCTAGTTCATGTGCAGTCATAACCTCACCATGAAAAGAGATCTCATACTATTAGGCCTATTTTGTTTTGCAGTAGAAACATTTGGCATTCAAAATATTTTGAAGAGCAGGCAATAATAAACGAGAGAGAGAAAATAGTAGTAATAATAATAATAATAATAAAATAATAATAATAACAATAGCAGTAGTAATGTGTTTATCTCATTCTTTTTTTTACTTCTATTCACTATTCACGAAAAAGACAAAAATGAAAATAAGGAAATAATATGATATATCAATGAAGCAGATACGTATAAAACCTAACCTAACGATATAAATTTGATTATATATATATATATATATATATATATATATATATATATATATATATACACACACACAAAACTTAACCTACTCAGTCCAACTTAACCTAACTAGCCTATATAAACTAATAGAAGATATGTAGGCTACAAAATCTAACCGAACTGTATAAATCAGTGGAACGGATACATACAAAATCTAACTTAGCGACATAAATCAATGAAAAAGATATGTACAGAACCTAATCTAACTATATAAATTAATGGATCAGTTATGTACTGTAAAAACAATTTCACCATCAGTATCACTAACTATTTAATAAAATGTTATATATCTGAACTGACTGAAATAATCTAAACTATCGGCAACAAAAACTAGAAACTGAAATAAAACAACTTTAAATATATATTTTCTTCCTCGCGCAATCAATAGGCTCCCAATTCAAATCACAAGCATTGTAATTTGTAGGTTATACGTCATTAATTTGTTATTGTTTGTTCACTTGTTTTGAAAGGCATTGTGGGACTTCTATTACCAACCAAATTGTAACTCTACACTTTGCTGGTGTAAAGTGACACTTTGTAAAGTGCACTTCTTCAATCGTCTATGAATACCACTATAAGTGTCTTGAAAAAATATGAGTGCCAATGAAGTAAGTTTGAGCGCTACTTTTGGGATCACCCTGTATGTTGAAATGAGTTGTAGATGCTGAATATGAACAAAATTCATTCAGATGATTTGATATTATTAGCACTTCCAGAAGACGACCTCCAAAGGTCAATATATAATTTGCAGCAAGTAGCAGCCACATACAATATGAAAATTTCAACAGATAAAACAAAAATTATGGCATTCTGTGGGAAATACCCAATACAAAGTAAAATTTGTCTCGATAATAAAATATTAGAAAGATGTAATAGTTTCCCATATTTAGGTTACAATCTTTCCATTTTTGAAGAATTGGACATATCACAGAAAATTAATAAATACACAAGAGCTATGGGCATTATAAATAGTGTGATGAAACCATCCTTGGTTCAGAAACACGTCTCTACAACACATTGGCACGACCGATGCTCAGCTATGGCAGCGAAGCATGGACACTGAGGAAAGCAGATAAAAGCAGAATAACGGCTTGTGAAATGCGATTCATGAGAAGAACAGCGCGCTATGCTAAATGGGATCTGAAAAGAAATTGTGAAATTTTAAAGGAACTAAAAACTCAACCAGTTTTAGATCACATTGTTCAATATCAGTCTAATTGGAAACATCATTTGGGAAGAATGAGTAATAGTAGACTCCCAAAGGCAATTTATGATTATGTACCACATGGCCAAAGATCTGTGGGTCGTCCTGCTAAGAGATGGCGTGAAAATTTTATGTGAGACCGTAACAGGCCTTGTGGCCTAACACTTGTCAGGCAGAATAAGAAGAAGAAGAGATTCATTCAGTAGTTTACTTGAAATAATTGTACATGGACAGAGAGCGTCTCATGTAGAAAGCGAAAATGAAGCAATAAACATGCATTTTCTGACAGAAAGAATATGAGATGAGTCTAAATTTCGTCATGAGTTCACCTGCTATTCCTCTTACAAGTAGAACAATACGAAACAAAACTAGTCAGCTAATTGGTCCACTTGGGATTCCAATTCAGGCCTAAGCGCATTCTCAAGTCACGACATTTAAACATTTTTTTAAAATTTATTTGACCATTTTTGTACATTGGTACTATCAATTGTGCTGAAATAATTAGCATTTCAACAATATGAAACTTGTGGAGAGGGTGACGTCCATTAACGTTCCTCAAAGCATCAACAAATCAGTGTGTCTTTTCCTCTTGAGGCGACGATCAGTCCGTGCAGGGGGCAGGTTCCGAGGAATCTGGTTGATTAAGTTGTTAGAATGTGTTGACAATGTTGCAAATAAGCGTGTGTAGGAGGAATGAATTACAGTCTCTATTTTGGCTAGACCTAGATCTGAATGAAGTGTTTCATTTCTGATGTACCATGGTGCTCCAGTGATTATCCTTAGTGCACGATTTTGGAATGTTTGAATACGCTTGATTTGGCTTATAGAAGCCTATCCCCATAATGAACATCCATAGAGCCAAATAGGTTTGAGAAGCATTACATATATTAACCTTTTGTTGGAAAGGGAAAGCCAAGAGCTGGAAAGTATTGCTTTCAATCAATGAAGTCTGTACCTTAATCTCTGGAGGGTGTAAGTGAGATGTTTATTCCAGGTCAAGCGACTGTCTAGGATGAGTCCAAGATATCGTACTTCTTCATGCTGTAGTACTGGTGAACAGTTGAGGTATAATGGAAGTGCTTTTTCTTTTTTGAGGTATGTGAATGTTACTGTTGATGACTTATTTGTGTTCATGACTGTTCTCCATTTTTTGTTTCATATTTCAGTTTCTTGTAGAAAGTTTTGTAGATTGGTTGTCACCTGTTCACCAGTATCTCCTTTGCTAAGGACAGCAATGTCGTCAGCGAACTGAGCTACAGTTAGAGAACCTGATTTAGGTGTTGGTATATCATGAGTGTAAATTAAATAGAGAAAAGGGGCCAGAATGCTCCCTTGAGGTACACCTGCAGAAATATATCTAATTTGAGACTGTACACCTTCGTAATAGTAATATACGTTACAAGAGCGGTATGTTGACGTTTTCATGGTCGAGAAAAAGATTGGAAAAGCGAAACGTAGTTGAGCTTTTTTAATTTCCGAGAACATGAAAACAAACATACCGCTCGTGTATCGTACATTATTTTGTGCGAAGATCGTTATTACATACCTGAAAGACGAATTTCTAATTAGTTGCAATGAAATCTCCATCTTGGTTTCTGTTTAATGACGGCAACTTCGGAAAACCAAAATATCTATCTTCAACATTGTTGCTATAAAATGTTTTCTGTGTTTACTATACTCCAGCAGGCCGTGATATACGTCTGTCTTTTTTTTTCCCCCAGTCTATAAATGCGAACTTAAAACAAGCGGTAAGGTTATGTAATGATTTATTTTTCATTTTAATATTTTAACAATATTATTTATATAACATATTGCAGAAATAACATCGGCATCTGGAATCTTGTTGATTTTTTCACGGCTTCCTTAATGTTACTTGTATCAGGAATGCAATAAGTTTCGTGGAGTAGTAGACTTTACTTAATTTTTGCAAATATTTAAAACCAATAATTAACATTGCAATTTATGTGAAATTGCAGTGGTAAGTTTCAATTTATAATTATTACTATATTGAACGTCTCTAAAAATAATATGTTAAAAGCCTAAAGCAGTAAAATGAATGTCGCGCTTAAGCGGTAAGAAGAGGGAAATTGTTATGTGTGTTACGTTGGGAATACTGAATGTGGTATTTCACACTTACCGCGTATTGGTTCTGTGCGGAAAACAAGCAAATACGCACGATCTCGCACAAATTACTGTATAAGTTCGTCTTCTACGAAATGATTGAATTAAACAGTAGTATGTGTCAGGAAGATGGTTTTTTAGTTTGAATAAGAGGCCATTATGGCACACTTTATCGAACGCCTTTTCTGTATCAATGAAAAGGCCTAAAACAGATTTGTTTCTTTTCATAGATTTAAACATTCATACACTTTCTCGATCACCTGTAAGTTCACAATTACAAGGATCATTTACGATTTGCTGAACGTGAGTGTTAATGACAGAAAGATTCTCACAGCTGTGTGGGTGTCACTTTTAATCTGTTACGTGCCTGGCTGCCAGATTCATGTTATTTACACAGCTCTTCAGATGTTCGTTAATCCCACAAACGAAATGTTGCGTGGAGAAGTTGCAAGCGTGAAGCCCTCCACACTTAAGTTTGATTTCAAAGTTGGACTAGATACGTGGCTGTGGTGTTGGCACTTGTACTGTGTTGGGTTTCCACCAGCACGAGATGACGAGAGCTCTGACTCGAAAAACTGATAATACGTAAATAGAACAAGATTGCAATACAGAAGCTCCCCGTTCTTTAATGTTCTCTTCTCCGTATGATAGCGTAATAAAACACGCTCAAAGGAACCGTATTCTAATCTCATAAAATTTTCATAAATTCTTTGTGCAAACTAATACACAGTTAGGTGCTTCTGAGATGGCTAACCAGGTACATACGGATAACTTAGATGAGGAAGAAAATTACTTCAAATGGAGCAAAAAAAAAAAAAGACATAAAGGTATTGTTTTAAATTTTGTATTTATACTCAGATCATTCGAAAATTAGTGGCAACACTGCTAATATTCAGCTCTCATAGCGGTGACTAATGTAAGCTGGTAGTATAAGATGGAGTGGTGCCTGATATTTTATTTTATTGGGTTATTTTACGACGCTGTATCAACATCTAGGTTATTTAGCGTCTGAATGAAATGAAGGTGATAATACCGGTGAAATGAGTCCGGGGTCCAGCACCGAAAGTTACCCAGCATTTGCTCATATTGGGTTGAGGGAAATTCCCGGAAAAAACCTCAACCAGGTAACTTGCCCCAACCGCGATTCGAACCCGGGCTACCTGGTTTCGCGGCCAGACGCGCTGACCGTTACTCCACAGGTGTGGACGATGCCTGATATGTTATCTAAGTTGTAAGATAATAACCTCATTTATACTCTATAAGGGGCGATTGTAATAATGAGACTATCTGTAGTCGCCCTGGTTGGTTCATTTGGTATAGCGCTGGCGTTCTATACCCGAGATTGCGGGTTCGATCCCGGACCAGATCGGTGGTATTTAAGTGTGCTTAAATGCGACAGGCTCATATCTGTAGATTTACTGGCATGTAAAAGAACTCCTGCGGGATAAAAATTCCGGCATTTCGGCGACGCTGATATAACCTCGGCAGTTGCGAGCGTCGTTAAATAAAACATAACATAACACAGAACTGCACACATTGTATTCTTCACCTGACATAATTAGGAACATTAAATCCAGACGTTTGAGATGGGCAGGGCATGTAGCACGTATGGACGAATCCAGAAATGCATATAGAGTGTTAGTTGGGAGGCCGGAGGGAAAAACCTTTGGGGAGGCCGAGACGTAGATGGGAAGATAGTATTAAAATGGATTTGAGGGAGGTGGGATATGATGACAGAGAATGGATTAATCTTGCACAGGATAGGGGCCAATGGCGGGCTTATGTGAGGGCGGCAATGAACCTTCAGGTTCCTTAAAAGCCAGTAAGTAAGTAAGTACACTATCTCGCTATCGCGCTTGTGGAATGCCCTGTCCAGTGACGTCAGAGACTGTCAGAATTTAACAGTATTCAAAAACAAACTTAGTAAGCATTTTTTTACTGTGTAGAGTGCAATGCAGTAAACTGAGTATTATAATATACATATTGTATATCCATATAGGCTATGAGGCCTCTCCGAACCGAACTCATTGAATAACCATTGACTATAAGTAGCGATACTGTAAATATCTATTAATTTCAGAAAAATTCGTTCCGGCACTGGGAATCAAACGCGAGACCTGTCACCTATGAGCCCTGAGCGCTCTTTCCATCTGAGCTACACCGGGACACCGGCCGAACTCCTCTCCTTTGTATTACCAATAGCCTACTACCTGTTGTCGAAAATGGCCATAAAGTCATTTAAATATGCGGTCCTACATACATGGCTTGAATATCTTCAATGCAGGTAGTAGGCCATTGATGATACAAATGAGGTGAGTTTGTTCGGCGCCATGGATCGTGTGCCTGTGTAGCTCAGACGGAAAGGGTCCTGGTTTCGATTCTCGGTGCCAAACGAATTTCTCTCAAATTAATAGGTGATTATTATAACTTTGTTGTAAACTTTTCGAAATTGTTACTGTTTTACTTCTATAGAAATTTGTAAAACCGGTTACTTATTTCTAAGTGTTTAGTCATTTTTGCTTAATCACTAAATACTGTATTAGGCAGTAAAAATATTACGTTAGTACTTTTTTATCCTTATTGTGATCTTATTTTTCAGCTCGTATTTTTTCCTCAACTCTTTTCACATTTTTACATTTGTGCTTTTTGTATTTATATTTGTAATTTTATTTCTAATTAGTGTTTACTTATTCTTTCTTTGCATTTCTCTTTTGTTTAGGCCTGTTTGTATTCTGGTGGTGTGGTAGAGAATGCCTGATTACCTCGACTCTACAAGATTGATTGCATAAATAAATAAATAGAGAAATAGAAAAATAAATAAGAAATAGAAAAGAAATAGAGAAATAAAAAAGAAATAAAAAATAAATAAAGAAATAAAAATAAATAAAGAAATAGAGAAATAGATAACTAAATAAAGAAATATACAAATAAATAAAGATATAGAGAAGTAAATAAAGAAATAGACAAATAAATAAACATATAGACAAGTAAATAAAGAAATAGACAAATAAATAAAGATATAGACAAGTAAATAAAGAAATAGACAAATAAATAAAGACATAGAGAAATAGAGAAATAGATAAAGAAATAGAAAATATAAAATAGAAAATAGGGAAATAAATAAATAAGAAAAGAAATAAAGAAATAAATAAAGAAATAGAGAAATAAATAAAGACGTTGAAAATAGAAAATAAATAAAGAAATAGAGAAATAGAGAACGAAATAAAGAAATAGAGAAATAAAGAAATAGACAAATAAAGATATAGACAAGTAAATAAAAAATAGACAAAGAAATGGAGAAATAAATAAAGAAATAGAGAAATAAATAAAGAAATAGAGAAATAAAGAAATTAATAAATAAAGAAACAAATAAATAAATAAAATGAGTGAGTCAGTGAAGTGAATAAGTAAACACAAAAACTAAGAAACAAGTAAATCAGCAAAACAGTAAATATGTAAATAAGTAACTAAGTAAATAAGTAAGTAAACAAGTAATTAAGTAAATAAATAATAAATAAATAAATAAATAAATAAATAATTCCCAATAAAATTTTATCAAATTGAACTTAAATACAAAAACATAGCCTACCTACGTACCTATGCTACTGATACTTATTGAAGATGAGTTTTGCGTTACTTTTATTCACAGTAGACAATTACAGCGGAGAGAGAGTTTTCAGGTAGACTAACATAAGCTGTGTAGTTTACATCAGCCAGTTTATTATGTACCCAGGCAAGCTATAACTATAGCAATGTTTTATGAGTTGGAAACTATTCCAATAACCTAGCCCTTTCGTTGTCCACGCTTTTAAAATAAATAATTAATTATCTACTAGCGGCCATATCTTGTGCAGCTGAGTTGATGAACGGAAAAAGCTTTCTAATTATCTCTCCCTTTTCCCTTCCCTTTGTCCGTTTATCTTCAGTAGCTTCAAATTTTCACTCTCATGTAAAATTAGGGGACCACGATAACTGGTAGAAGTGTCTGAGCTGGTTTTTAACATTTCTCCCGTTCCGCAAAAATATTGGAATTTATGGAATTTTCCGTTCACCTTTGTCAGGCAAGAGATATTTCATCCCCAGCAAACGAAGTCCTCGGCGTATTTAAAGGCTGTTATTAATGATCTGGAAGCCACTGCTTTGAACATTCGGCTGTTAATCAGTTCGTGGACTCCGACGTCTGGACGCTGCGCTGCAAAACCTCTTCCAGTGTTTAATTGAGCAACATTTGAGCTTCTTCTTCTTCCTTTTCTTCTTCTTCCTCTTCTCCAGTTCTCTGACGTCTCAACCGACTGCATCATTTGCGCCAATCAATGATCACGACACGACCTGCTCCGGGAAACCAACCATAGTTTTCTAATTGATGTAAGAAGTTGAAACTACAGCTGTTCTAAATAATCCACTGTTACTTTTAAACTTCTGAAAGAAATTAAGACATTTGTTGTTAATAATCCACTGTTACTTTTAAACTTGTGAAGGAAATTAAGACATTTGTTGTTAATAATCCACTGTTACTTTTAAACTTGTGAAAGAAATTAAGACATTTGTTGTTAATAATCCACTGTTACTTTTAAACTTGTGAAAGAAATTAAGACATTTGTTGTTAATAATCCACTGTTACTTTTAAACTTGTGAAAGAAATTAAGACATTTGTTGTTAATAATCCACTGTTACTTTTAAACTTGTGAAAGAAATTAAGACATTTGTTGTTAATAATCCACTGTTACTTTTAAACTTGTGAAAGAAATTAAGACATTTGTCGTTAATAATCCACTGTTACTTTTAAACTTGTGAAAGAAATTAAGACATTTGTTGTTAATAATCCACTGTTACTTTTAAACTTGTGAAAGAAATTAAGACATTTGTTGTTAATAATCCACTGTTACTTTTAAACTTGTGAAAGAAATTAAGACATTTGTTGTTAATAATCCACTCTTACTTTTAAACTTGTGAAAGAAATTAAGACATTTGTTGTTAATAATCCACCGTTACTTTTAAACTTGTGAAATTAATTAAGACATTTGTTGTTAATAATCCACTGTTACTTTTAAACTCTTGAAATAAAATTAAGACTTTGTTGTTACATCTGTTCTGAATAATTAAACATTGCTTTTTAACCACTCGTTACAAAAGTTGAAAAATTAAGCTTTGTTCTTAATAATCCATTGTTACTTTTTAAACTTGTGAAGGAAATTAAGACATTTGTTCTTAATAATCCACCTTTACTTTTAAACTTGTGAAGGAAATTAAGACATTTGTTGTTAATGATCCACTGTTACTTTTAAAACTCTTGAAGAAAATTAAGACATTTGTTGTTAATAATCACTTCTGTTCCGAATAATTAAACATTGCTTTTTAACTCGTGCAAACTTGAAACTTACAGCTGTTCTTAATAATCCATTGTTACTTTTTTAAACTTGTGAAAGAAATTAAGACATTTGCTGTTAATAATCCAATCTTACTTTTAAACTTGTGAAAGAAATTAAGACATTTGTTGTTAATAATCCACTGTTACTTTTAAACTTGTGAAAGAAATTGAGACTACATCTATTCTGAATAATCCGACATTACTTTCTAACTCATGCAAGACGTTGAAACTACAGCTGTTCTTAATAATCCACTTACTTACTTACTTACTTACTTACTGGCTTTTAAGGAACCCGTAGGTTCATTGCCGCCCTCACATAAGCCCGCCAGTGGTCCCTAGCCTGAGCAAGATTAATCCAGTCTCTACCATCATATCCTACCTCCCTCAAATCCATTTTAATATTATCTTCCCATCTACGTCTCAGCTCCCAAAGGTCTTTTCCCTTCGGCCTCCCAACTAACACTCTATATGCATTTCTGTATTCGCCCATACGTGCTACATGTCCTGCCCATCTCAAACGTCTGGATTTTATGTTCCTAATTATGTCAGGTGAAGTATACAATGCGTGCAGCTCTGCGTTGTGTAACTTTCTCCATTCTCCTGTAACTTCATCCCTTTTAGCCCCAAATATTTTCCTAAGAACCTTATTCTCAAACACCCTTAATCTCTGTTCCTCTCTCAAAGTGAGAGTCCAAGTTTCACAACCATACAGAACAACCGGTAATATAACTGTTTTATAAATTCTAACTTAATAATCCACTGTTACTTTTAAACTCGTGAAGGAAATTAAGACTGTATCTGTTCCTAATGATGGATGACAGTGAATCATTTGAAAGAAATCTTAAAACTGTGCGTGTTCATTGCATATTTGTTGGAGTATCGAATGGCTAACATACTTCTTCTGTCATATGTGGGCACAGTTTTAAGTTTGGCTGTTGCAGTGGTTTAAGAACGAAGAAGAGGCGGCGTGCAGTTCTGATTTGTTGCAACGGCTCGACTCCATTACGAGGGAAGTTCTGCTTCCGCTCTGTGGGCAGAGCTCAGCTAGCTCTCTCTCTCCGCCACCTGCTCTATCTCTGAGCATTATTTTAAAAACTTACTCCAACCCCGCGGCTCGTGTACCTGGTTAAGTAACGCAAGTACTTGCTATCTCAAAAATGTATACACAAGTGGGCCGGGATCGATACACTGTGCTGCTAGCATCGCTCGCGCCAGCCAATACAGAATGGAGGATATTTAGAGTTTATAAGTTCGCTAAAGAACAAAACGTGTCAGATTAGAATGCTGTGATCTACATTACATTCTGTGAAGGAAATGAGATTCAATTACTCAAACAATAATTCTATGCCGAGTGTAAAGAAAAGTAAATTATGAGTGTTTCGATCAGGCCTTCGTTACTTGAAAAGTGCAATTTTGTAGTGTAAATACTCATATTAATATTATTATTATTATTATTATTATTATTATTTCTCTAGATAAATAGATACAATTTTTTTAAAAATGATTGACATCGTCTCAAATTAAATCGAGCGCTAATCGTAATGATAATGCTACACAGCTTCATGCGCTAAAGAACCTGGAAATATGCCTGCAACAATGCAGTAAATACTGTTGAATAATGCTCTAAAATTGAAATATATTCTGTAAATTTTTCTTGAAAATTAGTCTTATTTCTATAATAGAAATTTTGAAATCAGATAAGAAATTGGGCGAAAGAAGGAAAGGTATTAATTTATAAATGAAAATAAATATGCATTTAAAAGTAAAAACCCCGAGATATGCATTTATGCAAAATAAAATTGACTTCATTCGAATGTGGAAACCACGATCGGCAAATCATAACAGACAATTTTAGTGTTTATAATGCCAAATAAAAACATGCGATTGGATGAAGTCCCGCAGTCTAGTAATAATCTAACTAGGGATATTCCCCAGTTCAGCTTATAGGATATTTAGAGTTTATAAGTTCGCTAAAGAACAAAACGTGTCAGATTAGAATGCTGTGATCTACATTGCATTCTGTGAAGGAAATGAGATTCAATTACTCAAACAATAATTCTATGACGAGTGTAAAGGAAAGTAAATTATGATTGTTTCGATCAGGCCTTCGTTAATTGAAAAGTGCAGTTTTCTGGTATAAACAAGAGTTACTTAATAACGTCACTTTTACCCAATTAGGCTATTAATGCTCTTGATAAATAGATACCATTTTTAGGAAAAATGGATGTCATCATCTCGAATTAAATCCAATCCTAATCGCAACTATTACACTACAAAACTTCATACACTAAAAAAAACCTGAAAATTTGCCTGCAACAGTGCAGTAGAAACTGTTGCATAATGCTCTAAAAATTGAAATATGTTCTGTTAAAAAAAAATAATTTAAATGTTTAATAATAGATCGTCGTCGTCTTCCTAACAAGTATTAGGCCGAGTGGCCTGTTACGGTCTCAAACTAGAATTTTCAGTCCATCTCTTCATCGGACGACCTAGAGATCTTTTGCCATGCGGATGGTAATGAAACAGTGCTTTTGGAATTCTGCATCGATCCATTCGTTCGAGATGACCCTTCCACTGAAGTTGATATTTGTTGATGAACTGCATAATGGGTTCTATTTGAAGTTCTTGCATTATGTCCTCATTTTTTTTATGATCCCAGCGAGTATATCCAGCTGTTGCTCTCATCTCACTTGCTGTTATTCTACTGACATCTTTATTCTTCACAGTTCACGCTTCACTACCATAGCTTAATACTGGCTGTGCTAAGGTTTTATACAAGCCTATTCTTGTGTGTCTTTGTACAGGGACATCACTTTATTTTTACCAACATTTTTAACATTAACCTGGCTATACTCGGAAACACTGTTGCCCCCTCCCATTACAGGAGTTTGATGTTACTAGTGCAATATGTAAACAAATCATTTTACCAGGTATAGGAGGAGAGAAAAGTAGTGTATCCATTTATGTTGTAGGGAAATACGATATTACGATTTTCAGTTTGATCATCACTTTTACGGAATTTATTAAAATACAGTAGAGTAGTAACATTTTTTTCTCAAAAACTCAACTTTTCAGGCGGCTATGTTCGTTATGTAATGTCTACTTTATTTAGCATACTAATTATTGGTGTTAATATACAATATAGAGAGTGAATTTAAATTGAGGGGGACATAAGTAAAGGGCTGTAAGTGCACTTAAGTTACTTTTGAGAAAATAGGGTTTAAATATTTAAGCTTTCGTAAAATCGGTGAAATTTTTATCTAAATTTTAATGTGTGATGCGATTAAAATATCCCTTTGCCACTAAAATTTTAGATACTTTTGCTTACACTGGATGCACTTAGCTCATGTTATTACAAATGCCACTAGCATTCCTTTGCTTCTAGCCACCTCAATTCAAAAAAAGCTAAACTGAATTTTTAAACAAGTTGCTGAAAATGGTTGCCGTTCATTACAATGCAGGCTTGAATTCAGTACGCATATCATCACTTTTACGGAATTTATCAAAATACAGTAGAATAGTAACATTTTTTTTTTTTTTTTTCAAAAAGTCAACTTTTCAGGCGGCTATGTTCGTTATGTAATGTCTACTTTATTTAGCATACTAATTATTGGTGTTAACATACAATATAGAAGTGCATTTAAATTGAGGGGGACATAAGTAAAGGGCTTAAGTGCACTTAAGTTACTTTTGAGAAAATGGGGTTTAAATATTTAAGCATATTATTAAAAACATTTTGAAGCATATTCTCTGAAATTGAATTTATCGTTTCTTGAATATAATTTTTAGTACGATATTATTAATATAGGTTCTTTCTTCTATAGAAAACGCAATCATATTTATGAAACACACTATACACTACAGTGTTTACTTCACTGCTTGAAGACTTCGAATGTAACAGCGGCCGTAAGTTTGTGTGTCTGACGGGAGCAAGGACATTAGTGAAGGGTTGGGAGTGAAGTACATTCAGAAATGCAGGTACAATAAAAATGCAAGTAAAAATAAAATGATGTCCCTGTACTAGTGAAGGTTTCATGATTTTATTAATGATCTCCATTGTTTTATTATATTTACATGTTTTTTCAGCAATATCTACTTCATCATAAGGTGATAGTGTATAGCCATTTGATAATAGATATAAATGAAAATAAGGTGAAGGTTACTTATGTTCCGGCCACTATAGAAACTTGCTCAAATACCTTGAAAATGCCTTGGATTTATAGTATTGATTAGTAGAAATTGATGTGATCACTGGGAGAGCTGTAAGCCCACCCAACTGGCCCTAAATACGTACCTTACTTATATACGAAAATCATCGTGCGTGAACGAAGAATACGGCCATACTTCTTTAATGTAACAGTGGGTTTCAGTGTCGCCAACATAGTAATAATACTACACACCTAATCAAACCTAACATAAACTCTCACATAATACTACACACCTAATCAAACATAATCTGACATGTCACATAATACACACTTAACCTAACCTAACCTGTCACATAATACTACATATACCTATAGTAACATTTCTCACGTTTAGTATCATTCCGCTTGCATGTATTAACAGCCCTGCTGCTCGTGTCGTGGGCCATCTAGTGGAAGTGAATCGTATTTCATCGTAATGGCAGGAAGAAAATATGGCGACTTTCATAATAATTAGTTTTAATTGAGCTAATGTAGTTATAATTCCATATTTATAGTACGAATTGAAATGTCATAAATTTTCCGTGTCCAGTCATAAATTGTGTAGATATGTATGACGGTTCATAATTCTTCACGGTTAGTCTACTGTTCTTCAACCAGGAGATCAATCGTGAAAGGAATGTGCTTACTATTGCGTCATCTAATTGGAACGAAGTAGATAGATAATATTACCGTTATAACGCCAGTTTAAAAACCATGCGCTCTCCTGCATATGTTATTTCCTCTATGGAGAGATTAAAAGACCAGGAGATTAACAGTGATCTAATTTTGTAACTAGGGTAGTATAAACATGTGTGTATCAATGTTATTGTTTGTGCTGTGACAGCGAGCCAATAGAGATATGAGTACCCACGTGTGTGACCTTATGACATCAACATTCATTCACAGCATTACTCCCCTTCGTCTCATCCGGCAGAGACTTTCTCGTGGTTGGAGCACAGTATCTTTAACTGTTGGGAAGCATAGTTATTTTGTGATTTGGCCATTTGTACTGTTTAACCACATTGCATTCCAGTCATTTAACATGTCAACGTTCATTTTCATTTTAATATAAGAGAGAGGTTGTTTAACAGTAATTAAATAATTTTATTTGTGAAATAATTTTTATATTTTTTTCTTGAAAATTAGCCTTACTTTTGTCAGAGAAATTTTTTAAATCCGATAAGAAATCGGGCAAAAGAAGGAAAGATGTTAATATATGCATTTAAATAATATGCGAAATAAAAATAAATGTGCATTTAAAAGGGAAAACCCTCGAAATATGCATTTATGCAAAATAAAATTGGCTTCATTCGAATGTGGAAAACCATAATGCCAAATAAAAATATGCAATTGGATGCAGTTCCGCGTTCTAGTAATGATCTAACTAGGGATATTCCAGCTACGTATAAGTCTGAAATGATTCCTATAAGCTAAAAAGCGAATGTCATTCACAGAGTAGTCTGAATTATAGAGGAGATGCTAAAGAATTCACCATCTTTATTATGGCATTAATGTTTTTATAACATTCGAAGAATTTTGTCTTCTATTATCGTTATGCAAATTTACTCCATGGAAGGGAAGACGCGTGCATTTATATTGAATATTGTCTGCCTCAGATGCCCCTAGGCATTACGTCATCGTACCGCTTTACTTCCATTCCTACAGAAACACTGCAAGCGGTAAATGAACGCCTATGTTTGTATTAAGATATTTTGTGCTGTAAGATCAGTTATTCATAGATTTCAAAAAGGCATATGACTCGGTTAAGAGGGAAGTATTATATGATATTCTTATTGAATTTGGTATTCCCAAGAAACTAGTTCGATTAATTAAAATGTGTCTCAGTGAAACATACAGCAGAGTCCGTATAGGTCAGTTTCTATCTGATCCTTTTCCAATTCACTGCGGGCTAAAGCAGGGAGATGCACTATCACCTTTACTTTTAACTTCGCTCTAGAATATGCCATTAGAAAGTTCAGGATAACAGGCAGGGTTTGGAATTGAACGGGTTACATCAGCTTCTTGTCTATGCAGATGACGTGAATATGTTAGGAGAAAATACAGAAACGATTAGGAAAACACGGAATTTTACTTGAAGCAAGTAAAGCGATCGGTTTGGAAGTAAATCCCGAAAAGACGAAGTGTATGATTATGTCTCGTGACCAGAATATTGTACGAAATGGAAATATAAAAATTGGAGATTTATCCTTCGAAGAGGTGGAAAAATTCAAATATCTTGGAGCAACAGTAACAAATATAAATGATACTCGGGAGGAAATTAAACGCAGAATAAATATAGGAAATGCATGTTATTATTCGGTTGAGAAGCTCTTATCATCCAGTCTGCTGTCCAAAAATCTGAAAGTTAGAATTTATAAAACAGTTATATTACCTGTTCTTCTGTATGGTTGTGAAACTTGGACTCTCACTCTGAGGAACATAGGTTAAGGGTGTTTGAGAATAAGGTGCCTAGGAAAATATTTGGGGCTAAGCGGGATGAAGTTACAGGAGAATGGAGAAAGTTACACAACACAGAACTGCACGCATTGTATTCTTCACCTAACATAATTAGGAACTTAAAATCCAGACGTTTGAGATGGGCAGGGCATGTAGCACGTATGGGCGAATCCAGAAATGCATATAGATTGTTAGTTGGGAGACCGGAGGGAAAAAGACCTTTAGAGAGGCCGAGACGTAGATGGGAGGATAATATTAAAATGGATTTGAGGGAGGTGGGGTGTGATGATAGAGATTTGATTAATCTTGCACAGGATAGGAACCGATGGCGGGCTTATGTGAGGGCGGCAATGAACCTTCGGGTTCCTTAAAAGCCATTTGTAAGTAAGTAAGTTTTGACACCATTATTTTCACTAATTGCATACTGTATACAGAGTGTTTCCGAGGTGGTGTTACAAATTTCAGGGATGATGGCGAAGGGCACATGTATCAATTTGAGATAAGGAACCCTGGTCGGAAATGACCGAGTCCAAAGTTACAAGCAAAAATAGTTGTGTGGAAATGGAATTGTAATTTGGCACCACGTGCCCTCCTTCCCTTAACATTTGGAACAGTCATGGAAAGATGGTATGGGCCGGATGTCTCCTACGTGGGTACTTGTCCCGATACAATCTGTGAGCTTGTCTACTGTTCCCATTGGCTCATCCGTATTCGAAAATCAGGTCTGCTTATTCCGCTCTCGTGTACTCCTCCATTTCACTAGGACTGATCGACTGGACACTGCAACTTGTACACATACACTGCTGTCTACAGACGTGCATATCAGGACCGACCATGTCCGTTACACATTACGCTATCTGCATTGCTTTAGTGTAGTTTCCTGTCCCCACCCCTCAGACAGCGCACTGAATGGAATACTGTAAGTAGACAACGTAAACAACGTCAGATGAATACAGTATGTGTAAGATGTACAGATAAATACACATAAATAAGGTGTACAGAGGAATAAAATTATTTCATTTCCACAGAACTATTTTTGTTTGTAACTTTCGACTCGGTCATTTCCGGACCAGGGTTCCTTATCTCAAATTGATACAGGTGCCCTTCCCCATCATCCCTGAAAGTTTGTAACACCACCTCGGAAACACCCTGTATACATGCTACAAACGGTATAAACTGCCAAAATTATGTAGACAGTACATATCGGCCTATAGAAAAAAGTGTCTAGTAAAATTTAATTATTTCTTATGTTTGCATTTGTAATTTGTAAAATGCCGAGATTTTTAGGGGCAATAGTGTAGGTGTTTGTTTACATTTCGACTGAACGTGAATACCATTACCAATAACCTTGCACCTAACATATATCAATACACAACACAGTAACAGATGACTGCTTTAACGTATGTACCGAACAAAGTATTATTTTTAGATTATTTTACGACGATTTATCAACATCTTACGTTATCTAGCGTCTGAATGAGATGAAGGTGATAATGCTGGTGAAATGAGTCCGGGGTCCAGCACCGAAAGTTACCCAGCATTGCTCATATTGGGTTGAGGGAAAACCCCGGAAACAACCTCAACCAGGTATCTTGCCCCAACCAGGAATTGAACCTGGGCCACCTGGTTTCGCACCAGACGCACTAACCGTTACTCCATAGGTACGGACAAAAAAGTAAATAATGAGTGTCTATTCTCATTGTAAAAAAAAAGACTTACAAAACACATTTTTTCTGGAAAAACCTTGACAGTCATAGAAAAACGTTATTTGAAGTTTACCTTCAGTTTTTTATGGTCTAACATCAGTATTTTTCTGGCAGTTTGCATCGTTTACACCCTGTGTGTATGGTCTCATGCATACACTCACATTTAAACAGACATTATTTCATAATGCACTACACTCTCTGACATTTTTCTTATATATATTTTTTTCTCTTTTCAGGTAAGTCAGATTGAATTCCTGTTGAAGTTACTTTGTACAGTATTTACACCTGGTAAGTGTTGCTTTCATTTATAATATTAATATGTTGAAATTTGAATGAAACTTTACTGAAATTCCATATTCATTTTATATATTATGTTGTGTCACGTGTTTATTTAATACCTACTTCTTGCATCACGTGTTCAGATAGTGCATCTCGTAACACGTGTTAACTTACAGCGTTTTGTGTGACGTGTTGAATGAATGGATGGATGAATGGATGAATGAATGAATGAATGAACGAATGAATGAATGAATGAATGACTGGGTGGAGAAACATTTAAAAAGTACACGAAAACGTGTCCTCGGAAGAGAGTCTGGGGCTGAGAAAAACTGAATATGTGAGCTCCAAGCCTATTACTCACTTGTCTCACTCCTAGTTTCTCCGTTCCTTTGAAGGAGCTCTAGAGAATTTTGAAGGAGAAATGATAGCGAAAATTACAAAAATAAGTTATATTCATTATTGCCATTGCCAAAGTTAACTGCAACAAAAATATTCGAAAGAATATTGCATTCATAATAATTGTACAGATGGAACTGTTTGAACTAATTCTTTTTCTGACTATGTACTGTACGTAGAAGTTCAATCTTTTCATAACTCGCAAGCTAATTGTATCGCTTCAGTTTTCTGTGCAGCTGAATATGCATGTTGAATCAATGTAGCTGCTACAGCTGATACATTAGGTCGTGTGCACCAGGAGAGCATATCCAGCGGGAGGTGGCATTCCAGGAATGAAAATTCCTCCTGTGATCGTAATTAATAATTCTGATGCAGCCGATTGTCTCTGTTGTGACTGTTCTGTGTTCTAACCTCTGTGCGCACTTGCCAAAAACAGGGCAATTGTTAATTGAGTGACACGTGTAAAATTCACCTTCTGAAATTCCATTGTTTTTATTTCTAAGACACGTGTCAGAATTACTGTCTTTAATCTCTGTCAACTGACGATCTAGAGTTCGGTTCCCATTCAGGCACTGTGAGAGTTTCATTACAAAATTACATAAATTCTTACTTAACAAATTAATTGCTGATTAATATTTATTACATATTATAATGAAACTAACATCTATCCATTACTATTATTATCATTATTTTCTCAAAATAGATTTACAAAACCTCTGTAGGCAATTAGGGAGAGTCGAAACGAATAAATCCAGTGATCTATCACCATAATGGTAGTACCTGAATTATTTCTCTATGCGACATCACAGAAACCCATGTCAATCAGGTTATCATCGTGTGGTAGATGAAAGTAACTCACTGTCCGATATTACCCGATGTCCGATACTACCTGTTACATTAATATTCTCATTATAGAAATATATTTTAGATTTATATATATATATATTTTTTCCCTGTAACATAGTTCTAGTAGTTATATTAAATTAATTTTCATCATTTTACTAGCTATCTCAAATCTCAAATTAATTATAATTGATTGAATTAAATTAGCTCAAATTAAGTTACTACTTTACCTTATAGGTTTATCTAAATTTAAATAAATATGTAGTCTACTAGTCGTTAAAACTTAACTGAAGAATATTGCTGGAGAACCTTTTAAGTGTAGTGTAAATATTCGTAATTCAAATATGCATTGTATTGATTAAGGCTGGTTGAGTGGAAGAGAAGGCCATATGGCCTTAACTCTGCCAGCAAAAATAAAACATTATTATTATTATTATTATTATTATTATTATTATTATTATTATTATTATTCTCTTTTTAATTCGGTTTCTTCCCTTTCACTTTACGCAACATCTCACGCCTATGTACATCCTCTGTAGGTAATGAAAAAGAATATCCCTGGCCATCTTGCTAATGTTATTCCTCTTTGTAGCTTCTTTGTTGAATAATTGAATTATTTTCTGTTAACAAAAATATTATTATAAACTTTTCTCATGTAATGGCTACAGTGCTGGACTCATAATCCTTTGAACCCTAGTTCGAACCCCGTCGTACCCCCGATTTATGACTTGTGTTGGGGAAACTCGTGATCTAGGTGACACAGACTGTAAAGTAATGTATTTTTATTGATATCGGATAAGATTTTTTAAGTCTGTGGTAGTATAAAAATATATATATATTTTTTATATATATATATATATATTTTCTATTATTCATTCATTAAAGCGACTGAAGCACTTTCTTCCCGATAAATTAAAATTAATCCATGTACAAACACTCGTGATGCCACACTTCGACTACTGCGATATTATATTAAGTAACCTAAATGCAAATTTGAGCAGCAGGCTACAACGTGTGCATAATGCGTGCGTCCGTTATATTTGCAATATTCGTAAGTATGATCATGTTTCCCCGTCTTTCCAAACTCTGTCTTGCCTAAGGCTAAGCGATCGACGAGCCCTGCATTCTCTTGTTCTCTTATTTCAAATTCTACGCACCGCTACCCCAATCTGTTTGGCTTCTCGTTTTCAAAATTTATCCGCATATCATCAGCTAAGTACAAGATCTCATCATAACAATTTACTCATTATACCCTACCACAAGACATCTTTATATTCTTCACCTTATACAGTTTCAGTTGCTAGAAATTGGAACTCGCTACCGAGTGATGTAAGGGGTTGTTGGACAATAACTTCATTTAGATCAAAATTACATAAATTCTTACTTAACAGATTAATTGCTGATTAATATTTATTACATATAATGAAACTAACATCTGTCCATTCTTACTATTATCATTAATTTCTCTAAATAGATTTACAAAACCTCTAATGGCAATTTCATTAATATTCTCATTATAGAAATATATTTTAGATTTATATATATATATTTTTCTCCTTGTAACATAGTTCTAGTAAGCTCATATTAAATTAATTTTCGTAATTTTACTAGCTATCTCAAATCTCAAATTAATTATAATTGATTGAATTAAATTAGCTCAAATTAAGTTACTACTTTACCTTATAGATTTATCTAAATTTAAATAAATATGTAGTCTACTAGTCGTTAAAAACTTAACTGAAGAATATTGCTGGAGAACCTTTTAAGTATAGTGTAAATATTCGTAATTTAAATATGTATTGTATTGCTTAAAGGGAGAGGATAGCATTTTTTTAAACTTTTTCCTATTTGGTGTAAAATATTAATTTTTTTTATGTAGAGAGCTCATAGCTGTAGCAACTCAACCAAAAATAAATATTTTGAAATAAATTATTTGGGGGCCCAGATTTGAAAAAAATATACCCAATGCAGGATTTTACTAAAACCGACATATCTAAACCAATTTTAAAGGTAGCCAGTTTTTTGCAATGTACTCGCAAAAGCATTTTCTACAAACTGTCTGTAATAGAATTTTAATATTTTTTCCTACGTTTGTAAAATAAATAATTAAAATTTAATAACACTTTTCTGATTTCCTTTCTTGCAAACAAACGGACGTAGTTTCAAACTGAAATCAATAAAAAAAATTCTGTTAAGAGAAAGTTTCCTAATAGTCTAAAGAATGTGTGTTCCAAATTTCATGCATGTATCTTTAATAGTTCAGAAATTATATCCATTTTTGTCTGGCAATGTAGCAAAAAAATGAAGTTACTGTAAACCGAAAAAAAGGGGGCGAGTGATTTAAAAATCCATAACACAGGAAGTTTAAAAATGGCGTCTCAACATCTGATAAGGGCACAAATACCCACAAAATATTATGCTATGCATTCAACACATGTCACAGAGTATTTTAAGGATTTTTTTAATTTACTAATTTTTCATCAAAAAATACCGTCCTCTCCCCTTAAGGCTGGTTGAGTGGAAGAGAAGGCCTTATGGTCTTAACTCTTAAAACAAAACATTATTATTATTATTATTATTATTATTATTATTATCATTATTATTATTATTAGTATTATTATTATTATTATTATTATTATTATCATTATTATTATTAGTAGTAGTATTATTATTATTATTATTATTATTATTATTATTATTATTATTATTATTATTATTATTATTATTATTATTATTATTATTATTATTATAAGTAAGCTATTGGTTGGGAAAATTAGCTTCCAGTGTTTTGGGTAGAGGTTCGAAGCGCTCTTCACTGTTTGTTGCAGATTTCCTGGCATAGGAATAGATCTCCATTAGTGCGAAGTGTATAACTTTTCGAAAGAAAATACAGCTTAAGAATGTAATGTCGAAAATGTGCGAAGTTTTAATTAATATGGCGGAGGTGCGTAATACGTATGCATAACAATGTAGTTGTAAATATTCCGTAATAAACACGAGCTTAGATACTGCATTAAGCCCAGCATTATTCTAAAAACTTTATTTCTTAGCTGCTGCCATATTCACTAGTTTGCATACATATCAGGTAATGCATTTCATCGATTAGTGTAAAACAAAAGAAAAATGAACGCATATAGCAGGCTGTTCCACGCACACAGTTGCCGCTGAACTCTGCTAGATACCCTGTATTCCACTAGAAGCGATATGGAAGTTAATAAATATATTGGTCATCAACTGACAAGCATACTAACATAGAGTGAAAAATATTTAAAACATTAATATTATAATACCGAAGTACATATGATATTTCCATGAGAAATATTTTGGAACGAAGAAACAAGAGTTGGAACAAAACTGATTTTCATTTGAAGATAAAGCGTCACTACTGAAAACCCGGGTTCAAATACTCCGTTCCATTATTCTTTCGTCGCTTAAAACATTAAAATTGTTATCATTTATATTTCAAGAATCAGTGGCACTTTTGGACAGAATTAGTCTAGTGTTAATAACCCTACGTGCATTAAAGTCACCCGTGAAGTATAAATACTGGTTTTTGAAACAAAAGCGAAACTGTAATAATGGGTAGGTGTCATTCAAGGAGAAATACGAAATACGAAAAGCCTGAAATCCCATAAGGGCAACGGCCTCCTACAAGAGTGTAGGGTGAGCTGAAGGTCTACTACACTTGGGGAGCCAGACCAAGAGAGCTTACACTATACACTTACAAACTAAACACCAAACAAATTATACCAACTAAACACGAAAAACTTTACAGGCTAAACACATAAATTATGCAAAATAAACATCCACAAAAAGCTATGCAAACTAAACACATAAATTATAATGTGAACACACAACTATACACACTAAACACACAAAAATTTATACAAACTGAACACATATACAGTCTTAACTCACAAAAACTAAACACACAAAAACCTATACGAATTTCACACATAAATTATATATTTTCAGATATGCCTAGTAATATAATACTCGTAAAATAAGTATATATAAATTTCAATCATAAGACATCTGTTTTGCAAATGTTTATTTGCTATATGAATATGGAATATATTAACGTTTTCGCCTTATTGGGCATCATCAGATATAATAAAATATGTAATCTGAACCTTGATCAAATAGAGCAAATAACAAATGAGCAATGTATTATACATGGTGTTGGATCTTCATGAGCTTTATGTATAAAAGTATAAATAAAATGAAGGATAATTAATTTCAATGTGATGCAAACTTTTAAAATTGATATTGAAATTGATTGTGTATACATATAACTCATGTTACAGTATGAATACAAATTAATCAATTAGAATTATACGATTTATCAATGATGTTAAAATAAGTTTGAATAAAATTAATAAAATGAATATATTAGCTTAAAAATTAATTAAAATTCACATTGTTCGAAGAATGTCTTAAGGTACTATATACAATATTGATGTTGTGTTGTGACTGATGGATCTTATGTTGTCGATTGGTTGTAATAATGCATGTAGAATTTCAATCGTGTAGTATACTTCGCTTGTGAACTGAATGTTATCTGACATTGATACAAATAGTGGTTATTATTGATCATTTAGATCTAAAATATTCATATGATTTTAAGAACATACAGATAATTATCATTGATGATTGCTGTGTGTAATCAAAGTTGATCAGGGACTGTATATGTGAAGATGATTTGTATGTATATGTCTTGATGTTTGTAGAAGTGTGTTGGTGGCGAAAACGTTAATATATTCCATATTCATATAGCAAATAAACATTTGCAAAACAGATGTGTCTTATGATTGAAATTTATATATACTTATTTTATTTCCTTGGACGTCTTCTGCTTCTTTTTCCAATGCGTGGGTCCCACATTCAAGGAGAAAGGATAGTTAAATTAGTTTTTTTTCCTAATGGATACAAAATGTTTATTTTTTTGTACTAGGGCTTTCGATAAGAAACGACAACAATGCTGTAAATCAGTACCCCTAGCGGTGACCATTGAAATCTTGTCCTACGTAATAAAGCAGCGATTGTTTCATAAATTTGCAATATTGTAAGTCTCGAAGTAGCCATATTTTGTAAATACATTGGCTGTTTCTGGTTTGTAGTAAACAATACAGTCCTGAAATTACGAACAAAAGTGCTTCATAAAGTTGCAAGAGAAAAGCGTGCAACTCAGTGCTACATTTTATTTCATTTTATTTTATTTACTCTGGTGGAGTTAACGCCATGGGGCTTTCTCTTCCACACCATCAGAAATGCAATACAACAACAATAAAAATTGTACTTCATGATGCAATTAATGTAATGTAATAACGCGTGGCAAAATGAATATGACACAAAAAACAATTGAACGTACAAGTAGAAATTGAAAATGATAAAAATTAGTCTAACATATTAAATGATGCAAAAAAATTAAAAAATAAAGTAAAAACATATACCACAAACACAGACACATAATAACAGTGCACTCGGCGTCAGTATTATTAACCAAGGGACAAAAAGCTGTTGTAGTACCTGGCACAAAGACGAGAGAAAGGATTAATCTAACAAAAGGAAATTATTGCCAAAACACTAAAGATGAAAACTTCGGCATAGATCTAACAACTTTTCAAAAATTGATTTGTCTCAGCCATTTTTAAAGATAAATTCAAAATCTGTAGGACATTTTACTCCCAAAAGAGCGTTGTTTAAAATACGTGTATCGAAAGTTGATAATCAACTACATTTTAAACATTACTAATAAACCAACTACAAAGCAGTGTGTAACTGTACATGGAACTTACTTTGCAATAGTAACATACACGATACTCCCGGTTTAAGCATTGTATAGGCTACTTTTTTGTTTGAAATACCTCAAAGTATAACCCCCTGCAGTTAATAGTGTTACTTACAGTTCCCCCTGTATATGATTATTAGTCAGGAATTTACACACGACTTATGAACGAGCTATTCACTGTGTAAGTATAAGGCAGTTAAACGTCTGTATAAGAGTTTTTATTAGTAAGACCGTTTCAGATACATTTATAGAAATATGAAAGCATATATTTCAAATACAACGCAGTAACAAATTCATATTACAGAAAAAAAAAATATTATAATAGCCTTAATGATGTGTACATCAAATATCACGCATGTAGCATTAGTAGTATCGAAGAAATAAATAAATAAATAAATAAATAAATAAATAAATAAATAAATAAATAAATAAATAAATAAATAAATAAATAAATAATAGATACATAGATAGATAGATAGATAGATAGATAGATAGATAGATAGATAGAGATAGATAGATAGATAGATAGATAGATAGATAGATAGATAGATAGATAGATAGAGATAGACAGATAGATAGATAGATAGATAGATAGATAGATAGATAGATAGATAGATAGATAGATAGATAGATAGATAGATAGATAGATAGATAGATAGATAGATAGATAGATAGATAGATAGATAGATAGATAGATAGATAGATAGATAGATAGATAGATAGATAGATAGATAGATAGATAGATAGATAGATAGATAGATAGATAGATAGATAGATAGATAGATAGATAGATAGATAGATAGATAGATAGATAGATAGATAGATAGATAGATAGATAGATAGATAGATAGATAGATAGATAATAGATAGATAGATAGATAGATAGATAGATAGATAGATAGATAGATAGATAATAGATAGATAGATAGATAGATAGATAGATAGATAGAATAGATAAAGATAGATAGATAGATAGATAGAAGATAGAATAGATAGATAGATAGATAGATAGATAGAAGATAGATAGATAGAGATAGATAATGGATGAATAGAAGATAATATGATAGATAGATAGATAGAAGATAAATAGGATAGATAGATAGATAGATAAATAGATAGATAGATAATAGATAATAGATAGATAGATAAAGATAGATAAATAAATAAAGATAATAGATAGATAGATAGATAGATAGATAGATAGATAGATAGATAGATAAAGATAAATAGAAGATAGATAGATAGATAGATAGATAGATAGATAGATAGATAGATAGATAGATAGATAGATAGATAGATAGATAGATAGATAGATATAATAAATAAATATAGATAGATAGATAGATAGATAGATAGATAGATAGATAGATAGATAGATAGATAGATAGATAGATAGATAGAATAGATAGATAGATAGATAGATAGATAGATAGATAGATAGATAGATAGATAGATAGATAGATAGATAGATAGATAATAGATAGATAGATAGATAGATAGCAAAGATACAATAGATAGATAGATAGATAGATAGATAGATAATACCCTAGATAGATAGATAGATAGATAGATAATGATAGATAGATAGATAGATAAGATATAGATAGATAGATAGATAGATAGATAGATAGATAGATATATTTTAGATAATAAATAGAAAAAAGAAAGAAAGAAAGAAGTAAGTAAATGAATGAGTAAATGGATGAATGAATAATTGGATGAATGAATAAATGGATAAATAAATAAGAAGTAAAGAAGTAAATAAATAAATAAAGACATAAATAAATAAATAAATAAATAAATAAATAAATAAATAAATAAATAAATAAATATTTGGCATGCGTATAACTTTCTGAATGGAATAAAGCAAAGAATTAAAGTTATTGCAAATTACAATCAAAGGTTAGTGTAATTTGAAAACCCTGTGCACCAGAGCTTTAATAATGACGTCACAGTATGAGAAAGCTGTAAATGTAAATTGAATTTTCTGTAATATATTTTTAATATACCAAAGACTATTTTAAATTTAAAAAAAATGAACAACAACACATTTTTTTTCCCGTAGCTGCCTTCAGTTGTTCAAAGAATGCTGGTCCCAAAGGATGTGTTCCACCTCGTGTTCTTTTGACGTCTGTGTACAGCAGCCGTGAAGAATTGCACTCGTTTCCCTTTGCCGCGATATGGATGATAGAGAATCACCCGAGACAGGGGAAACGAGGCCACTCGAAGAAAAGTGTTCCCAGAACTTTGCTTAGTTATCCTCTGTATACAGGATGTTACACCAAGTTACTCCGTCGACACATTCTTGAAATAATTTGTAAGTGATATATCTCTACATGTCCCGGATAGTTAAACAGTAATGCTGCATTTCCAAAAGTGTTATAGCTGTCTATAAAGTTCATGAAATCCTTAGAGTCTTTGAAATCGTGTATGATGTCGGTATTCAAATCTTTTTAAAAGTATGTTTGATCGGAAGTGATGTAGCTACTTGTGAACCACGTACCACAGCACTATTTGCTGTTAGCTTCAACAGGATTGTGAACTATGTAGGTACTGTTAAGTTTAAAGGACACGCGAGCAGATATGCCTGCTTTCGTACTCCACGTATACTCCCATATAATCTTGAGGTACAGAATTAAATTACACAAATATTCAAAACAAGAAACCATTAATTTAAAATCATTCTCGAACAGAAACAGATTATTGTTTAAAATGATTAGAGGTACAAAAGTAAGAAATATTAGGCACAAAACAAGCACAAAAAAACAGGGCATTCATTGAATCCCTATAATTACGTCAAATGGTTTACTTTATGCTGTTCATGATTGTTATTATGAGCATGGTTGGGATTGTAAGGATGTTTGGGATTTGAAATAAAAGTTTCATATTTCTTTTCATTTCTGTCTTCATACTCCCTGCATTTAATTTTAACAAGGCGGAGCCTTCCCGTTAACTACTTCATAATCGGGTCATCATTCCACGAGGCCTAGTGTACAGACAACAATGCGATTGATAGTCGAAACGATTCACACATCAATATGACGCCAATGAGTCATTTGAAATTTTATTGTACTGAATAATAATACAGAAAACTTGATTTATTTGGAAATCATTACCGCAGTTAAATACTTTGGAACTAAATTATGTTAAATTAACTATTTTTAATCTTTATGCTTCCTGCATTCATTAATCACATCCATTTATGAACGAATTATTTTGATTAAATTAAATTTCGTTAAGCTTTTACACGTTTAAAAAAATTCACGTGAGTCTTTTCCAAGTCCATCTGATGCCGAAATCACAGATCTACAGCAATTGTTTTTAACACGGCCCCCTTGTATAAAGATACAAATCACTGAGACAAAGAAGCATCAAATTACATTATTCATTTATTCCTTAATAGGTACGTCATCGTTATTGTTGGAATAGCCTATATAAAGAGAAGACATCCCGGATGGCTGGGCGGTTTCTTTCAGGAAATGCTGCTATACACATAACCTCTTAAAATATAAAAACAAATGAGGATGGATTCTGCAATACGAGTACAACGAGTGTAGCTTGCGCATTCCGTTTCGTCAGTGTTCTAGTAGAAGCATAACCTGGGCCATGAATGAACAAACAAAGCCTTTAACCAACGAATGCATTGCAGGTTGCATCGGCGCGACTCTCGTAAGGGTAATTCTGTAACCTTTGTTACAATTTTTTTCCAGTGTACGCAGAGAAATGTTCGGCAATAAAAATTAAAGAAGATGGTATTAACCGTACGAAAAAAGAAGGCATCATTGCGTCTAAAGAAAGGCAAGCGAGAACACTCAGTGGAATTACTTATGTTATTGTTTGTATGGTTAGCATAAGTTATGTGTTCGGCTAATCATACATAAAATAACATAAATACAGACATGGAAATCCTACACATCCAACCCAAAACCAAAAACTCAACACAGTAGAACAATATGAAATATACAGACACACTTAAACACACCCAAATCAAATTCTCAACACACAGATCAATTTCAGAACACACTCACTATTTGACTCCACATTACAACACACAAACACACCATTACAACAGACACCGATATCAAGATGACGCTATGATCCAGTAGGCTCTGACGATGTTGTATATACCGAAACAGCTGTAAGCCCACGTGCTTAAATATAAAACACTAGTAAGTTGCCCATTTATCAATCTTCTGCAATTTTATCAAGCATAAAAGCTGGAAGATCTAAACTACGCTGCTTTGTTGATCTACTAAATGACATAGAGGAAATTGGAGTTAAAAATAGAGATTGAAGCATAAGATCGGTTTGATTGAAAAGCTGTCATTAGGGAGACCAAGGTTATACTGAAAGATGCATTGTGCCAAGAAAGAAGATGAATGAATATTTGTGTATAAAAGTTTGTTCAGACAGTTCTTTTGTTAATCTGAGGCATGTACACACTTTGACACGGGAAATGGTCGTTGTCCTGTACCTTGAATCTGTCTAATTGTTAATAATCTATACTAATAATAAATCTGTAGCCGAAATTTTTCTAGTAATTTTCGATTTTCCAAAAATAATTGGTCCTAACATATATAATTAACCACCCTGAAACCGAAAATCGCTTTTTTTATTTTTTGTTTGTATGTCTGTCTGTCTGTCTGTCTGTCTGTATGTTTGTTACCTTTTCACGGGATAATGGCTGAACCGATTTCGATGAAAATTGGAATATAAGTTAAGTTCGTTGTAACTTCGATTATAGGCTATACGGCATTCAAAATACATTATTCAAAAGGGGGCTTATAAGGGGACCTGAATTAAATAAATCGAAATATCTCGCTTATTATTGATTTTTGTGAAATATGTTACATAACAAAAGATTCTTTAAACATGATTTCTGATATGTTTTATTCTCTGAAAAATTTTGATAGGACTGATATTTAATGAGATAAATGAGTTTTAAAATTATAAAATTAAAATAACTGCCATCTAAGGCGGTGTATTGAAATAAAAAACAAATGACTTCGTCTATAAGGGGCCTTGGACACAACAATCGAAAACTATTAAACATAGCCTACAGACAATGTTTCTGTGTTTGTATGGTAATATCGGAAGCTAAATTAACCGATTTGTATAATTAATTACTATTTCATCATTGGAAAGTGTAGTTTCTCTAGATGGACATAATGCTATAATGTTATTACAGTAACTTGTGAGTGAAATGAGGACAGGTAAGATTAAAATAGCTTCTTATGCACAGAAAACTTGATAGGTTATTCTGTATATTCATTTCCTGAATTTCTTATAATAATATTTATGAACATATTCATTTTTATCTCAGAGAATTAACGAACAACGAGAGTGTATTGATTTAGTATACAGTAATAGTACGTTAGCTTAGCAATCCATTATTTTATAATTCAAATTTTAACTATGCTCAATTGAATCGTGTTAAAATACATAAAATACATATGCAATAAATGCAATGCAAAAAAATTGGGTAATGAGCCAAGCAGATTATGTTGCGCTGTTGTAAAAGCTGTTCCTCCTGAGATGCAAGAGCTCCCACAACAAATTAAAAACTTTCTAATTCGAGTACATCCGTTATCAACACACTTTTTCATAATATAATATAATATAATATAATATAATATAATATAATATAATATAATATAATATAATATAATGTAATGTAATGTAATGTAATGTAATGTAATGTAATTTAATGTAATGTAATGTAATATAATATAATATAAACATAATAATAAATCTGTAGCCAAATTTTTTTCCCTTAATTTTCGCTTTTCCAAAAATAATTGGTAATAACAATTAAGAAACATGTTAAAGAAATTTTCATTGCACCAAGTGAGTGGTCTCTGGATCAAAATGATCGCATTTTAATATTTTAAATACAATTTAAATTAAGTAACATATTAAACGATTTATCCTTCTATCAAACACGAATGTTCCCTAGATCAAACGTCCTATTTTAATTATGTAATTACTTTATATTTATTTCTAACGGGTGCAGCGGAGCGCACGGGTACGGCTAGTAATGATAATAATAATTTATTTGTTTATACCGGCAGAATTAAGGCCATAGGGCCTTCTCTTTCATTCTGTCAGGTCACAAGCAGTGAAAATTTAACAAAAAGTTAAAGAACAGAATACTAACATATTACAAAAAAATAATAGCATAATAAAATGGACACTAAAGAACATGAAAATAGTACCATAATAGAAAAGAGAAAGTAAAATACAGATCTGAAGATTTGAATATAATGAAAGCACCTGTTAGCACAAATAGTTAACAGGAAGAATACAACAAATGGAATGGGATAAAATAGGAATGAAAAGAAGAAAAAAAAAATACGGAAATTAAATAAAATCCACAATGAAAAGAATATCATAATAAATTCATCTGGTGATCAAGAGAACAAAAAGGGGACAAGAAGGAAAGACACTCTTTCAGCTTTCCCAAGGACGGGATTGCCTCATTGGAATTGTAATTTAGCACCACGTGCCCTCCTTCCCTTAACCTTTGGAACAGTCGTGGAAAGATGGTATGGGCAGGATGTCTCCTACGTGGGTACTTGTCCCGATACAATCTGTGAGCTTGTCTACTGTTCCCATTGGCTCATCCGTACTCGAAAATCAGGTCTGCTTATTCCGCTCTCGTGTACTCCTCCATTTCACTAGGACTGATCGACTGGACACTGCAACTTGTACACATACACTGCTGTCTACAGACGTGCATATCAGGACCGACCATATCCGTTACACATTACGCTATCTGTATTGCTTTAGTGTAGTTTCCTGTCCCCACCCCTCAGACAGCGCACTGAATGGAATACTGTAAGTAGACAACGTAAACAACGTCAGATGAATACAGTATGTGTAAGATGTACAGATAAATACACATAAATAAGGTGTACAGAGGAATAAAATTATTTAATTTCCACACAACTATTTTTGCTTGTAACTTTCGACTCGGTCATTTCCGAACCAGGGTTCCTTATCTCAAATTGATATATGAGCCCTTCGCCATCATCCCTGAAAGTTTGTAACACCACCTCGGAAACACTCTGTATAACAAAACTATCGTAGAGAAAAGGGCTTATAATTGAAAGGAATCCGAATTGAAAAAAAATGCAATTTTAGTTTATTTTTGAGACTAGATATTGTCCGACAGTCTCTGACATGCTATGGTGGAGTTCCAGAGATGAGCTGCATAGACGGTGAAATTTGAAGCGTAGGAAGATGTTCTGCGTTTAGAAATGGAGAGTGTGATATGGTTGTAATTGTTCGGGTTAGCGTGAGATTCGCACGGGAAATATTAAGTATCGAGGTCCGAGGATGAAGTCAAGTCGTAACAGCGACGTATGTGTGTCACGAAATGACGTATTCCCTACGAAGCCTTTATGGCTTAGCGTTAGAGCTCTTTCTTCTCGTTAAAAAGAACGGGCTTCGAATCTGTGCATGTAAATCGCACGCGTGTAAATAGTGCACACGATGATTCCCGAGCTATTCCGAGGTGTTACTCAGTCTTTGAACATCGACCAATTTCAAAGGGTGTTTAATCTGCTTTCATAAATAAATCCAATTCGATTTAATTAAATTACAATGAAAGAAGAAATCAATGAGCGTCTGCAAAGAAATTTATGTTGGAATGCTTCAAACGGATTAATTAAACATGATTTAGACTCTACTAATTACAACTGAGAATTTATTTCAAAGTTTATAAAATCCTCACTGTGTTCTAGTCATAATTTTCTTTCTCTAACAAGGAGAGGACACGCTCTGTATATCACCGAATGGAATAAGATTGTGTGAGATGAAAGTACAAGACGTACTGTTTAAAGTCATACCTGGTATGGGTGGCCAATGACCCCTCGTTTTGGAAATATTGGCTATTGTTTGGAACATACTTCCGTTAAGTGCCTAATAGGGAAGCATTAGCCTGTGTAACAGCGTAGCCCATATGGTTGGATGCTGAGTTGTTATCCAGACAACCTGAGTTCGAATCTTAACTGGTCCTATACTTTTTTCTTTCAATAATGATTAATATTGTGATCACAGTTATCTATTTAGCCTACATACCTATATCATATTTCTCAATGTATTGAATGCTTCATCATGTTTTAAACAAATTACTAATTAACTAACATTGTATTGTAAAGGATAAACAATGAAATACTGCTCACGTAGGAAGGTAAGATGTGTCACTGGCGTCTGTTCTGTTTCTGTAGCAGCTATTCCATTTCATTTTGTACCCGATTCATTATGATGTCATAAAACACACAAAACATACATACATGCACAGCAAATGAAAGAAGGTTGTCCACAGTCACACACATTTTTCCGCACTTCTGCTGCGAAACAGATATCCTTCACATTCACAAACACTTCTCGTTCGTTTATCAATTTTGATGCATACCACGCATATTTCAAAATGGCTTTGAATATAGGAACTGACAACTGAAAGTGGATTAAAATATAATAATAATAATAATAATAATAATAATAATAATAATAATAATAATAATAATAATAATAATAATAATCGAGCTTTAAAAAATGAGAAGGCATTAGGATACGAACTCGGGTTGCCTGGATCACAACTCAGCATCCAACCACATGAGCTACGCTGTTACGCAGTCTAATGCTTCCCTATTGAGCACCTAACGGAAGTATGTCATAAACAATAGCCAATATTTCCAAAACGAGGGGTCATTGGCCACCCATATCAGGTATGACTTTAAACAGTACGTCTTGTACTTTCATGTCACAAAATCTGATTTAATTCGGTGATATACAGAGCGTGTCCTCTCCTTGTAAGTGATGGTCAATTTCAGTTTCGTCTTTCCTCTTCTGCTACACGCCATACTTTACTAAGGAAAGATGTGGGCAATGGACTCTGCTATCATTCCAAAGCGTGTCTGTCACGAAGTGCCCTGCACTATATCTCGCAGTCTTTAAGAGCATTCTGAAAGCCTTAGCATGTATTAATACATCTCCACCATTATAGGCTTCCTATGGATGTCTTGAAGTTATAAGAAACTTGTGTGTAGCGCTGGCTCGCTTTTTATGGATGCAGCATTCCCCGTAGAGGGGGGGGGGCGGGAGAAAGAAGCGCGCGGCGGTGGAAACTTATGAAGCTGATTTTTTCATACACATCCTTCCTTTTAAATCGTCCCCTTGGGAGCGGGTGGAAGAAGCCAGACGGTTTCTGGCTTCTGTCTTAATCTCTCTGCGACGTCCGGGATGAAAGTCTCTCAGTCTTTGCGATTTTTCATTACTGCGGCTACAGCTGTGCCGAAAACATCTGACTGCCGAATTTCAAATGTTTGTACAGCTGCCACGCATTTAAATCCTCCCATGTGATAGTCGTGTCGCCCTTAAAATGTAGGCCAATACTACAGAAGGCGATGGCATTCAGTCTTCTATTATTATTATTATTATTATTATTATTATTATTATTATTATTATTATTATTATTATTTTGTATTCGACAGATAATGGAGAAAAAATGGGAGTATAAGGGTACACTGCATCAGTTATTCATAGATTTAAAAAAGGCATATGACTCGGTTAAGAGAGAAGTTTTACATGATATTCTTATTGAATTTGGTATTCCCAAGAAACTAGTTCGATTAACTAAAATGTGTCTCAGTGAAACGTACAGCAGAGTCCGTATAGGTCAGTTTCTGTCAGATGTGTTTCCAATTCACTGCGGGCTAAAGCAAGGAGATGCACTATCACCTTTACTTTTTAACTTTGCTCTAGAATATGCCATTAGGAAAGTCCAGGATAACAGAGGGGGTTTGGAATTGAACGGGTTACATCAGCTGCTTGTCTATGCGGATGACGTGAATATGTTAGGAGAAAATCCACAAACGATTAGGGAAAACACAGGAATTTTACTGGAAGCAAGTAAAGCGATAAGTTTGGAAGTAAATCCCGAAAATACAAAGTATATGATTATGTCTCGTGATGAAAATATTGTACGGAATGGTAATATATAAATTTGAAATTTATCTTTTGAAGAGGTGGAGAAGTTCAAGTATCTTGGAGCAACAGTAAGAAATATAAAATATACTCGGGAGGAAATTAAATACAGGATAAATATGGGAAATGCCTGTTATTATTCGGTTGAAAAGCTTTTATCATCCAGTCTGCTGTAAAAAATGTGTAAGTTGGAATTTATAAAACAGTTATATTACCGGTTGTTGTGTATGGTTGTGAAACTTGGACTTGCACTTTGAGAGAGGAACAGAGTTTGAGGGTGTTTGAGAATAAGGTGCTTAGGAAGTTATTTGGGGCTAATCGGGATGAAGTTACAGGAGAATGGAGAAAGTTACACAACACAGAACTGCATGCATTGTATTCTTCACCTGATATTTAGGAACATTAAATCCAGACGTTTGAGATGGGCAGGGCATGTATCACCTATGGGCGAATCCAGAAATGCACAGAGTGTGTTAGTTGGGAGGCCGGAGGGAAAAAGACCTTTAGGGAGGCCGAGACGTAGATGGGAAGATAATATTAAAAATGGATTTGAGGGAGGTGGGATATGATGATAGAGAATGGATTAATCTTGCTCAGGATAGGGACCAATGGCGGGCTTATGTGAGGGCAGCAATGAACCTCCGGGTTCCTTAAAAGCCAGTAAGTAAATGAGTAAGTATTATTATTATTATTATTATTATTATTATTATTATTATTATTATTATTATTCCATTTATGGTCTATTTCCTTTCACAACACTTTCTAATTATTTATGGCCTGGCTAAGGCTATAATTTCACATTTTATTCTTATGTAGTATACGAACTGTGGTTGCCAAGCAACGGTTATAATTGTTGCCCAGCCGCGTATTTCGTGCGTTATAGGCGCCTGAATTTCACATATTGACAAATTCGGACTTAACTTTCACCATAATTCTCGTGCTTCTGCACTTTGCGCGCATGCGCTCTTCATCCTATTTATAACTTTGGACCTTTGACTTTCAAACAGGATATCACATGTTACTGTGCGCTTATTTGTTGCTGAATTATAGCTGTTCTAAATTATCACTAATTTCGTAACACACGAACTCCACGATGGCACCTCATATGGGATCGATTTAAAACACGTATTTTAAGTCAGAAGACTTGAAATGATACGAATTAAGCAGTTAAATCGGGGATAATAAAGACTGCTAAAGGCTACAGTTTTTCAATTGGGTATTTTACTACGCTTTTTCAACAGCTACGGTTATTTAGCGTCTGAATGAGATGAAGGTGATAATACCAGCGAAATGAGTTCAAAGTCCAGCATTGAAAGTTACCCAGCATTTGCTCTTATTGGGTTGAGGGAAAACCCCGGAAAAAATCTCAACCAGATAACTTATCCCAACCAGGATTTAAACCCAAGCCCGCTTGTTTCACGGTCAAATGCTAACCGTTACTCCACAGCGGTGAACGCTATAGTTTCGTCAGTTCTTTTTTTTATTTATGGGACAACAAATAATAAAATCGTATTCATGAAGTAAACATCTTCCCTGTAAATAAAGTTGTAATCTGCGTCCGCCATTTATAATCTTCCGTGCTGGTAGGGAGAATTAAAAACTAAATTTTAGTATTGTTTGTATTTTTAAGTAATAGTTCTAAGGTAGGTGTCCCTGATATGGCCATGCTAAGGTTTGAGAATTTTTCTAGCCGCCATTTTGAAAAAAAAAAATGTAAACCACTTTTTTCTTACTCGTTCTCAGTCTAATGGACTTTCTTAAAACAATTTCCTTTCACCATAAAAATAGCTTTAATTGTCCAAAAAGTCTCAAATTCCAAAAGTCTACCTAGTGGCCATATCAGGAACAGTGCACATGATATGGCCACCCTTGTTCCATGTTCTACAAATCGTGATTGTTTTCAGTTTGATAGCGCAGTTGTCCTAAAATTAAATAATTTTGGTGTAAAATGAATAAACATGACACTTAATAATTTTTTTTATAATTCAAAAGTGTAGTCAAAACAGGTTTTTCCATAAAAAAAAATTACGTTATTTTTCTTAAAATTCAAAATTTTTGCGTAATCCCAGCTATAAGGCATGTAAATTTGTCAGGTGAAAAAATAAAAGTGAAATGAACTTGATATGGCCATGGTGCATTTGATATGGCCATTTCAGGAGCAGGTAAGCTTTCACGAAAATCGTTTGATTATGAACAATTCGTGAAAGTTACGCCATCAACGATAACACCAATCAACAGAACATTAAAAACTGAATGGAGTACTATGGTTTTCATGGAACAAGTCTTTGAAAAACATGCATAAAACAAAGGAGACTTACCAGAGAAAAATAAGAAGAGGTCACATGAAAACCGCAAAACAGGCAACTGACGCCATATTGCTTAACCTGACTGGATGGAAAACGATCAAGTGACCTACCAGGATACCCTTTCACTGGATGTTGTTGCAATTTAGCGGATTCTTTGGTTAACTAACTCACAATGGGGGGGGGGTGGTCATAACACGAGCACCCACCTTATATGAATTTATTTTCGATTGCTGAATTGGCATTTTAATATATTCGTTCTAGACTGTTTAAGGAATTAGACATTTCGCCCAAAGGGGGCTACTGCTGCACTTTTGAATTAGTGTAATGAACCAGGACCTTGCTTTGATCGCTATGCTAGGCAAGTGCCTTACGAACGATGAAAGCAGTGCCTAAATTGGCATTCTGTGTAATGTATCATATTAAGAGTTATGCTTCAGGAACTGTACAAAGATGTTCAATTGACGTGTTTTGCTACGTTTCCTATAGGGCTATCCCATATGAAATCGATCAGTAAAAAACGTCGCATTTTTTTAATACTCCCTACTTATACAAGGTACTGAGGAGAGTGCATTTTCAAAAATATACTATCGAAAGTCAAACGGTTTTCGTAATATTGAGCGACAAATTTAGCGTATTTTATAAAAATAAGCTTCTTTCAGCGCTCAGAACTATGCAACCGTTTACTGCAGAACATTGAACGGGAGCTTATTTTAAAGCTGACATTTAGTGGGTTATGTTAAGAAGTATTCCTTATTTTTATTGTACACAGAGAGACAGATAATTTGATTTTACTTACTTTTAGGCATTTTGCCTATTTGTAAAAATGTAAAAAATATTGAGAAAAAAACCTTGCATTATTAAGAGGGATTCGGCATTGTTTGCTTAGTGGCTCGGCAATAAGTTTCGGGGGTATTAAATAGATTATTTTCACACACCTAAACTTGAACGGCGGAGTACCGCACGCACTGGCCGAGAGATGAAGATAAGCGAGCGTTGGGCGTCATTTAACTCCTGTGCTTATGAAAACTTGTGATAAAGCTAGCCCAGCTATGCGCTACTAGACGAAACATCACGTGTTTGTCTCCTGGCCTTGCTTGTCTCGGCTAGCTCCCGTCTCACAGTCAGCTGGTTAGTTCACGCGCGTACTATTTATTTTCTTTATTTGATATGTTCAATACTTTCTTATCAACGGTGCACCAGTAAAATATATATGTTTATTTGTACTTTCAATGCGGAATCTAACCATATATTTTTAAAATATTTTTTCGTGGTCAAAGGCGTGTTAATGAAGAAAAATCTAAATTTCTCCATTTCCATAAAAAGTAAGAAAAACTGTTTACATGTCAATATAAACTTTAATTTCTCAGCATCAAAATAAACCATGATTTTGATCATTGGGTGAAAGGGTTTCGGAACCACAACAGTTTAAAGTTGCTAATTTTATGAAAATATGATAAATTTAAATATTTTTAATTTAAACACTATGAAGTTCTGATGCCTCAAACCTTGTACAAAGCATTGTATCACAGTTGTCTACGGACAGAAAAAGTTTCATTGTATTTAAAAATTGCAAGGTCAATTTTCTCTATATTTCGGTGGATTTGAGATGGAATAGCCCTATGGCACCAATAATAGGCCTAACTGTTTTATGGTACTTTGTAAGTTCCACATGCGTTGTATTTCTATTTTGTTGCCCTTATTTTTCAGCATATATTTCTGCTATATTATATTCATATCTGATTGAATACGTATATCAATATTTTGATAAACTTTGCTGTCATTGTCAGATAATGTCTGATTTATTTGTTTATATTGTGCTGCCATTATCTACTAACTGTGAAGTTCCATAGCACAGTGATATCATCATGACAGTTTTTGTACCAAACAGACTCGTGTGTTCAGATCCTGTTTTCCAATTCTTACAGATATATCACCGTTACACTATTGTAATTTCCTTTCTGTTGACGATGTTATTCTCTTTTGGTTATTTTTTGGCCCTTTAGATAGTTTTATTATTATTTTACTGTCATTCTTAGATGTTGTTTGAGTCATGGATTGCAGAAACACAAGTTACATTTTTCTCAAATTGAGTTTTTCATATAATAATAATAATAATAATAATAATAATAATAATAATAATAATAATAATAATAATAATAATAATGAGTTAAAATTTAATTTTAGTTGTTCGTCAAAAATTTTTATATTGTGGGAGAAGTTCTTTTACCTAAAGACATCGATGTGTTACATGTCATTTCAAGTTATTTCATGTTCAACTCTATGGCAAGAATTCTGTAAGTTTCCTTTGCGAACAGTTTCTGTAATATGTATATTATTTCGTAGATATAAGGACACTTGGTAGAGATTGTCAGCTGTTTCGGATGCTTTACCTTACCTGAAAAGAAATTTAATTTTCTCGAGTACTATAACAGACAGACAAACAAAATGTTCACCAATCATAAAACCCGATCCTGCTGATTTAATTGATATCCACAATAAGTGACTAGGATTATTTTCTTTGCGTTGACAATAATTAAACCCTGAAGTGATAATTTCTGATTTTATTTTCGTCTTGTACTATTTTCTCAGAAGCTATTCGTCAGAACTTATTGCAAATTTTTAAACATGTTATTTATTAGTAGCAAGATTTTTGACTTAAAGTCTTAATTATTATTCCTGTCGTCAGCAACGGTTGAATAGAAGAACGTAGGCAAGGTTGCTGATATGAAAAATCTGCAGTAATTACCTCACAACAACAAACACAAAGTTTGATATGGCCAGAACAGCAAAATGAGTTTGACGGAAAGTTGAAGATATTTGAATTGCTAATACACACCTGGCTGCCGGCGGGGACCCGGGTATCGAAAGAAGTGCCAGAAAACAAGCACATCCATCAAGTCGGAGCGAGGGGGAGTCAACAGAAGCTCTGTTTCTCAGGAAGATAATATTGACCGAATGCTCACCCAATCTTCCTACAAAAAATGAGCATTCTCGCGCACACGAGCGATCATTGCAAGATTGGTCGTAGTAGCGCGTCCTTCAAGACTGAACATGGTTCACATGATCGTGTCGGAAAAACAAATGAATGTCGTTTATGAAACATGGAAAGAAAAGGAAGAGCAACTTATGCATTTGGCTTCTTTAAACGAAATCGGCAGAGCCTTAATATGGGTAACAGGAATATTGGTTAGAGTTTTATTTAAGGGAAGTAGGAAGTGATGTCTATGCGATTAAAAAATTTCAGTACAAAATTTAGTTCACTATTTCTAGGCTTTTAATGCTCAGAGTGAAATAAAAATTGTCATACTTATACAATTAATCATTCTGAATTCACTGGTATAAAAGACAACTAATTAATTTCGTATCCAAGTGCAAATAAAGGCCCTAACTGATAACCTTTTTTCCCATTTTGCTAAGTGTACCTCATTCTTCAGGTGCACATTACTTTCTACAATCTTCATTCATATACTTAGTATTTTTCTACGTTATCTAGTAATGTATATTTTAAAATACAAAGCAAAATTCAATTAAATATTTCACCCCTAGTGAAACAGAAAAAATATTAAACTTTCTTTAACATTTTTTGCAATTTTTTTTCAACGCATATATATTTTTCTTGTGTTATGTGTGTCATATTCTTAAACTCGTAGGTCTACTATGTAGAACGTAGGCTGCAGAAAACACTGTAAAAATTTCATGTAAATTGCTTTAGTAGTTTCAGAGAAAAATGCACTTAAGTTTGAAAAATGTCAACTTGTGGAACATTGCATTAAAAAAATAGGAATGTATGAATTACATACACCGCTAAATTTAAAGAGGAAATTTAAAGGGCTTATATGCAGAAATACCCCACAACATTTATATTATTTCAAAGAGCAGGTTCTGTACTTTTTTTTAACAGAAAATAAAAAATCGGATTTTGACCCCTAGTCACTACTCGGTTCCCTTAAAGTATTCGTTTAAAATTACATTCGTGTAAAAATGCAATAACACATTTATTTAAAGCACAAATATTCTTGTTCTCTAAAAATCAGGTCGATGGAAGCGCAGAATTTGAATACTGTTATACAGGGCTTTCATTTTAAAATTTCGGAGTCTCAGTAATTATGTATTTCAATTAAATTTAATATAAATAAAAACACATCAATTTAGATATTGAAGGAGAGATTTAAAATCAGTGTTAATTGCATTTTAAGTTTTACCTCCTCATCTCCTACATTTACTTACTTACTGGCTTTTAAAGAGCCCGGAGGTTCATTGCCGCCCTCATGTAAGCCCGCCATAGGTCCCTATCCTGAGCAAGATCAATCCAGTCTCTATCATCATATCCCACCTCCCTCAAATCCATTTTAATATTATCTTCCCATCTACGTCTCGGCCTCCCCAAATGTCTTTTGCTCTCCGGCCTCCTAACTAACACTCTATATGCATTTCTGGATTCGCCCATACGTGCTACACGCCCTGCCCATCTCAAACGTCTGGATTTAATGTTCCTAATTATGTCAGGTGAAGAATACAATGCGTGCAGTTCTGTGTTGTGTAACTTTCTCCATTCTCCTGTAACGTCATCCTTCTTAGCCCCAAATATTTTCCTAAGCACCTTATTCTCAAACATCCTTAACTATGTTATCAAACCATACATAAATAACGTAAATCCAAATTTCGGCTTTTATTATCCTCTATTCTGTTTTAATTTTTAAAGAATAGTTTTATAATACAAAACTACAATATTCCTTAATACTAGTTTGTGTTACCACCTGAAATAACCTGTAATAGAAATTAGAGTTGATAGTTTTATTCTCTTCGGCTCTAATCAACAATAACAACAACCAGGGTGTCATGGAAAACAAAAGATGTGAGAACAAATGAATGACATGTGTGTGAACATTTGAATACTCTTTCAAATTTAATGTAATAATATAGGAGTGGCATTTGAAATTTCAAAGCTGGAATGGGGTGAGGGGATGAAACGTAAAATGCAGTTAACACTGATTTTAAATTTCCCACTCAATATCTAAACTGGAGTGTTTTTTTTTATTTTATAAATTAAATTTAGTTGAAATAAATAATTATTTAGACTGGAATGTTTTGAAATGAAAGACCTGTATAATCTGTACTTTGGGGGATGTTCTGTACTTAAGAACAAAAGAAGAAAATAGACATGTCGTTGGAAATTCTGCCGAGTGCTAGACAATGCCGACGACTCTCTGCGCAAACGACTTGGAAAGTCCAGACGTTGGCCGGTATTTCGAGGTCTTCAAGCACAGAAAAACGAAAGCGAAAACAATGGTCTGGCGTACCTTGACGCAGCGCAATTACAGACGTAATCTCCTCAGTCTGTGTCTTGCATTGCAGGGCAAGGCAAATCCCCACAAGGCTGCTTGAGAGCTGCTTGCCGTGTTGCATAGTTTTAAACTTCTCTCCAAGCGGATTCTTTCGGACAAATGCAAGAAAATGCTGCAGCAATGACTCATCTGGTCCACATTTTAAAGACACGTTGTTTGTGTTTTGATAATAGACAATGCAACGTATGAATAATGACACCGATTCTTCCAGTATAATCTTAAATTTGACTTTAAAAATATATGGCAAGAAATATTCTTATGTAATCTACAGAGTGTTTTAAAAATATAGGTACAAACTGTACGCATAAGCAGAGGTCAAAGAAGAGCATAGTGTTAATTTCATGCTACATGTACAGGGACATCATTTTATTTTTACTTCAGTTTTTATTGTACCTGAGTTTTTTAATGTACTTCACTCCCACCCCCTTCTACTAGTAAACGTCCATCCGTTCTTCACACAGAACCAAGCGTATACAGTCAAAGTAGCCTTACGGTCTTAGTAAACACAAACAGTACTGAGTTAGCGAGTATAGTACGTTCCAGAAATATGTTCGCTTTCAATATTGAATCATATTATCGCACAGGTACTGTCGTCCGTTTGCCTATGTCGCATCCCGGTTTCTCCCACCCACTTCTCCACGTCCCTTTGTGGCTGGGCTGTCTTAGTTCTTTTCTGAAAACATTAATTTTTGTTAGGAATTGGACGTCTAAGTAATATTATACAACTGTTCAAAATAACTTAAATAAAAGGACCTCGTTAATTAATAAACGGTCACGTGATTTCCCCCCTTTCTACGACCCTGCGACAAAACCACTTGGACGGACAGTAGATAGCATGTCTGAGTAATTTTATCTGTGCGGGTCGGGCAAAAGTGAAGATTGAATTTACAGTACGTAAGATACTCTTTTATAGAGTAGGTACAGAATTATTTCAACATGAGTTACTAGTACGAAGGACGAAACTGGTAATTGGAATTAGATACAATAGTCTATAGTGCGATAATATGCACAAAAGAACTGAAGCCTGTATCGAAATGAGCGGCCATCATTTTCAAATATGTGTTTAAATATCCACATTATGATTATTTTTCAATTTAACTTCATTCTCTATATTGTACGCTAATGTGCTGTAGACAGTATAATATGCACTGCATAATGATTACGTCCGAATGGACAGCTCAGTTCGGGAGTAAAAACACTTATTGTTAATACTGTACTGTATTTTGATTAAAGAAAAACCTAATAAAAATTATCAAACTCAAAATCGCGAATTTCCTAATTTACGTATATGGATGAACTACTTTTCATCCCTCCTATACCTAGTAATGTGATTTGTTTGTATCTTACGCCAGTATCATCGGACACCAGATGTGGAAGAGGGTAGCAAATGGTGTTTCCGGTTCACAACCTTTAAGCCAAAGGTATATACAGGTTAATATTAGAAATGTTGGTAAAAATAAAATGATGTCCCTGTGTATCTTTTAATGGCATATGTTCAAACAGCCTACCACACCTGTTTTTAAACTTTTTAACGATGGTGTTAACCTGAACATTGTAACTTTAAAATTCAAAACAATAATGTAGTTTTATTCTCACACCAATAATAATCACTTTCTATAATTTAATTCTACTCCCGTCAACAATGGGATTTGCACTCCACACAGTAACACAGTATTCGTTATTGCACTCCACAGACGACAATGACAATTTACTTGGATTATTGAGAACAACAATATACTGTTAATCTTAACTAATGTTCACAGAGCACTATTTACAAAACAGAACTGTCAGTTCTCAGTTCACAGTTCGTTTGTCTTGGCTAGTTCTTCTAGCTCAGTCACTCGAGTTCACAGTATCTCGAACCCCAGACCTTCAGAGACAGACCACTGAACTTCGAACTCAGGTCCCTCAACTCTGGTCCACTGCACTCGAACTCAGGGCTTCGGACGCTCACACAGATGCGTACAAACTCAAGTCAAACTCCGGTCTCGAAGCTGGCTTCACTGCTACACAAGACTGGCTGGCTTGCTGTCCAACGATTACAACAACAACTGCTCAAGTTCACTCGCGTGTTGTATTTTATAACCAAACCATAGCTACGAGAATGTACGATTTCGCGAACAATCTTCAGATATACTTCGCACGAAAACATGACGACCTTCCCTCATACCCTTCACCAGTTAACTGCAGGCACGCGCAAGGGATAAACCCTTAGCCGAGTTGCCAATTCTTGAAGTCATTGTGATTTGCGAACGTTTTTCAAACTGTGTTCCGTGAAACCGCGATTTTCAGAAAGACTATATTATCTTTGTAAATATACCTTAATTTATAATTACTAAAACAAAATTGGTATCAAAATGAACAAACTTATTTTAAAAACACTTTATATTTATATTTTCACTAACATGTTTTGCCTAAATAAACAAAAAAATGTGGACTTCTATAATAAGTCTTAAATTCTCATGTTATTGAAGTTCCAGAATTTTGTACTTAATTAAGAATGTTGCGCTGGTAAAATTTTCTGAAACTGTGATCATTGAATAGTTATAGAATGTATAGTACAAAAGAGTAAAGTTAGATTTTATCTACTTCGCCTTGGGTGATAATTTCCACGAACGCATAAAATCTGTTTACTCTAGTGTGCTATACAATATTTTATTCATTACTGGTATGTAAATATAATTTTAAATTGTAGGGCTTTTCTTTGTAATGTGTTGGCGAAGAAGTTCATATACATTCATTTTACTATTGCTAATATGTTGGTTGTCATGTAGAGAGTGATTTAAAAACATTTAATTCACTGCTGTAAGTTAGAAAACTTTTAAGCACTGCTGTGAATAATGTCATTATTTAGGTTGCTAAAACGGTGTTGCTGTTGGCGATATCTCTTTCGCGTGCTGTTCACATACTGTTCGGCGAAGTAAATCACGTATAAAATCGTCTATCTTACCGAATTCTGTTTTAATTTGTTTATTTTCTCTTTAGTTGGTGAACCGTAATTCTTAATTTCTATGCCCATATATCCAACTCCGCCGGTTGCGTCCGATGTTAAGTGATTAAGATTTATACTTATTAAACTGCCTGAACTTTCGATTACTTTACGGATAGAATTTCTAACGTTAGACACAATTTTAACACTTTGTTTTCTTAGCTACGCTCCTCTGCAAATAAGATACTCTGTTTTCTTCGACGGTGTTATTTGTTGTTCTTGTCGTGATGGTCCTGGATCTTCAGGTATATCAGGAGGCCTGGCTGCGGATCATCTCCAACACTCATTAATCATGGCCGGAATAAATTAGACATATTGAAGCGCACGACGGTATAAAACAACACGTCGAAAAAGACACTGAGAATGGGTGAAAGCCAACAGGTAGAGGCAATGACTACTACATTTGGTAATGCTGGGATCTATTGTATTTCTGCCACGCGGCTAGGGGTTGAGTAGAGGATGGGGGTTTATGAGGGATTACCAATTCCAAGAAGAGAGGCCGTCATGTTTCCGAGCCAAGTATACCGAGAGGATGACGCCTATCCAGACTTCTCTGGATTTCTCCCGTCTCTGCCGCGGTCGCTCTCTCTCCTCTCCTCTCTACGCCACAGCACATGCCACAGGAAGCAGATGCGTGCGCACTTCCGCGCCGAACCACGGCCGACCTAGTAATTCTTCTGCCGGTCGTGAGATTGTACCCCAGCTCTGTCACAATATTTTAAGTGTTCATCATGTGTTATTGTGTTCTCCTTTAATATGACCTGAAGATGCCATGGTTATGGCGAAAACGTTTGTCAAAAACTTTTATACACCATTTCATGTAATATCATAATCAGGGAACGGATTTATATGGACTAAAAATATATGAAATATGTAAATATATATGTAGTTATTTTTACCAAAATATGGAATTAAATATGGATTTTTACCAAAATATGGAATTAAATATGGACTTAAAATTATAAAAAATGACTATGTACGTTAAATATTGGTACATTTTAATCAAACTAAACAAAAATATAATGGACGTACCTTATCTTCCAATGTAGTTTCAACAAAACACAATTTTTATTGTCTGTTACCATAACAATAGGTTACAAACATTTCTTTCAAGTGCTGAAAAGTGAATCTTCTTCTATTGTCTCTGAGGATAGATTTATACTGACTAAAAGAGCGTTCGACGTCACAAGAAGTAACTGGTACATAATTCAATTTCACAATGTCTGCTGGGGATAAGTCCAAGTTAATCTTCACTGTTGATTCACCACTCATCACAGCAACAACCTTTTGTAGTTCTTCATATCCAGGGTTTTTCGAAAGTACAGTGTCCACCTTAGCTCTTACTGCATCTGCAACTTTACCTCTACCACGATTCAGTTGTTCCACAGTACTATTTATAATTTCAAAACTTTCAGATAGTGAAAGGTGCCTATTTTGGAGACTTTTGAGCGTTTTTATGATGCATGAAAATGTATGCTGAATGTGAGCTAAGTCATTCTTCACACTTATGTCACAGGTAACTGTTTTCGCAGTATCAATTGAGACTGCATCTTCAGAGTCCAATGCAAGGAGAACATTGTTAATAGAGTCTATATGTTCGGCATAATATTCAACTGCTTCTAGCCATGTACCCCATCTAGTTAAAATTGGCTTTGGTGGCAATGGAATTTCAGGGTACATTTCTTTCAACACGTTAACTCTACTGGGAGCTTTGAGAAATACTTTTTCACTGATGAAATCAACAAATCTACTTTAGGAAATTGTCTCTGACCACTTCTGCCACACGATGAAATGCATGCGCCACACAAGTAAAATGAGTCAATTTAGGATATACAACAGATAATGCTTGTCCAGCTTTGACCATATAAGGGGCAGCATCGCTAATAAAGAATAACACATTATCGTACATAATACCCTTTGGCCACAGGATACCCATAGCTTCGTTGAACAGTTTAACTATAGTTTTGTTATTGCACTTTTCTAGAACATCACAATGTAAAAGAATTCGTTCAGAATATTGTTCACTTAACAAACCGATAACTACATTACCAACAAGTCTACCTTCTTTGTCGGGAGTCTCATCAATGGAAACCCAAATTGAACTATCTTTAATTTCATCTCTTATCTTCTGTATTGTCTCATCGTAGATGGATGGAGCATACGTCTTCCTAAGTGTTGACTCATCCGGGATTGTATGTTGAGTATATTTTTCAAGGAATTCCCTGAAGACCTTATTCTTTAGTTTGTAGAGAGGAATATCAGCAGAGATGAGAGAACGGCACAGGTCGATGTTAAACTCAGATCTTACATTCGATGTTGTTGGTTGTGTTAAAAACAATTGTCTCTGCTTGGAATTTAGTTGTTTGTTGGCCTGATGTTTACTAGTTGTAATGTGTTGTTGCACCAGGAACTTTTGTGTAGATGATACTGCACACTGACACAAATTACAAAATAATATTTTATTGTCAGTTGATAAACCATCTTCTTTAAATTCTGAAATGTAACTTGTTAGTTTTGATTTTAAATTGACTGAATGACGTACTTTTGGCATATTTACCGTCTTTATAGTATGATTTACAAAACTGAACCTATGTGTACTCTGACTGGCATTTAACTGTTGAGCTGCACAACTGAAGTCTGTTAAAAATTTTAAATTAAATTAATACAGTTTTGTAACTTACTTTCCCATTGTTGATAGGACTGCTAATTTTCAAATAACTCTGATGTTAAAGGGATTACTGAACATGTGTTTAAATCTCTATTGTTGAAATGTATTTTTAAAAGTTAATGGAATTTTGTTTTGTTTTATTGTTAAACCTAATATAATATGGACTGTTTTATATGAAATATGGAAAATATATGGAAATTAACGAAAATATGTACTAAACTCTAAAATATGGAAAAATATGGAAAATAAAAGTAGGATTTTTCAACCCTACACATTGTGAAACATAAAGATAATGCAAAATATAAATTATATTAGCTTTATAAGTAAATATGTATTTACATATAAATCCTTTCCCTGATCATAATGGTTCAACGTGTGTAGGCTACTATTGATAAGTAATTTGACTGTAATAAACCTACACATATTTGATACTTATATTATACTTATCGGACCCAACATGCCTTTAAAATTAAAATAACTTTGTTGAGTTTCTTACATAATTTGACAATATGATGGTCCCATTTAAGTGTAGAGTGTATTTGTATTCCTAACAATTTGACAAAATCTTTACAATTGTTTCTATTGTGTAAACAAAATTCTAAGTTATCAGTCTTCTCTTTATTTAAGACAGAGAATTAGATGAACACCAATGTTCTATTTTTCGGTTAATTGCATCAAGATCATTAATAATTTATAATATATCATATTCGTTTCCCTCCTAGTTCCCATAATTTTAAAAATATTTTGTCTCGTGTCCGAACAATTTCTCAAGATTATAGCAACAATGTGAATCAGTATTATTAAATTATTTGCAGATCAGAATTAATTTATTTTTTTTATTTTCCTAACAGTTTTCATTCAAAAATATATATTTTTTCTATTCTTTCTACACAGGTTGTAACTTTAATAATGGCAACTATTTATTTATTACGAATATACAAGTGATACATCTGTGAAACTTCTACAGTCCTTCAATGTAGATACCAGCATTGTCTACAACTCGTTACCAGCGATGTGGAAGTCGTAGTATCCCTGCAGCAGCTGTTCTGTTGATGTTTCTGATGGACCGCCCTACTGCCTGCAGAATATCGGGAACAGTCCGGAATCGAACGTCACGAAGTGGTCCCTTCATCTTTGGAATTAAGTCATAATCACAGGAGCTTAAGTCCGGTGAATGTGGTGGATGGAAAAGCACTTCCCACCCCCAGCGACAGTACAAATCAGCTACAGGCTGTGCCGTGTGCTCCCCTGCGTTATCCTGCAAAATGATGGGAGGGTTCTGCGAAACGTGTGGGCGCTTTCTTCGCAACGCTGGCCTCAGATTATGCTAAAACTTACGGAAATATGTGCATTAACATTCAGCCAAGATCGCTGTTCCTGCTTTGTAAACATGGCGAAATAACCGCTTAGAGCTGTAACTAACAGAGACTAACTTCAACTCTCCACAGCGCTGTGAGTCGGACGGAAGAGTCCTTTTAGGGGGGGAGGAGGGCAGACATAGATTAACATGTGATAGAAGTGACAACAATTAACTCCTTTTCGTTTCGCTTTTACAGCAGTGTTGCCACTATTAAAGTTACACCCCACGTATTAATAATAAGACAAACACATAAAATCAAATTGTAGATCATGACATGTACAATACTTACTTACTTGCTTACTGGCTTTTAAGGAACCCGGATGTTCATTGCCGACCTCACATAAGCCCGCCATTGGTCCTTATCCTGAGCAAAATTAATCCAGTCTCTATCATCATATCCCACCTCCCTCAAATCCATTTTAATATTATCTTCCCATCTACGTCTCGGCCTCCCTAAAGGTCTTTTTCCCTCCGGCCTCCCAACTAACACTCTATATGCATTTCTGTATTCGCCCATACGTGCTACATGCCCTGCCCATCTCAAACCTCTGGATTTAATGTTCCTAATTATGTCAGGTGAAGAATACAATGCGTGCAGTTCTGTGTTGTGTAACTTTCTCTATTCTCCTGTAACTTCATCGCTCTTAACCCCAAATATTTTCCTAAGCACCTTATTCTCAAACACCCTTAACCTATGTTCCTCTCTCAAAGTGAGAGTCCAAGTTTCACAACCATACAGAACAACCGGTAATATAACTGTTTTATAAATTCTAACTTTCAGATTTTTTGACAGCAGACTGGATGATAAAAGTTTCTGAACCGAATAATAACACGCATTCCCCATATTTATTCTGTGTTTAATTTCCTCCCGAGTATCATTTATATTTGTTACTGTTGCTCCAAGATATTTGAACTTCTCCACCTCTTCAATGACATGTACAATAGCCATTCAAAATGCCATGCAATTATCTTCAATAGTTTTTGAGTTATGAGGAAAATAATTTGAAAATTTTAAATTTTAGAGAACGAGCGACAAACTTACCAACACTCGGTGTTGTCTAGCACTCTCCTGGTGCAATGTATTAGCCCTAACTCGGAAACGAATAGATATATTTAGAAAGTTATTTCACGGAGAAAAGGGCGAAATTTATACTTCAGATTTTGGACAAAACAAAACAATCATTTTTTTTCTTGCACCAGTTAAGCTGGATGTGCCCACTTAAGAAGAAGAGAATTTTATTTTTAACAAGAAAGTATTCTCATCCTCCTAACGGTTGTAGTTTCGCGCTGCATGTTGTTGTTCTTTATGATAACAACTGCAATACCTGTATCTGAATAGCTCAGTGTGATCTGCCTTTTGTACCCCAGAGCCGTGCACCAATAAAAAGCGAAACAAATCAAACATTCGTTAAACCGAACACTGAGTCAATCCTAAAGACTCAAGAGTTTATAATAATAATAATAATAATAATAATAATAATAATAATAATAATAATAATAATAATAATTTAGCTGGCAGAGTTAAGGCCGTAAGGCCTTCTCTTTCACTCAACCAGCAAAAAGTGTATATACATATGCATGAACTTACAGAGAATCCAACAATTTGATTAAGTAAGAGGTACATGTATACAAGAGTTATTTACGAATTAAACAACAAAATACTATGAACTATTAATTAAACACTGAAATAAACTGTGTAGCAGAATTAAGCTAAAATACATAGAATGTTAATATATTTCAAATAATATTAGATAATAGAAAGAGATTATTATGAGACAATTTTGAAAATACAGCACTATCAGGATGATGTCTAAAGAATGAAGTAACAATGTAGTCAGTGATAGTTTAAATCAGTAAGATTGGAGTGAAATGCTAATAAGGTTATCTTTTAAGCTGTTTTTAAAGGTGTTTATTGTCTTGCAGCCCCTAATAGGCCTACTTTGTGACAAGGAATTGCATTGACGCGAGGTGGATAATGTAAAAGATGATGAATAACAAGATGTTCTATGAAGAGGTATACTTAGCGTGCCACAGATAAGTGATCTGGTATTTACGTCGTGGTTAGAGTATAGATAAGAGAAACGAGACGAAAGGTAATTTGGTGTTGAGGTGTGCAGAATTCGATAGAGTAAAGACAAAGAGTATAAAGTTCTGCGTTCTTTAAGTCGGAGCCACGAAAGACTTGCGAAAAGCATAGTATAGGTGATATGTGATCATATTGTCGGATGTTGCACACGTATCTGACGCACATATTCTGAGCTCGCTGTAACTTGACTGACAGTTCAGAACTTAGGTCACTTAACAAAACGTCACAATAATCGAAGTGCGGCATTACTAGGGTTTGTACTAGGGTAAGTTTTAGTTGCTGGGGCAAGAAGTTTCTCAAGCGACTCAAACAGTGAATGGAGGAACAGATTTTTTTTATGGTTTCTTTAACTTGAAAATTCCAACTTAGATGATTATCAAAAAAGAAGCCAAGCTTTTTTACGACAGATGAATAAGGGATTAGCGTGTTGTTAAGGGTAACAACTGAAAGATTACTGTTATTAAGGGAGTTAACTAAACGCTTATGTCCGATAATTATAGCTTGAGTCTTACTTGGGTTAAATTAGGTTAAACCTAACCTAACATAATGTTTACAGCGCCAGATGTACAGTAGCAATATATTACCTTTTTTCCTAACCGATTGTGCAGGACACTAATTTGTAAACTTATCTACTGACATAGGGACCATTAGACCACCAGAGACGTCGAGAGAGGTTGAGCTAAGATTTTTTACAGTACCGTAAAAATAAGTGGCTCTCTGCTGGGTTTGAACTGGCGACCTTAAGATCCAGTTACAAAGTAGCCACCGGACTAGCGGAGATGCTGTGTAATGGGTGTCTTGCATGTCTCACCCACCTACATTCAAGATTACATAAAGGAATACCGCAAATAATTCAATAAAATTGAAGAGCCTTAAAAATCGAACGTCATCCTCTCCAAATACAATCAGGGCATTCATTGAAATTTATGGGAAGCGGTAATGGAAACAGTTGAATAGACCATAAAACTGGAGCGAAGCAAGTCCCAGGGAGGACAGAGTTCTTGACATTCACAAAAATTCATGGAATTGCCCCGTAGAAGCATAACAATGCTCCCCACACTCGAGTGCAGAAGTACACAAAGAGGGAGCGCGATAACTGCTACAAATGGAAGTATAGGCATTCAGAACTGGGGAGAGCATTATGCGAGCACAAATAATAACTCCTGACATTTCATCTAATTTAATATGCTATTTCATGGTAGGATTTGGCGTCGACAGAATTCTTTTAAACTTCTCTGAAGCATGCACGATTCAATACTTATTGCAGTATCATCCAAAAAACATAATATATAACATAAAGCAAAAACAACATACCAAAGCAGAATAACATAACATAAAAGAATATAGAACAAAAACATGACATAGCAAAGCAGAACATAATATAGTAAAGCAAAAAATAACATAGCAAAGCAAAATAAAGCACATCGAAAAATAGAATAGCAAAAGAAAACATAACATATCAAAGCAAAATATAGAACAAAAAACATAACATAGCAAAGCAAAATAATATAGAAAGCAAAAATAACACATAACAATGTAAGAAGAAAACATAACATAAAAGCAAAAATAAATAGTAAAGCAAAAATAACATAGCAAAGAAAAATAAAGCATAGCAAAGTAACAAAACATATCAAAGCAAAATATAGAACAGTAAAACATAACATAGATAATATACAAAGCAGAATGCAAAGCAGAACATACTATAGCAAAGCAAGAAATAACATAGCAAAGCAGAATATAGCATAGCAAAGTAACACATAACATATCAAAGCAAAATATAGAACAGCAAAACATAACATAGCAAAGCAGAACACAATAATAGCAAAGCAAGAAATAACATAGCAAAGCAAAATAAAGCATAGCAAAGTAACAAAACATATCAAAGCAAAAAAAAAAACATAACATAGCAAAGCAGAATATATAGCAAAGCAGCAAAGTAACACATAACATATCAAAGCAAAATATAGAACAGCAAAACAACATAGCAAAGCAGAACACAAAGTAATAGCAAAGCAAGAAATAACACATAACATATCAAAGCAAAATATAAAGCAAAGAAAAAAATAACATACATAGCAAAGCAAGAATAACATAGCAAAGCAAAATAAAGCATAACATAGCAAAGTAACACATAACATATCAAAGCAAAATATAAAACAGCAAAGCACATAACAAAAATAAAGCAAAATTAACATATCAAAGCAGAAAATAAAAGCAAAGCAAAAATAATAGCAAAGCGGAATAAAGCAAAGAAATAACATATCAAAACAAAATATATAACAGCAAAACATAAATAGCAAAGAAAATATAACATAGCAAAACAAGAAATAACATAGCAAAGAAAATAAAACAAAGTAACATAGCAAAGCGGAATATAGCAAAGTAAAACACATAACATATCAAAGCAAAATATATAACAGCAAAACATAACATAGCAAAACAGAACATAAAAGCAATGCAAAAAAACATAGGAAAGCAAAACATAAAATAGCAAAGCAAAATAAAGCATAGCAAAGCAAAAAGTAACAGCAAAGTAACACATAACATATCAAAGCAAAATATAGAACAGCAAAACAACATAAAAGCAATATAGCAAGCAAAGAAACATATCATATAGCAAAACATAACATAGCAAAGCAGAATTTAACATAGCAAAGCAAAATAACATAGCAAAATATAGCAAAGCAGAATAAGTAAAACGTAACATAACATATCAAAGCAAAATATAGAACAAAATATAGCAAAGCAGAAAACGCATACTATAGCAAAGCAAGAATAACATAGCAAAGCAAAAAATAACATAGCAAAGCAAAATAGCAACGTAGAAAGTAACACATAAATAGCAAAGGAAAATGTATAGTTGCAAAACAGAACATATACATAAAAGGAAAAGTAACATAACAAAGCAATAAGATCATATCAAGATGTAACATGGCAAAGAGAAATATAGAAAAGCAAAATATAACATAAAAGCAGAATATGCAAACAGAAAAGCAAAATATAGCATAGTAAAGTAACACATAACATATCAAAGGAAAATGTAAAATAGCAAAAAATAACATAGCAAAAAATATAGCAAAAGCAAACATATCAAAGCAAAATGTAGAAAAGCAAAACGTAACGTTGCAAAATAGAACATAATATAGTAAAGGAAAAATAGCATAGCAAAACAATATACATAATAGAAAAGTAAGATATAACATATCAAGCAAAATATAGAAAAGTAAAACATAACATAGCAAAGCAGATCATAGAGTAAAAAGCAAAAAATAGCAGCAAAGCAAAATAGCATAGAAAAGTAACATAAACATATAAAGACAAATATACATAAAAATAAAATATAACATAGCAAAGAATACTTAGAAAAAAATAAACCATAGCAAACATAATAATGGCAAAAACATACCATAGCAAAATGAAACAGAACATAGCATAGCAAAACATAATATAGCAGAGTAATACATAGGAGAAAAACAAAACATAGCAAAGCAAAGTAGAGCATAGCAAAATAAAAGATAACATAGCAAAGCAAAGAGATCTTATACGCCCTGATAGATAGTTGCACTAGATACTGATTTTTTCCGATTGTTACTTCTTCAAAGAATTGTCAAAAATTTGATATTTTATTTGTCAATAGATTTGACAACGTCGCAACATGGACTCCTTACATTTCAAGGTTGCGTGGCAAGTTGACTATCATCCTCTGTCATAGAGAGAAATTGTGGTATTAGCAGCTTCGTGTTAACGGCCATACAAATGGGCCACCCCGACCTGCAAGCGTGTTGATAGCAGTGATGTATGGAGGGTGTTTTCACCGATGTTAATTTGTGTACCTCCTATGACACACAATTAGTTGACATAACGATGGGACATTTGTCTTCACTATTAGAGCTCCATTAGCAGTGTCTGCAGGGAGGCGTTTAATTAATTCGCAATACCTGACAAACCAAATTGGTGGCTTCATAAATGATTTAATACAATTTGAAGATGTAATCTTAATGTCCGCGGTCTATTACAACGCAGACCATTTTTCGTTTATTAAGAATAGTAATTAATGTAATAAATTAGTAATATACGTTACAAGAGCGGTATGTTGAAGTTTTCATGTTCGAGGAAAAATTTGAAAAAGCGAAACGTAGTTGAGCTTTTTTAATTTCCGACAATTGAATGAAAACATACCGCTCGTGTATCGTACATTATTTTGTGCGAAGATCGTTTATTACATACCTGAAAGAGGAATTTCTAATTAGTTGCAGTGAAATCTCCATCTTGGTTTCTGTTCAGTGACGGCAAATTTGCAAAACAAAAATATCTATCTTCAACATTGTTGCTTTAAAATGTTTTCTGTGTTTACTATACTACCAGCAGGCCGTGATATACGTCTGTCTTTTTTTCCCCAGTCTATGATGAGTCTGGAATCTTGTTGATTTTTTAACGGCTTCCTTAATGTTACTTGCATCACGAATGCAGTAACTTTAGTGGAGTTGTAGAGTTTACTTAATTTTTGCAAATATTTAAAAACAATAATTAATATTGCAATTTAGGTGAAATTGCAGTGGTAAGTTTCAATTTATAATTATTACTATATTGAACGTCTCTAAAAATAATATGTTAAAAGCCTAAAGCAGTAAAATCAATATGTCACTTAAGCGGTAAGAAGAGGGAAATTGTTGTGTGTGTTAGGTTGGGAATACTGAATGTGGGATTTTAGACTTTCCGCGGATTGGTTTTGTGCGGAAACCAAGTAAATACGCACGATCTCGCACAAAAGTAATTTTCAAATCAATGAATCTCACTTTTATTGGCAAGAACAACAATTGCTATGAGATATGTCAAGGAGTTGCTAGATAATATTTCTGTATGCAAAATGAATTAGATATTTCCTAAGGAATTCACATTTTCAGTATTCCTGATAACCTAGACAGTGACTCTAATATTTCTGGGCTACTCGTCTGTGTGCTGTTGTCTTGGTAACCATAAATTATGTTCTCTTGTTTTGCAAAATGTCAGGGCCTGCTAATTTCTAAACATGATCCACTGATACTTCTATTCTATTCTATAATTATGTTCTATTATTCGTGTGCTAAAAATAATAAATATTTATCTTCCCTCTACTTTAAAAAAAGATTTCTTGTGCAGACGCTTGTATTGCTCTATTTTGACTGCTGACATTATACAGACTGACCTTTCCAGCGACAAGAAAACGACACTTCAACGTACTCATAATTTGTGTGTACGTTTTGTAAGCAATATTCACAAATATAATCATATTACCCTATATCTGGAAGCAATAGATAGGCTTAAACTAGATGAAAGAAGAAATTTACATTCAGTTTCTCTTCTCTTCGAAATCTTGAACTCCTCTATTCCTTCGTACCTGTAGTTTAGCTTCATTTACCTTTCTTCCCACCATAATTTGAACACACACTCTCGCCACGAAAAAATACTAACAATACCATCCCATCCCACCTAGATGTGTTCCTAGAACCCACCTCCTCATACTCATCCTCTTTCACAATAGCCCTGCGAAGACTCTGGAATTCGCAACCTACTAGCATCAGGGATTGTCGAAATAAAATTGAATTCAAACGCAAACTTACTAGGCACTTGGTCAGTAATTGATTTCTTGTAAATAGTTTCCTTAATCTATCACAAAATATTTCAATATCCAGTAACTTCATCACTATACAATTTTGTTATTCTAGGTTTAATTTGTAATTCAGTAAATATAAAATTCTTTGTTTTTGTATGATAAATTATCATACTTTTTACAATAAAACGGTACGAAAGGACTTTTCAACTTTGATTTTCGCATTTTTATCGTCCCTTGTATTTGTTTAATTTATCGCGTACCTAGCATTTGTTTCTTTGTTTGCCATTTGAAACTGCGCTAATTGGACGTAAAATATTTAAAATTGAAACCACTTTGCATTTGTAATATGACTTGCATTGGCATTCGAAACAAGAATTAATAAAAATCACTTTATTTGCATCTTCTGAAATTGATTTAAAATTGAAGAGCACCATTCGTAATCCTTATTTGAATACACCAATTGTAAATTTAACGAGTTCCACTTTTATTTGTACACGTTCAATAATTGTATCAATTGAACCACCAACTATATTCAAATTTGAAAATTGTCATTCAATAAATATTACTTTGTAAAATTATTTGTAATTGAAATTGAATAAGTTGAATACACCATTGGCCTAAATCAACGAGTTTATTTGTATTACGTAGTTGTCCAATGTAACATCAATTGAACCATTTTTCAAATTTGAAAATTGTACATTCAATAATTAATACTTTTAAAATTATTCATTTTATTTTTATGTCATCGTAGTTAATTAAAACTTTTCTAACACTTGTGTATATTTTATTTGTTATATTGCTAGTTGATAATTTATAGTCACTTATCAGAGATTTTAATATTAAGATTTATTGAAAATCATTTGTCAATGACGTTGATTACTATTTGATAATTGAAGTGGAATGTTGCATTTTAATAAAATGAAACTGAATCAACAAAGCCTTCTTGACTAGTAACATTGCCATCGTGTATAATAGATCGAGAATTCTCGAAGAAAGGCATTGCTCACTACTGCCATCTAGCATGCATCTTAATATTTGTAATGTTGAGATGGTACAATAATACATTTGAAGACAGTTGTATTTTCGTAAGTCACTAATATTTTATTGTAAATTCGTTACTTCTAATTTTATATTTTTTTCTAATCGTGTAATAGTAATTAAATCCCACTAAGTTTTGATTTTCTCTAGATAAATCAAAACGTCTAGTAATTACTAATTGATAAATTATCTACCTTTTATTAGTCAGTTGTAATTTTTCGTACTTTGATTTTTATTTGTAATTGTAATTGTAAATTTAATACTGTAATTTTATTTGTAATTGTAATTGTAAATTTAATATTATTGAATTTTATTTGTAATTGTAATTGTAAATTTAATACTTATTGTATTTTTATTTTATTGTTATTTTATACGTTTATCAACATCTACGGTTATTTTGCGTCTGAACGAGATGAAGGTGATAATGCCGGTGTGAAATGAGTCCGGGGTCCAACACCGAAAGTTACCCAGCATTTGCTCATATTGGGTTGAAAAACCCCGGAAAAAACCTCAACCAGGTAACTTGCCCCGACCGGGAATCGAACCGCCACCTGGTTTCGCAGCCATTTATTTGACCGTTACTTATTTTATGTGACAATTTTATTTATTTTAATTTATTTGTTAATTTATTTTAAATTTAATAAATATTGTAATTTTATTTGTAATTGTAATTGTAAATTTAAACTTATTGTAATTTTATTTGTAATTGTAATTGTAAATTTAACACTTATTGTAATTTTATTTGTGATTGTAATTGTAAATTTAATCCTTATTGTAATTTTATTTGTAATTATAGTTGTAAATTTAATACTAATTGTAATTTTATTGTTCATATTATAGTTGGAATCTTCTGGTAGAGGGGTAGAGAACCGATGGCCTGACGGCCTGTACTAAATACTAACCTCCGGCTAAAGATAAGTAGCAAATAATAATAATTATTTATTTATTTGTTTATTTTATTTTATTAATTTAATTTAATTAATTTTTTAATTTAATTTAATTTAATTTTATTTTATTCCATGTAATTTATTTAATTTGATTTATTTTATTTAATTTAGGCTACTTAACTTATTTAATTAATTTAATTTAATTTATTTAACTTATTTAATTTATTTAATTTAATTTAATTTATTTTAATTTATTTATTTATTTATTTATCGTGGTATCAGAAACTTTGTTCTCGGTAAGATTGGTGGGGCAAACACGTTCTTTACGTGTAAATCTCTAAATAGATTATTTTCTTGTTATAATATCAAAACCCTCTCAAGTAGAAAAGACGGAATAGCGACAGTCCCTGATTAGTGAGGCTGTTTGAAGCGCGAAGAAAGGAAAATATGAGAATAAGAATGGAACGCAGGACGCCGTTGTTAGCAGACGTGCCGTCAGTGTGCCGCGTTCAAGTTATTAAACTTCCGTAATGTGACGTCAGCCAGGTGTAACAAAATATCTCTAGACAGGCAGAAAAAGTAATTTGTAGTTCCGACAATGTAGGGCACTGCTGTCGTCATTCCTGGCATTGCCGGACATTGCAGTCTCCGAGAGAAGACAATTATCAGGTGAACTGCAAGATTCTTCTTGTCCACACCTGTGAAGTAACGGTTAGCGCGTCTGAGCGCGAAATCAGGTGGCCCGTATTCGAATCCCGGTCGGGGAAAGTTACCTGGTTGAGGTTTTTCCGGGGTTTTCCCTCAACCCAGTATGAGGAAATGATGGGTAACTATCGGTGCTGGACCCCGGACTCATTTCACCGGCATTATCACCTTCATTTCATTCCGACGCTAAATACACTGATATGTTGATACAGCGTCGTAAAATAACCCAATAAAGAAGTAATAAAAAAAGAGATTCTTCTGCACAAAACGTCGCCAGGTCTCGTTTATCTGCAGTCAACGATCAGCCAGAGTTTACGTAGAAAACAACACTAGACTTTAAAAAATTAGTCCGTAATATTTCCGACTTTAAAATTTTTCAATTGGATCAATTTTTGGAATTTATGTCAATATAAAAAATCAGTAATTAGATCATGTTAGGAGGGCATTAAAATGCATAAATGCAATAATAATAATAATAATAATAATAATAATAATAATAATAATAATAATAATAATAATAATAATAATAATAGGATTCTTAGTTGGAAGGCTGGAGGCAAAAAGACCTTTGGGAAGGCCGAGACGTAGATGGGAGGATAATATTAAAATGGATTTGAGGGAGGTGGGATATAATGATAGAGACTGGATTGATCTTGCGCAGGATAGGGACCGATGGCGGGCTTATGTGAGGGCGGCAATGAACCTCCGGGTTCTTAAAAGCCATAAGTACGTTCGCCCATACGTGCTACATGCCGTGCCCATCTCAAACGTCTGGATTTAATGTTCCTAATTATGTCAGGTAAAGAATACAATGCGTGCAGTTCTGCGTTGTGTAACTTTCTTCATTCTCATATGTAACTTAATCTCTCTTTTGCCTAAGAACCTTATTCTCAAACACCCTTAATGTCTGTTCCTCTCTGAAGTGAGAGTCCAAGTTTCATAACCATACAGAACATATGTAAATAGTAATAATAATAATAATAATAATAATAATGATAATGATAATGATAATGATAATAATAATAATAGTTTGTAATCTTATAAGTGACACATAAGGCATCATTCATGAGGAAACTAAGGCAGGATATAAGGGGGAGAGTGGCCAGTTCCTTTCCTCCTCCATTGCATATATCGTGGACTAGCTACATATTACACTAGTCAGACTTCAGATGCATACAAACAATTGTTCTTCCCCTGATACATGTCGTCAAGTGAGATGTACTGCCTGATAATAGATGTACATATCAGCCAGAACCTCAATAGCGGTAAATAATAATAATAATGATAATAATAATAATAATAATAATAATAATAATAATAATAATAATAATAATTCCACAATTCAAAGTTTACCACATTATTTGCACAATATTTCCCAAACCTTTGTTCATATTTAACTTTGGCTGACTCTCTAAAATATGTTCTACTCATAACATGTTTACATAATGCAGTGAATTAAATATCCTTAACAAATTTATAGCGGTATTAAATTTTACTTTATTTTTTAATATAATCTGAAAGTGCAGTACATAAATAGAAAGATATTTTAACTTCTACCACGTTTTTGAGAAAAATAAAATTAGTTGTTTAAACTTACCGTAAATTTATTAATGTGATGGTTGATATTACCTTGAAATTGTCAGGTTTGAGAAGTCAGGTTCAATTGTAGATACCCTATGTCTGAAATTTATATCAACATTAAATTTACTTGTATGTTTGTTGTTCAAGAACAAAGAAAAAAATGTACACCGGGCAATTCATGTATAATCTATTAGGCTAGTTACATTTTCGTTACTTTCAATACATTCACTTATATTTTTACTTATAAAACTATTTAGTTTTAATTAAAATGTCTCCGTTATTTATTTGTAGTCTTAGAAACACAACACAAAACATTCGACGATCCGTAGTTAAGGAAACAGAACAGAAGTCATTCATTCAGCTGTCAGCTGCTAGTCCTAATATTTCAGTTATTACGTTTAGCCACGAATTGTGTTTATAACTATTATGCATAATTGTTAAGGATAGAGTAATTTTTCAAGTTGCCAGGGACAACGAATAAGCAACAGTTTAGACACCAGTCATTTTAAACATTATTTGTCTCTGTAGCGATTACGTAGATATTCTTTCGCACTCTCGCTTGAAACCACGGATGTGTCAGCTGCTTGTGGAGATGTATGGCCTGACCCGTTATAAACTAATCACAGATATTCATCTGTCTTCCATCGTCAGGACTTAATTTGTCATAATGTGTCAATCGGTTCGACGTTATTGCAATCGGAAACAGCTGTTAATATTTTACCACTTTCGTCCGTGTGTACAAGATTACTTTTTAAACTGCAACTTGTCTGCTATTTACATTTTCAGCTCGCCAATTACATGAAAATGATTGATGCTAATGAATGTTTACTGAGGTAGAATTGCATTTTTTTTTTTTCAAAATTACAATTTAAAAAATAAATATTACATTTTGTTCGTAACTAACCTGAACTGATGAATGAGTTTTGTTTATGTTCAACATTTCACGGTTCACTTCCATAGAAATGTAAAATTTCTACTTTTAATTGTGATATTAAATATGTTTGAACTTCGTTACATTTCCAGAGACCTTTCTCTGTTTCCAGCAACACAGTTGTGTGTATTACAAGTGCAGTTATGTTAAACTATTCATTTTAAAAACTGCAGATCCTGGAACCAAACATGAATTTTTAAAGACATAACGAATCATATAGCTTGATATGACAAAAATATATATAAACATTTTAAAATATTATGAAATATGAAATGTTTGTATTAATTGCATTCTACACGTCATTAATAGTGGAAATCCTTCAAAATAAATCTTCAAAACCTAATAATACAATACATAGGATTAGACGTTTCTAGATCTTCAACAAAGGAAATAAAATTTCTACGATTCCAATCAAAAGTACTGTTATCCACAAAACAACTCATGTTCTGTATCCCTGAATAAAACTAGATTTGTGTAAGTACCAATATAAAAGTAGGCCTACCAATTACTAACTGAAACTTCCACACTGTAAGAAACTGTTGAAGTGAAGAATTGAACAATCAAAGACTTACACGGCATTGAAAACAGTGTGGGCAAAGCACCCTTGGTAATTTCATTTTGTTTTGTTACCGATAAGCTGCTATAATTTAATGTGTAACACTTTTATTAAGCCGCCAATGCTTATCTACTATAATAGTCAATTACATGAATATGATTTTTACATGAACGTTTTCGATACTATTTTTGTATCATCTTCAGATGCATTATAATTAAAATTAACAATTAACATTTGTAAATGATTGAAAACTTAGTCATTGGTGTGTGTGTTCTGTGAACTTCTTTTCGTGAATTAAGTGTGTGATACATTTATGGATGTCGCTTGTACTTGTGTGTCTACTAGTAATTAGTGCCAATAGTATTAGCTTGTACTTGTGTGTCTACTAGTAATTAGTGCTAATAGTATTAGCTTATACTTGTGTGTCTACTAGTAATTAGTGCTAATAGTATTAGCTTGTACTTGTGGTCTACTAGTAATTAGTGCTAATAGTATTAGCTTATACTTGTGTGTCTACTAGTAATTAGTGCTAATAGTATTAGCTTGTACTTGTGTGTCTACTAGTAATTAGTGCTAATAGTATTAGCTTGTCTTGTGTGTCTACTAGTAATTATACTATTAGCACTAATTACTAGTAGACACACAAGTACAAGCGACTTTAACAAATGTATCACACACTTAATTCACGAAAAGAAGTTCACAGAACACGCACACCAATGGCTCAGGTTTTCAATCATTTACAAAATATTAATTGTTAATTTTAATTATAATGTATCTGAAGATGATACAAAAAAATAGTATCGAAAACGTTCAAGTAAAAATCTTATTCATGTAAATGACTATTATAGTAGATAAGCATTGGCGGCTTAATAAAAGTGTTACCCTTGGTAAAGCTAGAGTTAATAATCTGTTTAAATGAATGCAGGATTTATACACACACATTTTGTCAATATGTGCGCCATGTTTTACTACTCTAGCTATAGTCATTCAGTAAGTTAAGATATATAAAAATCTGATTTGTTGTAAATCACTTCAAAGATTACAATATGCATTCTAAATACAGTAACTGCTTATATGGGATAAATAGAATTTCTAGCATAGAATAAAGGTATTGCGATGAGATCTTTACAACACCATTCCTCAAGAAATTGTGGATTGTTTGACACTGTATTAAAAAAAAATGATGAAAATTACCAAAATTTGCCCAAATTCAGTAGCGCGTCCACTTACAATTACAAATGGCTTTTAGAGAACGCGGAGGTTCATTGCCGCCCTCACATAAGCCCGCCATCGGTCCCTATCCCGAGCAAGATTAATCCAGTCTCTATCATCATATCCCACCTCCCTCAAATCCATTTTAATATTATCCTCCCGTCTACGTCTTCGCCTCCCCAAACGTCTTTCTCCTCCGGCCTCCCAACTAACACTCTGTATGCACTTCTGGATTCACCCATTCGTGCTACATACCCTGCCCATCTCAAACGTCTGGATTTAATGCCCCTAATTATGTCAGGTGAAGAATACAATGCGTGCAGTTCTGTGTTCTGTAACTTTCTCCATTCTCCTGTAATTTCATCCCTCTTAGCCCCAAATATTTTCCTAAGAACTTTATTCTCGAACACCCTTAGTATCTTTTCCTCTATCAGAGTGAGAGTCCAAGTTTCACAACCATACAGAACAACCGGTAATATAACTGTTTTATAAATTCTAACTTTCAGATTTTTTTGACAGCAGACTGGATGATAAAAGCTTCTCAACCGAATAATAACAGGCATTTCCCATATTTATTCTGCGTTTAATTTCCTCCCGAGTATCATTTACATTTATTACTGTTGCTACAAGATATTTGAATTTTTCCACCTCTTCGAAGGATAAATTTCCAATTTTTATATTTCCATTTCGTACAATAAAGTTAAAAGTTATGGCTTATTTAACGACGCTCGCAACTGCAGAGGTTATATCAGCGTCGCCGGATGTGCCGGAATTTTGTCCCACAGGAGTTCTTTTACATGCCAGTAAATCTACTGACATGAGCCTGTCGCATTTAAGCACACCTAAATGCCATCGACCTGGCCCGGGATCGAACCCGCAACCTTGGGCATAGAAGGCCAGCGCTATACCATTCGTACAATATTCTGTTCACGAGACATAATCATATACTTTATTTTTTCGGAATTTACTTCCAAACCTATCGCCTTACTTGCTTCAAGTAAAATTTCCGTACTTTCCCTAATCGTTTTGTGGATTTTCTCCTAACATATTCACGTCATCCGCATAGACAACCCGTTCAATTCCAAACCCTTTCTGTTATCCTTCTCCCCTTATAGAGAAATATATTTAATTTTTCACAAATTTACATAATATATTTACATATTTATTATAACCATTTGTAATAATATTTTCTATTTGCAGAAATAACAAGTGAAAGAATACTTATGGTACATTCAAACTCCTCCCCTTTACCTCTGTTTTAAGCTCTTTTTAGTGGTTTACCAACGCATTCTCCATCATTTGCAACATCACCGCGGAAACACCCTGTATAAGAAAAACACTCAACTCAGCGCCTGGGAATTGAACACAGATCGGCATTGTTCGTGGAGCTGTATCGTGTATAAAGTTGAATTGCGATTCTCAAAAGATTATATTGGACGGGTGACGTGGAAGTCAACGGCGCCTCGTGGCAGATTCCTCAGCATCACATAATATCGGACTGTAGCACTGAAATATGTGAATTTCTATTGGCCTACCTGTGTGCCTATCCCTGCCCAGAGCACTAGAAGAAGTGAAGGATTCCAGATTTCTGCCGATTCGTCGAGTGTTCGTTATTTAAATAAAAGACTTGAGGCCTCTCGATATAAAGATTTTCTCAAGAGACAGAAGGAAAATATGCCGCACACTCCGTTCTTTGTTCGGGCTTGGAGGCTGAAGGCAGGATCGTTATACCACGGATATGAGATCGGTCAGAGCAAATATCGGGCGGTTGGATTCGAGAAAGTGACGCACAATTACCGTAAAAGTAGTGGAACAGAGAGCTCTGCTTCAACCATTCACCACACAGACGAGCAGTTTTCTGAAGGATTTCAAGAGAAATCCCGCAATCTCGCTTTAGCAACGACAATCATTCGTTTGAGCATCCTCAATTAAAAATACTCATTATATTGTGCAGCTGGGACGTCGACAATCACACCGGAAACGCTTTGCGATCCAGGCCACTTCAAGTTTAATTTGTGGTGGAAAATATAAGTTTTATTTTTTCCAGCAGGTTCTATTTTCATTTCAGAATTTCGCAATTATTTCATGATCATTAAGACATTCCATAGATTCTCATTTTGATTCGCATTCATTCGTAGTTTTCTGCCCACGTGCAGGTCTTTCACTGCAAACACACCATTCTCCAATATTCCCCCTTTCCTGTCTTCCTTTTTGTCTTCGCTTATGATCCATATACATCTTAAATCTTATAATATTAATAATAATAATAATAATAATAATAATAATAATAATAATAATAATAATAATAATACTTACTTACAAACGGCTTTTAAGGAACCCGAAGGTTCATTGCCGCCCTCACATAAGCCCGCCAGCGGTCCCTATCCTGTGCAAGATTAATCCAGTCTCTATCATCATACCCCACCTCCCTCAAATCCATTTTAATATTATCCTCCCATCTACGTCTCGGCCTCCCTAAAGGTCTTTTTCCCTCCGGTCTCCCAACTAACACTCTATATGCATTTCTGGATTCGCCCATACGTGCTACATGCCCTGCCCATCTCAAACGTCTGGATTTAATGTTCCTAATTATGTCAGGTGAAGAATACAATGCATGCAGTTCTGTGTTGTGTAACTTTCTCCATTCTCCTGTAACTTCATCCCGCTTAGCCCCAAATATTTTCCTTAGCACCTTATTCTCAAACACCCTGAACCTATGTTCCTCTCTCAGAGTGAGAGTCCAAGTTTCACAACCATACAGAACAACCGGTAATATAACTGTTTTATAAATTCTAACTTTCAGATTTTTCGACAGCAGACTGGATGATAAGAGCTTCTGAACCGAATAATAACACGCATTTCCCATATTTATTCTGCGTTTAATTTCCTCCCGAGTGTCATTTATATTTGTTACTGTTGCTCCAAGATATAATAATAATAATAATAATAATAATAATAATAATAATAATAATAATAATAATAATTTATTTTAGCTGGCAGAGTTAAGGCCGTAAGGCCTTCTCTTCCACTCAACCAGCAAAAAGTGTATATACATATGCATGAACTTACAAAGAATTCAACAATTTGATTTAGATGAGAGTTGCATGTATACAAGAGTTATTTACCTTAAACAACAAAATGCTATGAACTATTAATTAAACACTGAAATAAACTGTGTTAGCAGAATTAAACTAAAATACATAGAATGTTAATATATTTCAAATGATATTAGATAATAGAAAGAGATTATTATGAGACAATTTTGAAAATACAGCACTATCAGGATGATGTCTAAAGAAAAAAGTAACAGTGTAGTCAGTGATAGTTTAAATCAGTATGATTGGAGTGAAATGCTAATAAGGTTATCTTTTAAGCTGTTCTTAAAGGTGTTTGTTGTCTTGCAGCCCCTAATACTTTGTGACAAGGAATTCCATTGACGCGATCAAATCAAATTACAGATTACTTTGAATACAATCGTCTATTTATTAATCAGTATGGTTTTAGATCCTCCTACAATACAATTGAAGCCATAGTTAAATTTGTGGAGAAGTGCTTTAGTGTTTTAGAAAACTCCAGGTTAATGTTAGGTCGTTTTTACGATTTTACCAAAGCTTTTGATACCATTTCTCACGATATACTCATACAAAAACTGAAATTTTATGGTTTTAATAATTCTATGTACTATGTTTTTAAATTCTTATTTAACAGGCAGACACCAATCTGTTTACTGTAATGGTGCAATGTCTCAATTTAAACCTGTCAAGTTTGGTGTCTCACAGGGTTCCGTTCTTGGTCTTGTGCTGTTCATCATATATATTAACGACCTCCCAGCCAGCATTGAGGATGACTGCCTTGACACTTTCATGTTTGCTGATGATTTGGCACTTGGAATTTCTCAGGATAATGATGTTTCGATGAAAGGACAGCTTGACAACACATCGCTCAGGATAAAAGACTGATGTGATGCCAATAAACTTAGCATCAACTCTAATAAGACTGTAGATATTCAATTTTCTTTTGACAGAAATATTACTGACTTGTCTTCCTCAGTTAAATTCCTAGGCATTCACCTCGAAGCCGGTCTGGGCTGGAGTACACACATAGAATATCTTGTTAATAAAATTAATAAAGGAATTTTCATGTTACGAATCCTCAGACAAACATTATGTTACAATTCTTTACTTACGGTTTATTATGCCCATATTCACAGTCACTTAAGGTACGGGACTCTTTTGTGGGGCAACCATACTTCGGTTTCTAAGTTGTTTATTCTTCAAAAGAGAGCAGTGAGAATTATTTGTGGCGTCTCTTCTAGAACTCACTGTAAACCACTTTTTGTACAACTAGGAACACTTACGTTGCCGTCAATGTTTGTTCTCGATTGCCTTCTGTATGTTAAGCGTAATGTGCATTATCTTCATACTTGTTCATCCATTCATAATTATTCTACCCGTTTCAGACTTGACATATATTTCACCAAGTACAAATATAGTACTACAAGCAATAGTTTTATTTCCATATCTTATAAACTTTATAATTCTTTACCATTGCATATAAGAAACACGTCATATTTTACTTTCAGAAGGATGCTGAGAAGGAATTAAAAATTAATAGACTTTGATGACAAATCCAATCTACAGTGTCAATGATTTTAGCAATATTACGTTTTAGATAGTATTTGTTTTAACCTCATGTAATTGGCAAATCTGTACAAATCTGTACATTTTAACCTTATTTTTACTATTTCTTTTAAAACTTTTAACCTGTTTTTGTGATTATCTGGTGATTGTATATTTATTTTTTTATTCTTACATTTATTCATATTGTAGTAGCCATGTATTATATATATCTACTCTGACGTTGTCTATGACTGTAAATCGCTGGATGACATTAAATTCATCTATCTATCTATCTATCTATCTATCTATCTATCTATCTATCTATCTATCTATCTATCTATCTATCTATCTATCTATCTATCTATCTATCTATCTATCTATCTATCTATCTATCTATCTATCTATCTATCTATCTGTCTGTCTGTCTGTCTGTCTGTCTGTCTGTCTGTCTGTCTGTCTGTCTGTCTGTCTGTCTGTCTGACTGTCCGTCCGTCCGTCCGTCCGTCCGTCCGTCCGCCCTTTCCGTCCGTCCGTCCGTCCGTCCGTCCTTCCGTCCGTCCGTCTATCTAATGTTGCCTGTCATCTATTACCTTCTTCTAGTCCGAACTTTTCTACCGTTCACCATTCCTTCCAGTGTATCCTTCAGAAGGCAGTTTCTCCTTAACCAGTTACCCAACCAATCCCTTTTCCTCTTCCTGATCAGTTTCAGCATCATTCTTTCTTCACCCAGTCTTTCCAACACAGCTTCATTTTTTTTTTTTTTGCTGATATTTATACTCGCTTTAACATCTTTGGTCATATCGCGAGTTAATGTTTTGTTGAAATCCCTGAACTATTGTTGAGACTGGTTCTATTGTTGTGAACTAGATGGCGACTGTATATGTATGACTGATTTCTTCCGAATATGATTTCGGTTATGAATGAGACCGGTGATATTCAGGGATTTTGTGGCCCAAATTTCTTGGCATTTAATAATAATAATAATAATAATAATAATAATAATAATAATAATAATAATAATAATAATGGTTTATTTTAACTGGCAGAGTTAAGGCCAATCGGTCTTCTCTTCTACTCAACCAGTATGATAGAAAATTACTACAATGCTATGAATATAACATAATTATTACAAGACAATATATACATAATTAATATAATACAATGACAATTCTTTTTATCTTCACAACAGCAATAAAATAATTATGTAATAATAATAATAATAATAATAATAATAATAATAATAATAATAATAATAATAATAATAATGGTTTATTTTAACTGACAGAGTTAAGGCCATTCACTCAACCAGTGTGATAGAAAATTACTTTATGAATATAACATAGTTAATACAATACAATACAAAGCAATACAATACTACAATAAAACAATATATTACATAATTAATATAATACAATGACAATTATTTTCATCTTCACAACACCAATAAAATAATAATAATAATAATAATAATAATAATAATAATAATAATAATAATAATAATAACAATAATGGTTTATTTTAACTGGCAGAGTTAAGGCCATTCGGTCTTCTCTTCCACTCAACCAGTATGATAGAAAATTACTACAATGCTATGAATATAACATAGTTAATACAATACAATAAAAAGCAATACTATACTACAAGACAAGACAATATATTACATAATTAATATAATACAATGACAATTATTTTCATCTTCACAACACCAATAAAATAATTATGTAATAATAATAATAATAATAATAATAATAATAATAATAATAATAATAATAATAATAATAATATTTGCCTTACTGTTGAGGAAAAACCCTGAAAAATCTCAACCAGGAAATTCAACCCGACCGCGAATCGAACCCGGGCCCTCTGCGTAAGAGACCAGCATGCTGACCTCTACATCACAGGGGTGGTCAGCTTCATTTCTTTTTCTGTCTGTTCATTTCACACGCTCCATTCTTCTCCATATCCAGATTTCAAATGCTTCTAGTCGTTTCTCTTCACTTCGTCGTAATGTACATGTTAGCCACCGGCGTAGCTCAGTCTGCTGAGGTGCTTGCTTACCGACCAGGAGTTGCTCTCAGGCGTGAGTTCGATTCCCGCTTGGGCTGATTTCTGGTTGGGTTTTTTCAGATGTTTTCTCCAACCATAAAGCGAATGTCAGGTAATCTCTGGCGAATCCTCGGCCTCATTTCGCCAAATATCATCTCGCTATCACTAATCTCATCGACGCTAAATAACCTAATAATTGATGCAACGTCTTTAAATAATCAAAATAAATAATAAAATAATATCCATGTTCTGCACCATATAATGTCACACTCCGTACAAAGCACTTCGTTGGTCTCTTCCTTAGTTATAGATTGAAAGCAAATGCTTCGCTTCCACCCAACTTGCAATAGTTCAGTGTGGTAGGACTTCTCTCCACAGGCTTCTTTTAATGCCCTAAAGCACTGAGTTGCATGTTTTTCTCTTGCAACTTGGATTTTTATGAAGCACTTTTGTTTGTACCTTTTAGGGCTGTATTGTTTACTACAAATCAGAAACAGCCACTGTATTTACAAAATATGGCAACTTCTAGTCATTCAATATTCCAAATTTATGAAACAATCCCTGCTTTATTACGTAGTACAAGATATCAATGGTCACCGCTAGGAGCACTGATTTACAGCATTGTTGCCATTACATTTCGAATGCCCTCGTATATTTCATTGGGCGGCATGGTCTTGGCCTCCTGCAATATGAAATTTATGGGTAAACATTTGACAATAGCTGTAGAAATTGAGATTAGTGAAACAGCAAAATTAAACACATATTTGAGGTTATAACATTTTGTTTTGAACCAGGTACTTTCATTTAGTGAATTATCGACAAGATGAGAACTCTTGCAATATTTGAATAATTTATAATATATACAGAAACAAATTATATTATAAATTAAGATACTTAATACTTACATTTGCTAGCACGGCCATCACGCAATGTCATGGCCCACTCTATTGGTAAGGAAATTAGGAAAATATTTAACATTTGAACATCAGATATGACAAGACATTAAACAAATGCGCATTGGATGCGACAAAATTCCAGTTGATAGTTGGCTTTTATTGGTAAAAGACAATAGATTCTTATACTTCATTGGTGCATTAACGAATGTTCCTCGGTACATTACTATATTGGAAAAATAAAACATTGTAAGTATACAATTGAAAAGTATTTACTAACACACATGATCACTGACGCTACAATATAAATTCAAATGGTTTATTATTCACCCTATATCCAAGACTCCACACCAAAAAAATGTTGACCTTCTTTGCGAACTTAAAGGAATATTTTAGAAAGAATACGATTCCAGAGAAACGAGGAGTTGAAAACATCCCGTGAGCACATTCTTGTCAACTTGGCAGTTAGATTTTTTTTGAAAACTCTTATCAAGAGTCTTCTGACAAGGTAAGACAGATGCCTCAAGTGAAATGATGTCTACATAGAAAAATGATTTAACATTTCATTGTTTGCTTAAAAGTTTCTCTAAGCTTTCAAGAACTTTGTTACAGTCTTCATATCTGACGACATTAATATCATCTATTACGTCATTTCCGTAATCCGTCACTTTTTTCCATACAGGCTATCTTCACGTATCGTTGTAGAAAATCATATATTCAAACAGTATACATCTACACGGCGTATTTCTACCAATTTTGTTGGTTTGACTGTCAGTTTTAAAAAGAATTTCTAGTAATTTATCTTTTATCATGTACAAGATTCCCAAACATTACTAAGTTTACTATGCCATTTGATATTCATATGTATTTATATGTGTTCTGACCTTCCAAACTTCTGTTACTGGGATATATCTACACGTAGAATACATCTCCTTCATTTCAGGAATGAAAGTAGATCTGACAATTTTGTTGGTTTGAATGTTTTATTTTATAATAAGTTTACGAATATAAAGGTTTACAAAGATTAAGCAGAATGATTTTTTTGTATGGGTCTGTTATAAAAGAAGAAATAAATGAAGAGCATGCGATATATTTTCTCTTCATAATTATGAAGCGAGATTCCGTAATTAGTCCCAGCTTACAATAAATTTTCACCATAATTCACTCAAAGTATACCGTGCGTGTCTATTATCACTTAATATTGCAGAACTGACGATTACAAATCAAATGAGTGGTCACACAGCTCTGTAGCTGCTCTCGATACCGAGATATTACTGAGAGATACCTCTCGCAACGGCCCCTTATGCGCGTAGCGAGGGAGATGACGTCATTGAGCTGGTCACACAAGTTACATGGGTTTATGGTCTTACTGCTAATAACATTATCATTCGACTGTGGCTTGTAGTATTGTCTCCAGTGAGCATTTGAAAGTCTGCAGTTTTTATTTTAACAAGATTCCCGGAACGAGTCGCATATTCTGTATGGGAAAGGCGTATTCTGCGTCAAAATAACCATCACGGAGCATTTTACTGTACAGTATCGTTTGGAATCTTGAGAAGCACTTTTGAGAGATGAAATGGTCTAGTACTAGTAGTAGTTTGACTTTACTGGCTTTGAGCCAGAGGCCGATTTAGGGTCTTATAGCGCAGGACGCCCTCTCCAGCCATTGTACATAATTAACCATATAAATATATTTACAAACATAAAATTTACTCTGTCACACGTTAAAAGTGTTAAAATTGTTAAAAAGGTATTTACCTTCGACAGACGGCCCGTTTCGACGCTATGTGTCGTCGTCTTCAGTGTCTCTTGAACCACTGGTGATCTTGACTCTGCGATGTGCAGTTGTCGATGGTAGGGGTGGGGATGTGTTATTCCTATGGTGGCAGTTGGCTGTCTGTATGCTATGACGTACTATGACGTCAAACAATGTGTGCGTATTGAACTGTAATTGTGTGTTAAGTATATGTTGTGGGTGTGCTATTGTATTCTTATATATTTCGTACTGTTCTAGGATGTTTAACTGTGAACTTTTTGGTGTGATGTGTAAAATTTCCATATCTGTTTCTATATTATTGTAGTCATGATTATTGTTGATAATGTGGTCTGCATAATTTGATGTGATGTAGGGTTTGGTTATAGCTTTAATATGTTCGTTGTATCTTGTGTGAAAGGATCTTCCTGTCTGTCCTATGTAAAAATGTGGGCAACTATTGCATTTTAATTTGTAAACTCCAGTTGAATTATATATATTTGAATGTTTAGTGTGGAATATACAGGAAACCCACTACAACCACAACACATATATACAATTCATCAAATCATCCCATACAACATAAACATGCAGCTTTCCGTACAATGACACACAGATTAATTAATATACCAATGAACAATGACAACTACACTGAAGAATTAAACACAATAAAATATATAGCACAAGACAATGGATACAACCCTAACATAATAGACACACTAATAAAAAAGGCAAAACAAAAACAGACCAAACCAACACAAACACCACGTGAGAATAAATACATAACATTAACATATCACAATACCAATACCCACAAAACTGCAACTTCATTCAGAAAACTAAAGTACAAAATTGCATACAAAACAAATAATACAACACAGAAATACTTAAATAACCACACTAAACATTCATTTAGTATTTATTTAGTAGCCTTACAGAATATTTTCGTTGTTGTTGTTGATGTTTATTGTATTTACTGGCTTTGAGCCAGAGGCCGTTTTAGGGTCTTATACGTGCAGGATGCCCTCTCCAGCCATTGTACATAAATAACAATAAATATATATTTACATACTATACACTATTTCTGGCTTAAGTGCCAGTAGGTGTGTGAGTGCGTGATTGGTTTATTTCTTTATTTTATTTTATTTCATTTTTATTTATTTATTTATTTTTTTTATTTTGGTGTAGGCCTAATTTGTTAATTTGCGATGCTTAAAGAATGGTGGACGGGACAAGAGTTCGGGGTAAAAGATATCAGTTTGTAGACAGCATTAAGGTATTATATGGGGAGATTAAGAGAAAAGCAAGAAATTGGGAAGGATGGGAAATGCTGGGTTTGCAGTTAAAGATCTGCTCTTGGGCAGAACACTGTACATACATACATACATACATGCCATACTTTTTTTTTTTTTTTAAGTTTCCCCTTCCGGTGGCAGAAGCGTCTGAATGGTTATGGAGACTTTCATGGGGTAGTGTTATTTTATTGATCTGCCTCTCTGTTGCTGTCGTGTTTGCGGATTTGTTTGTGTGGTGTATTTTATATATTTTTTTAAGTTATAGACTTACGTTTCTGTACACAAAACCTTTGTTATTACTATTAATGTTCCCAAGTTTAATTAGTATTACTTGAATAGTTTTTAAGCTACCGGTATTAATTTCTTTTAAAAAAAATTGACTTTTTCAAAATGTATCTTCTCCCAGAAAATATAAGTTACAGGCCTGAGAAAAATTGTACACTATCTTTGACATGCATATAACTTAACAACAGAACCATAATTAGAATTTTGAATGTATGTTGTTGTTAATCAACTGCCCGAAGACAGGTGTGAACCCCATAAGTGACACCAATAAGACTTCACTCACGAGGCAAATAAGCCAGGAGATAACATGGTAGGGTGACCAGTTCCTTTCCCCTCCATTGCATACATCGCTGACTAGTTACATATTACACTAATCAGTTGAAGGTACGAGTAACCTGGAAAAATTTAATCAATCTACTTTTAAAATTTTTGTCTTTTTTCTGCCCGGATAGTAGGCCTATATTTTATTTCTTGACTTTCAAAATATCTACTTTATTCAAAAGAGCACTAGTTTTTTAAAACACACTTCTCAGAACATTCAGGAAAATGTCAGTTTGTTAGCCTGAAATTTGTTGGAACCTGTAGAGTTTGAATGTAAGTAAATGCAGTAAAAATAAAGTGTTAAAAATACTTTAAAATTTATTTATTTATTTATGAGGACACAAAATTATGCTATTAAAATGTTGCTACCATATAAATATTATTTACTTTTGAAAAAAAAGTAACTTCTCGAAAAATGGTCAATATTTCACACATATCTTCCCTTGAATTTGGAATTATATAAATAATCCATACATAAAATTGTTGATGAATCGGAGTTACTGCTTACAATGAACATGTTGTGATATTCCTACGCTCTTTCGAAATAAAATAATATTCTGCGACATGGATTACACTTAAAGATGAACTTCTGTAGCCATTCAAGGCAAACTGGGAATTTCAATGAAAAAGTCTTTTTTCAAAAATATTTGTTTATTATTAATGTAAGACATAGATAAGGCTCTAAATTTAAATATCCCAATGTTTTATTTTCAAAGGAAAATATTTTACAAGTTTTATAGACATTGAATCTAAGTGGCCTTGGCTAGATAACGGGTACTTTTTGTTTCCCTAAAGTTTGCAGCACTTATTCATAGAGAGATCAGCTGTTAATGTTTATTTTTCAAGGATCTATTGTTGAAGAAATATTTTGACAGTCTGCACTGTTAATTCCACAGCTCCAGGATCAAGGAACTTTTTACTCTGTACTATATTCTTTCTGCCATTTATTTTCAGTAGTTTGGGTTAATAATTAATCTTATAGTTCAAGTGAATATTTTGACTTAGAAATGTCACAGTTATTTTGAAACTGTAAAAATGAAGAACATTAACTCATTTGTAACATCCGTGAAAATAGCATCCGTGATATATTTTTACCGATTATGTTTTTGTAAATAAAATATTGAATAATTATTAATTAGTAATAATAACTGTATATCGAAGTTTTTCATACTATTTTATTTATAACTTTATGTTCCTGTTTTGGTAAGTTCCATTGACTGTTTCATTAAACGTTTGTCATAAACGCAGAAAATAAAGCCTTATTTTTACCGTGTGAGCAAAACATATGTGTATCTTATCTGTCGCCTTCCATACAAGATAAGACATGTCGATGAGATGACCTTGTACTGCGCTTCTATATATTACGAGCGTATCACGACCGATCTTACCTCACTCGAGGGTACGACATTCGACCGAGTTCAAGCGAGCGATTTAACTCCAATGCAGCACTCTGCTGTAGACTGATTAAAAACCAGGAAAGTTGAGGCATTAAAACTTGTTTTTCTCGATAATGATGTTTTGTAACATTCCCTCTTTTCTCCCGACACTTTTCATTTTAGAATAAACAATTATTAAAAACTAATACTTCGATTACTATCCTAAGGAAAGTACAGTGTAACACCTGAGATTTTCGTTACTGTGTGATATAAATGGAATACTAAAAATAGTAATGTTTGTAACTAACATGAATATGGAACAGTCTTCAATCTATAGACACATAAAAGTTGCTTAATTTTTTTCAGAATTCCATGTTGCTTTTAGAGATATGTTAAATTTGTTATAAAAATATAACGTGACGTAAAATATGAAGCAGATTTCATGTTTACTTGCATTGTCCATTACTCCAAAGCCATGCATATTTACATTTCATCAGAATGATATTATCTCCTCCACCCTCATCACTATCTACACAAACTCGTTTCGACTTAAAACAGGAGATCATCCGTCCATCTTGTTTTGCGTCTTCCAGCTTTCTCTCATCTCATTCTTACATCATGTTAGACTCAATCTCATTTCCGCTGTTCCGCTTTTTTTATTCTTCTTTACGTGGAGGCGTGGCTTACGCGTGGCTTTGAAGTTTATAAAGGCCAAAGCCCCCTGAAGCATGGCTGCTTGTTCATTCACAATATTTAGTTGAATAAAGTAATTATTTACACGTATAATAAATTTATTTTTTTATGCTCGTCCATGCCGAAATGTAGTCTACTAATTATACACCTGGTAGCAGTCCTTTAATACATGTCATTAAAGTACACCTACTTATTAAAGTACAGGTCTTGAGCCAATGATAACTCAGCTTACATGTGTTTAGCCAATGAGAAGTCAGCTTTGTACCGTTATAAAACCGCAAGTATCGATTATTCTCGGATATGCAATCGAAAGAGAATTAGCGAAAAGTCACGGAGGCTGAAATCCAATACTGTCGCAGAAGGTTATGTTCTGTTACTATAATAATTAGCGTTAATTGTAAATAATATTCAAATAAATTCAATTTGTCATCTCGTTTTTCAATGTCGAATTCAATAATCAAAGTTATACCACGTTTAACGGGATTACACAAGGTCAATGACATTATTGTTCCTCGGAAAAAATCAATACTTTCGCGTCTGCGCACATCTCACAATTCACGACCTAGAACAAGGTCACTTCCGATCTTGTCAGATACAAATAAAATGTATACATCTGAATACCGGTAATTTCAAGTTAGAAATATGATCGAACATAAAAAGTCGTATGAAACTCGCTTATAACGGTAATTAAGAAGCTCGTATGAAAATTATGAAACTCGCTTGCGCTCGTTTCATAAATATCCATACTCGCTTCTTAATTAGTATCATTATAGGCTCGTTGCATAATATACTATTAAACTATCGAACCAGAAACAGATGAATTATTATTTTATCAATTAATGTTAACATTCCACTGTTAAAAGAGCAATGGTTAAAGTATTACAAGCGATTTGTAGTAATTACAGTTTGTTTAGGATACAACTGCACGAAATATTAAATTAGTACGATTCTTTAACACAACGCTCGACATTCGTAGGAAAAAAACTTAAGTTTCTATTTTAATGTAGCAGCAAGTGTAGCGTGAAACAGGAGACAAGGCACAGCGTTAATATCATGACCATATATATATATATATATATATATATATATATATATATATATATATATATATACCGTATTGGCCCAGTGTAAGCCGCACCCAGTATAAGCCGCACCCTTAATTTTAGGGGGAAAGGAGAAAAAAAGAAAAATTGAGAGCAGAATGAGAAAAAAGGAAAATTGAGTGCAGTGAAATTTACCTGTCACATTATCCAGTTACAAAACTGTTTACACTATTTAAACACTTTTTCTTCAATTACGGTATTACGTGGGTAAATCACCAAAAATACCGGTACAACTAATCACCGTCTTCTCAATGTCACTGCTGACTTCACTACTACCGGTACCGGTATTTGTTTCATCACTGTCACTTTGTTCATCACTCTCCGCCCAAAGTACGTCGTCCTCACTGCCATCCAGAGCATTAGACACGCAGCATTTCTTGAAGCCTTTGATGATTGAATCTGGTGATATCGTGTGCCATGAAGAGAGAATCCACTCACACATAAGGCTGACAGATGGCTTCTTGATCTTCCCAGATGGAGTGAATGCATGACCCCTTCTAGAAGCCAATCCGAATACTGTTTTCGGAGATGGTCTTTAAAGGCTTGATCACGACGACATCAAGCACCTGCAATTTTGATGTCATACCTCCAGGTATGACGACTTGTCTGTCTTCAATGCAGTAATTTTCTTCTTTACTTCGGGTGTGAGGTGACCTTTAAAGGCATCCGATACTAACATAGCCCTCTTACAGAGCAGCGCACCTGGTCTGCGATTCCAAACCGTAGCTAGTCAGTCCACCATTAGTTCGGTTGTCATCCATCCTTTCTCTTGGCAACGAATCACTAATCCCTTAGGTAAATTCTCCTTGGGCATAGTTTTACGCTTCAGAATAACGTACGGAGGCAGTTTTCCTCCATCTGCCGTAACCGCCAGCATCACAGTGATTGTTTGTTTTTCATTTCCAGTTCTCAATGATATGCTTTTCGCCCCTTTATTGTTAACTGTCATATTGCTCGGCATGTCCCAAAATACGGGCGTCTCGTCGGCATTGCCGATCTGGTGTAATGGGTAAGAGTGGCGCTGACGCAATTCAATGACGTGCCTCTGGAAGTTGATGAGTTTCTCAGTAAAATCCTCTGGCAGTCTCTGTGCTAATGAAGTGCTTCGTCGGAGAACAAGGCCACTTCTACGCATAAACCTGCGGCACCAACCTATACTCCCATGGAATTCTGTCTGTGGAATGTTTAGGGTCTTCGCTATTTCCAACGATTTTACCTGGATTACTTGTCGAGAGATAGGCATCCCTTCTTTCCTTTTGTCTTGTACAAAGGAAAGGACCCTACGTTCTAGTTCAGGGTATTTCCCAGCCTTGGGTCCTCTGAAAGATTTTCTGGTTGTATTGGCATTTTTCAGTTTATCCTCCGAGGCGATCCAGCGCCGCACATTAGACTCATCCACACTAAACTTTTTGCCGGCTTCTCTATTAGACGTACTCCTAGCATGACGAATAACTGCAAGTTTGAAACTAGCGTCATAACTGCGCCGAATTCCCAAGCTTGTTGAAGCTTTTCTTTCTACGTTTCCGCTCATGGCTGAACCCGTAGCTACGTACAAACTGTTTTAATCTGTCCTATCATACAAAAGAGTACGATCACTGTAATATGAAGACTGGTACATTGTTGCGTCATATACCATACGACTGCTGACAATTTCAAACACGAGCGCGTGGCATTGTTGCTCCATTTCAAAATGATAAAATTACCGGTAGCAACATGCGCCACATTTCAAGTTTAAATTTATCGGCCGCGCAAATAAGCCGCACCCCAACTTTTCGAGTTTGAAATTTGAATAAAAAGTGCGGCTTATATTCGGACCAATACGGTATATATATATATATATAGTTCGTACCAAAACACTGGATTTTATTTGAGTACAGTGTGGAGTATAGATGTCACCTACGCCTCGCCCTGCTCCGCTCGCTACAGACGATACACAGTTCACATAAACAACGCATAGTATCATTCTGTGGACCTGTGTAGAGTCGTGAATGGTTAGAAGAATATTGTTAATTTATATTAAGAAGTCGAAATTGCGATAGAAAATCTGAAAAAGTACAAGTCTCCAGGTATCGATCAAATTCCAGCAGAATTAATACTTAAGAGGGTGGAAGTGCATTATATAGCGAAATTTATAAACTTGTACTTGCTATTTGGGAAAAGGAAATTGTACCAGAACAATGGAAGGAGTCCATAATTGTACCTATTTTTAAAAAGGGGACGAAACCAACTGTGGTAACTTTCGAGAATATCACTTTTGTTGACGTCGTACAAAATTTTGTCAATATTCTTTTGAGGAGATTAACTCCGTACGTAGATGAAATTATTGGGGATCATCAGTGCGGTTTTCGGCGTAATAGATCGACTATTGATCAGATTTTTTGTATTCGGCAGATAATGGAGAAAAAATGGGAGTAGGCTATAAGGGTACAGTACATCAGTTATTCATAGATTTCAAAAAGGCATATGACTCGGTTAAGAGGAAGTATTATATGATATTCTTATTGAATTTGGTATTCCCAAGAAACTACTTCGATTAATTAAAATGTGTCTCAGTGAAACATACAGCAGAGTCCGTATAGGTCAGTTTCTATCTGATCCTTTTCCAATTCACTGCGGGCTAAAGCAGGAGATGCACTATCACCTTTACTTTTTAACTTCGCTTTAGAATATGCCATTAGGAAAGTTCAGGATAATAGGCAGGGTTTGGAATTGAACGGGTTACATCAGCTTCTTGCTATGCAGATGACGTGAATATGTTAGGAGAAAATACACAAACGATTAGGGAAAACACGAAAATTTTACTTGAAGCAAGTAAAGCGATCGGTTTGAAGTAAATTTCAAAGTATATGATTATGTCTCGTGACAGGAATATTGTACGAAATGGAAATATAAATATTGGAGATTTATCCTTCGAAGAGGTGGAAAAATTCAAATATCTTGGAGCAACAGTAACAAATATAAATGACTCTCTGGAGGAAATTAAACGCAGAATAAATATGGGAAATGCGTGTTATTATTCCGTTGAGAAGCTCTTATCATCCAGTCTGCTGTCCAAAAATCTGAAAGTTAGAATTTATAAAACAGTTATATTACCGGTTCTTCTATATGGCTGTGAAACTTGGACTCTCACTCTGAGAGAGGAACATTTAAGGGTGTTTGAGAATAAGGTGCTTAGGAAAATATTTGGGGCTAAGCGGGATGAAGTTACAGGAGAATGGAGAAAGTTACACAACACAGAACTGCACGCATTGTATTCTTCACCTGACATAATTAGGAACTTGAAATCCAGACGTTTGAGATGGGCAGGGCATGTAGCACGTATGGGCGAATCCAGAAATGCATATAGAGTGTTAGTTGGGAGACCGGAGGGAAAAAGACCTTTAGGGAGGCCTAGACGTAGATGGGAGGATAATATTAAAATGGATTTGAGGGAGGTGGGGTATGATGATAGAGACTGGATTAATGTTGCACAGGTTAGGGACCGCTGGCGGGCTTATGTGAGGGCGGCAATAAACCTTCGGGTTCCTTAAAAGCCATTTGTAAGTAAGTAAGTAAGTTTAGGGTTTGAACAAAGTGAGCTATTTTGTTATTATTGTATTATTTTCGTAATGTAACCTCATCTGTTATTAAATAATTATACAAACAGGAGTGTGTAACACGTTTATTTTTTCCCGGATTATTCTCCGTTAAATGTTGGGTGAAAGATATGTTTATTTACCAGCCGTCAATACTTGTTTGTTTTGCTGGTCTGTTGACGTCCCGTGCTAGTATGCATTTTTTTTTAATTTATTTTCTCTTAACAAATGGTTAAAACCAGCCTTACAATTACAAAATCAATATACAATAAACAACACGAAACTTATAATAGATAATCTAGTCAAACTGAACATTAACCTAGATTCAAAACTGATGTCCCTTGACATAGAAAACTTATATACAAATATCACACTTCAAGAACTATAAATATTATCGAAGCAAAATTAAGGGAAGAGGATGGTATTTTTTGGTGAAAAATGAGTAAATTTTCAAAAAAAAGTTTTTTTCCTTAAAATACTCTGTGATATGTGTAAATACATTGTATAATATTTTGTGCGTATTTGTGCCCTTATCAGTTGTTGAGACGCCATTTTTAAACTTCCTGCGCTCTGGATTTTTAAATCAACCGCCCTTTTGTTTGTTGTTCCGGAACTTCATTTTTTTCAAAACCAAATTTTTCTTTAAAATACTCTGTGATGTGTGTACATTGTATAATATTGTGTGGGATCTGTGTCCTTATTGGATGTTGAGACGCCATTTTTCAAGTTCCTGCGCTCTGGATTATTAAATCACACCCCCTTTGATTGCTGTTTCTGGAACTTTACTTTTTTCGCCATAGCCAGACAAAATCGATATAATTTTTGAACTATTAAAGATGTATGAATGAAATTTAGAATACATTCTCTAGACTACTAGGAAACTTTTCTCTGTAACGGAATTTCCTAATTGATTTCATTTAAAAAATAAGTCTCTCTGTTTGCAAGAAAGAAAATAAAAAAAATATTATTACATTTTAATTGTTTATTTTACAAATGTAGGAACTAATATCAAATTTCTGTTACAGACAGTTTGTAAAGCGTGCTTTTACAAATAAATAGTAACATAGTGTTTGAATTTATCTTTAAAAATGGCTTAGATATATCGAGTTTAGTAAAATCCTGCATTGGGTAATTTTTTTCAAATCTGCCTCCCAAATAATTTATTCAAAATATTTATATTTTGTTGAGTTGCTATAGCCATGAGCTCTCTACATACAAAAAATTAATATTTTACACCAAATAAGAAAAAAGTTTAAAAAATTACTATCCTCTCCCATTAATTAACCTTCAAATACCATTGAATAAAATCCAACAAAAATTAAATCTAATAAATAATGTTACTTCACAATATTGCTTCATTTCGATAAAAAAATTATATAAACAGAATGTTTGCCTAGCACTGGGTAATCCCTTATCTGGAATTCAAACCGATATCTTCCTACAAAACATAGAAGATGATACTATCAGTGACATCCTAAATAACCATAACATAAAAGAGTTTCATAGATTTGTAGATGACACTTATAATTTATGAAAATAAATCAATAAATAATACAATTGTACACTTGTTGAATAAATTACACGAAAGCCTGAAATTTACAGTAGAGAGTGAAATAAATTATCCAATAGCTTTTTTAGATATAAAATGACAATTTTTTATATATATATATTATGCTACGAGATATTTTTTTATTATTATTTAAATTGTATTACAAATATCATAACTAATACATTTTTGGTCAGTTTTATCATAATTTGTAATCTAACTGTATCCTCTGTTATTATTTTTTTTTTTTTTTACATCTTAACCGACCCTTTTTGTGAAATATAAACTCACATATACTTCTATTTTGATAAAATTTGAGTGCAGTGGTAAACAAATACTCTTTTTTAACCTATTAAGTACAACCCCTCTTTGAGAATGTAGTCGTTATCTCATAACAATTCACTGTACCAACAAAACTTTCCACACTATACATGCATTCGGTTGCGTTACAGGCCAAGTTCAACATCGGAATTACGATACGAACTTCCTAGATACCATTACCATAGAAACTAAAAATTTTCTTGAAAACAATTATGGGTTTTATGTGATTTTAAATTTTGTTATGAATAATTAATATTTCTTGATTTCTTGTGTACGCTTTTAATTTGATGTTTTGTGTAAAATGTAGTGTTAGATTTTGTCTTTTTTATGTAATGTGGACTTGTGATCATTTTATTATGTTGTGGTAGCCTATGTATAGTATGGAAAGTTTTGTTGGTACATTGAATTCTTCTTCTGGGTTAAGAGGGAGTAGCCGAAAATATTGTATATTTGTATATATTACATCCTGTGATTTTTACAAAATTTAAGAATATGGTTAATATATTAATTTTACTTGAAGCAAGTAAAGCGATCGGTTTGGAAGTAAATCCCGAAAAGACAAAGTATGTATATGATTATGTCTGGTGACGAGAATAATGTACGAAATGGAAATATAAAAATTGGAGATTTATCCTTCGAAGCGGTGGAAAAATTCAAATATCTTGGAGCAACAGTAACAAATATAAATGACACTCGGGAGGAAATTGAACGCAGAATAAATATGGGACATGCCTGTTATTATTCGGTTGAGAAGCTTTTATCATCTAGTCTGCTGTCAAAAAATCTGAAAGTTAGAATTTATAAAACAGTTATATTACCGGTTGTTCTGTATGGTTGTGAAACTTGGACTCTCACTCTGAGAGAGGAACATAGGTTAAGGGTGTTTGAGAATAAGGTGCTTAGGAAAATATTTGGGGCTAAGCGGGATAAAGTTACAGGAGAATGGAGAAAGTTACACAACACAGAACTGCACGCATTGTATTCTTCACCTGACATAATTAGGAACTTAAAATCCAGACGTTTGCGACGGGCAGGGCATGTAGCACGTATGGGCGAATCCAGAAATGCATATAGAGTGTTAGTTGGGAGACCGGAGGGAAAAAGACCTTTAGGGAGGCCGAGACGTAGATGGGAGGATAATATTAAAATGGATTTGAGGGAGGTGGGGTATGATGATGGAGACTGGATTGATCTTGCACAGGATAGGGACCGATGGCGGGCTTATGTGAGGGCGGCAATGAACCTTCGGGTTCCTTAAAAGCCATTTGTAAGTAAGTAAGTAAGGTTAATATATTACATTAGTCCAATATAGCTACCAAAAGCGTTCACGATATCATCAATGACGTGACGATCATCAATCGATTCTAGGAAATTACCTAGATTTCTATTGGCCTTCACCTAATATATGACACGAGCCGCCACTATAGTATGAGCAGACAATTTTCCAGGTCGACTAGATTTCCATCATTGACAGTACCAACACATCCACGAATACGGACATCGCAGTCTCCATTTCCTCCCACTACCTTCTCACCTGACAATCAAGTCCACTTGGATTCATATCCACTACGAAAGTTAAGGCTCATTCACAATGAAAATTAAACATAACATAAGCGTTAACTTAAGAATATAAACGTTACGGTAAAATCAAGAAGTCATACCATCATTCACGATGGGAACATAAACATAACAGCAAACATACTAGGTAACCATGAAAACATAACAACGACGCCATTTCCTCATATTCTGTCGTATACTTCAGCGCTCCACGATTGTGTTCTGTTTGCAAATCACGTAAGCATAAGCATGAAAGTTTGGAGTTTGCAAACTTTCATGTTAACGTCTAACGGTAATGTTTATGTGAATCATTGTGGATGATCCTATTTGGTAGCCTGGGCGCAAACTTCTGTGTTTATGTTACGGTTATGTTTAATTTTCATTGTGGATGGGCCTGTACTCTTGCCACTACACAGTGGGACGGATTGCGATTCTAGCCGGAACAAAATCTAATATTGATGTAGATTCATTTTCCGGGCTGAGAGGCCGTGGTCTATTAGTTGGTTTTATACCAGACGTTTCGTCTGCAACTGCGGCAGACATCTTCAGTGGAGTGGTATCCGAGGTCGCAAGACTCTTCTCGGCGTACCTGAGGCAACTGATCCTGTGTCTAAAACGAAAAATCGAAACGAAAAATCGAAGGAGAATTGGGAGGAAAATTTAAAAGGTACGCAAAACGCGTCCTTGCAAGGGGTTGGGGGCTGTACAAAACTAAATATGTTGGTTGTGTGGGCGTATTTATAGTGCGGCTCGAGGGGCCGAGGCCTGTTGTCGCTGCGGTCAGCGCCGCTTTGTTCGCTGCTCCCGTTCTGGGTTACGTCCTTTTGTTGTAGTGGCTTCGAACAAAGCGGCGCGGACCGCAGCGACAACAGGCCTCGGCCCGCGAGCCGCACTATAAATACGCCCGCACAACCAAACACCAGCCAACTCCTCCTCGCCCCGTTCCGTGATCAATTGATCAATCTCAGCCCCCTCGCGTATGTGGTACCTAAGAGGTTACGTCCAATTTCGGCTTCCCCTTCAAAATTTTCTAGAGCTCCTTCAGTGGAGCAGCGTAACCCGGAGTGAGACTAGTGGCCAACAGGCTTGGAGCTCACATATTTAGTTTTGTACAGCCCCAACCCCTTGCAAGGACGCGTTTTGCGTACCTTTTAAATTTTCCTCCCAATTCTCCTTCGATTTTTCGATTTTTTCGATTTTCGATTCGAGACACAGGATCAGTTGCCTCAGGTACGCCGAGAAGAGTCTTGCGACCTCGGATACCACTCCACTGAAGATGTCTGCCGCAGTTGCAGACGAAACGTCTGGTATAAAACCAACTAATAGACCACGGCCTCTCAGCCCGGAAAATGAATCTACATCTATAGACTCCGGCCGTGAAAGCCTACACTGCAAAATCTAATATTGATAAATTCCTTTCGAGTCGTTGAAAATAGCAAAATGAAGGTAAATTATTATGACATTTTGTGAAATATTTGTATGAGAATTATTATTTTAGTGTAGAATGGCTATGTATTAAAAAAGAATCATACAGTAATAGAAATTGCATACAACTAATTCAAATAAAACATTAAAGTATACAGAAATTATTTTACAGACTACTATGAAGAGAAAAGTAATATATGTAGTAAATTTTATGACTCATGTTTAGAAATCTGAAGCGTCCGTTGTATCTCCAGAAGTGTCGGATCCGCTAGCGCTACTGTCGTCCTCATCTTGGGGTTGCAGTTGAGCAGTGCTGTTGTTGGCACTCACCTGTAGCAGTTTAATTACCTCAAATTACATTTTTGATTTTCTTGGATTTGGATGTCGATTGATCTGGGATATGATGGGATCAGAAGATACTAACAACATGTGTAGGACATCCAAGTTTCTCTCACGATAACACTTCCTAGCGTGATCTAATCTTACTTTTGTAAATGTTTGTGTCTTGCCTCTTGAGCATCTTCAGATAACATCTCAATAGGAAGTATCGCAGTTTCTGCAATTTTTCCTCCGTGTATCAGTATTTTATGCATGCTGGATGGCATGTAGTACCATGGTTATAACTATTGTGCATAGGCTATAAATGGGCTGTACACTTCTCAAACGCCTCAATATACTGTATACTGAATATCCACATGAAATGGTGCATAAATTACAGAAAAACCTGTGAATGAGGTCTTAGTAATGCCCGTAATATTGGCTGTAATTTGTGGGTTTTCAAAAAAAAAAAAAAAAAGAGTGCTATATTGCCATTATTTGATGTCCCAGGGCCACCAGATTTCGGTTTGTCAATAAGAAGACCTAATTGAGAGCGAGATATAGAAATAATCTCCTGTTTTCTAACTTCAAAAATATCTTTGTTGCCTCTGATCTGCCAAGAACAATGTTTTTTAATGAAATAATCCTTTTTTACGGTGACACTGCATCCAACGTCTGTTAAAATTACTTCGAATATTTTTCAAAATATTACAAATGCACTTCTCGCTATTAGAATCACATGTTTCAATACATAATTTGTTCCAAACATATCTATATAGTTCATCCAAGTCGCCACTTTTATTGGTAAGTATTGGAAATACATCACGGCGCGAAATCGCCGGTAGCGGTTCCGAGTCTGAAAAAAATTAACCACATGCAGAGCGGTCAGTAGGAGCAAATGAAACTAGGTTAGTCTTAAAGTGCACACTTAAACCTACATTCTGACATAAAAATAAATGTGACTGTGTGACTCTCCTATCATTAGTCAACGTTTACTTTGATGAATTTTTAAAAAAAATCGCATTTGCCACCCTTAAGTTAACATGCCGTTCTCTAAAAACTCAAAGTTATTATGAACATAACATTTATATAATAATTATCTACCAACCTTGTTCTTCATTTTCCATTTCAGAATCACAAAATGTTTCACTCCTAGATCACAGAAAACAAGCTTGCTTCTTACACTATTTCAGCGTGGCTGAGCAATAAAACTGGTTATAGAGGTGAATCCTCGTCAACATCATTGTGTGACGTCCGTATGTTTAGTGTCAAAGCTTCTTTCTCATAGATAAGTATTCTGTGATTCATTAGCAACAACTTGAGATAGGACACGCATAAAAACGAGAACATGTGAAAATTGATTTTGTTCCGACTAGAATCGCAATCCGTCCCACTGTGCACTGTCCTGGGTTCCGCTAACTTCAGTCTATTGTTCAAGAAATCCGTTAAATTGATTTTAACTTCATTTTAAGTTATGAACAATTATTCCTGACTGGATGCACTCTATACCGAAAACCACCAGTCCTCCATTCTCTCCCAGCCGCACGTCAGCTACCACATTAAGGTACATTTTCATTGGCTTAAGCATGTCAGAAACTTCATGGCAGTTTTGTACCCGTCAGCCTCTTATTTCAGGCAATTCTCGTGCAGTGGAATACTGAACCTTTTAATCCGAACACTGCTCTGACGGCTAGGGTACAATCTAATTCAGATTTATTAAGTCCGTGACGTTTTCATGACGTAATAACGAGATCTGAACGAAGCGGAGACAACGCTTAACGCAGATTCTGCCTCCATTAGCAGTAAAACAATAGTTTGCCACTGCGGGCTTCCTCTCTTAGAGTATCATAAGCGTAATAAAGTACAATTAGCCTGGATTTACGACGGCCCTTCTTTGCGTATAATCTGTATGGCCTCTCGTAAACAGAGAAATATCTCCCTCTAGTAATTACAGATCTGCTTCACATAGAGTCCCTGTGCGGCAGTGTAGGCTATATTGCAGGAACTTAAGGCAGAAACGAGCGGTTTACAGAGGGAATGTATGGCGTTTTTCGTCTGAATAATGTTTGATGCTAGGAAGTAGAAAATACATCAAGAAATAAGTGAACATTAACTAGGCCTACTACTCTGGCAGCTTAGCAACGCCCTTGTATTTAGGATTGATCGCTTCATCAATGCCAGTTTGAAGTCCGTGCTCAAATCTTTCAACAAGTTGTTGTTGTTTATTGACATTTCTGGCTTTGAACCAGAGGCCGTTTTAGGGTCATATACGCGCAGGACGCCCTCTCCAGCCATTGTACATAAATAACAATAATAGAAATATATATTTACATATAGGATCACAATATTTATCGTACCTATCTTTAAGAAGAGGGACAAGACTAACTGTAGTAACTTTCGAGGAATATCACTTTTGTTGACGTCGTACAAAATTTTGTCCAATATTCTTTTGAGAAGATTAACTCCATATGTAGATGAAATTATTGGGGATCATCAATGTGGTTTTAGGCGTAATAGATCAACTACTGACCAGATATTTTGTATTCGACAGATAATGCAGAAAAAATGGGAGTACAAGGGTACAGTGCATCAGTTATTCATAGATTTAAAAAATGGTATATGACTCGGTTAAGAGAGAAGTTTTATATGATATTCTTATTGAATTTGGTATTCCCAAGAAACTAGTTCGATTAATTTAAATGTGTCTCAGTGAAAGGTACAGCAGAGTTCGTTTAGGTCAGTTTCTGTCAGATGCGTTTCCAATTCACTGCGGGCTAAAGCAAGGAGATGCACTATCACCTTTACTTTTTAACTTCGCTCTAGAGTATACCATTAGGAAAGTCCAGGATAACAGAGAGGGTTTGGAATTGAACGGGTTACATCAGCTTCTTGTCTGTGCGGATGACGTGAATATGTTAGAAGAAAATCCACAAACGATTAGGGAAAAAACGAGAATTTTACTTGAAGCAAGTAAAGCGGTCGATTTGGAAGTAAATCCCGAAACGACAAAGTATATGATTATGTCTCGTGACCAGAATATTGTACGAAATGGAAGTATAAAAATTGGAGATTTATCTTTTGAAGAGGTGGAGAAGTTCAAATATCTGGGAGCAACAATAACAAATATAAATGATACTCGGGAGGAAATTAAACACAGAATAAATGTGGGAACTGCCTGTTATTATTCGGTTGAGAAACTTTTATCATCTAGTCTGCTGTCGAAAAATGTGAAAGTTAGAATTTATAAAACAGTTATATTACCGGTTGTTCCGTATGGTTGTGAAACTTGGACTCTCACTTTGAGCGAGAAACATAGGTTAAGGGTGTTTGAGAATAAGGTGCTTAGGCAAAATATTTGGGACTAAGAGGGATGAAGTTACAGGAGAATGGAGAAAGTTACACAACACAGAACTGCACGCATTGTATTCTTCACCTGACATAATTAGGAACATTAAATCCAGACGTTTGAGATGGGCAGGACATGTAGCACGTATGGGCGAATCCAGAAAAGCATATAGAGTGTTAGTTGGGAGGCCGGATGGAAAAATACCTTTAGGGAGGCCGAGACGTAGACGGGAAGATAATATTAAAATGGATTTGGGGGAGGTGGGATATGATGATAGAGAATGGATTAATTTTGCTCAGGATAGGGACAAATGGCGGGCTTATGTGAGGGCGGCAATGAACCTCCGGGTTCCTTAAAAGCCCGTAAGTAAGTAAGTAAGGGTGACACTATTTCTGGCATGAGTGCCAGTAGGTGTGTGAGTGCAGTGACTGATTCCTTTTATTTTGGTGTAGGCCTAATTTGTTGATTGCGATATTTAAGGAATGGTGAACGAGAGAAGAGTTCGGGGTAAAAGATATCAGCTGATAGACAACGTTAAGTATTATATGGGGAGATTAAGTGGAAAGCAAGAAATTGGGAAGAATGGGAATGCTGGGTTTGCAACTGAAGACCTGCTCTTGGGCAGAAAACTGTGCATACATACATATATACATATGTTTATATATATATATATATATATATATATATATATATATATATATATATATATATATATTTATATAGTTTTTTAATTTTCCCCTTCCGCTGGCAGAAGCGTCTCAATGGTTATGGAGACTTTCATGGTGTGGTGTTATTTTACTGATCTGCCTCTCTGTTGCTGTCGTGTGTCCTCTCAGACAGTATTCAAATTTTCAACAGTGTTTGCGGTTTTGTTTGTGTGTTTTAGTTTGGTGGTTGGGGCTGGTGTTAGTTTCTCCAGTGTTGTTCTGTTGTTTGTGTTCGGTGGATTTGCGAAGATGTGTTGTGTATATACGCGATTTACTGCCGAATGTGTGTATTTCCTGTCTATTTTGTTCAGATGTGTGAAGAGTGGCTTTGTTTTTGTCGCAGTGTAAACTGTGTTGTTTCTGGTGCATCTGTGCAGGTGGAAGATTTGGCGGAGAATTCTTCTTTCGCGGACTTCGAATTTTGATTGGGCCGTTGGAGGGGCTTGTGTGAGGACAATGGAGAGATGTATGCATAGGGATCGAACCAATGCTTTGTATAGGTGGAGGAGTGTTTCGATTATACAGCCGGGTCGATTGATGCCACTTAGGTAGCTTATTGCTCTGGTGGCTGAGTTATATTTCCTCCAGGTTCCTTTAGCTACTTCGGTCCAGGAATAGCACCACCTGATATAATGCCTGAATCCTAGTCAAATGTCTCCCAGAACAAATGGTAGTCTGGACGCTCTAATGAGAAAACCTACAGATCGAGAAAAACACTCTTTGAAAGTGTATACAAAATTCTGTAAACGAAAAGGATCTAGCTGTCAATACGAACACAAAAAATAGGCTCAGACTACGTTGCAAAATATTTCCATCAACCAGCACTTTGTACTCACCCTTAACGAAGGCTGTACAGCTGAATTATTACAGAAATTGTAGATTACAAAGCAACAACTCAAGCTATATCTTAAAGTAGAACAATATTCAGCGTACCACTCGAGAAAATTGTAACAAAAGTTGCGTCGAAGCTACTCGCAATGATTTCGTTATTTAAGGGATTTCATATGTTTATTCATGCCCAGTTTATGCTTCTTCTGCAACATCAATCAAATGGAAAGCGAAATCTATACACTTAAAATGTTGGCGAATCCATCCTCATTTGTTTTTTATATTTTAAGAGGTTATATGCATCACCATGACTACAATAACCATGACTTATAACTAGACTTCGAAGTTCAAACTCCAGTCGGAGAGATACAGGTTAACTGATAGAGTATTGGACGAACAGGTGAGAGTTTGTTTACTTTTTCCACCTATTGAAACTATCAACTGCACTGTTTGTCTACGACTAGTTGAAAATTTCGTACGTACTAATCACTGAACCTGGAACAATTTGGACAACGTGAAGTCTTTGCGATGTCTGTAACAATTCAATTGAAATAATTCTTAAAATATAAATGATTTAATTCCTTCTACAAGAAAAACCTTAGAAGTAGAAAAGGGAATAGCCGTCATAACTGCTGGGAAAGAATACAGCCTTAATTATGGACTAAACATTTATAAGCAAAAGATTTTGAAGTGCATACCGCTATCTGTGTTATTGATCTGAATGTGGGGGTTATCTACATCTGTATCGAAGTTGATAACACTATTTTGTTATCAACTTAATGTACAAAACTTTCATTCCGTCGTATTAATTTAAAAATAGGCTTAAGGACCTTACAAATAGACGGTAATTATACACAGTAGTTAAAGGGTGTAAATGATATGTTGTTATTGAAGTGTTGTATCAGTGAAGAATTATGTTGTGTCAGTGAAGTGTGTTGTATCAGTGAAGAAGTATGTCGTGTCAGTGAAGTGTGCTGTGTAAGTGAAACGTGTTCCTGTCGGTGAAGCTTTATAGTTTATAGTGGCAGTGCAAAGTATTTGAACAGTGAAATGTTTTTGAAGTGTTAATGAAATCAGGATAGAATCAGTGAAATGTGTCGTAGTTCCAGTGCAGTGAGTGAGTTGACAGCGAAATGAGTGTAATGTTGAAAGGTACTTGTGCAGATATGAACATATCATACTCGTGGGTTTTAGTTCGAACATAGGTTTAAGGTACAAATTAGATTTACTTTAAATGTTATTTTAACTGATCGTGCTTCATTTAATTTAGGATGTTCCCTGTTATTATTATTATTATTATTATTATTATTATTATTATTATTATTCATTATTGTTAGTATTAATTATTAGTATTATTATTAATTGTGTTTGTAATTAATAAGTTTATTATTGTCATTATTGAATGTAATTAGTTACCACTGCCACCGGGTATATACCCATTGCAGTGTGAATAAATACATACATATTACTAATAAATTCTTACTCAATACAATACTTGTGTTATTTTCATTTAATTATATTATCTTCGTTTTTCGTACTCTATGCTCAGTTGCCCCCGAATACCAGTTTTATTTATAAGGAGGGTAGATTTATATTAAGTAGAACATATTACTTTTTTAACGTTTTATATAAAAATGTTGTTTCTTATTATTCTAAGGCAAGTCTATTTCTGGGACCTATATTTTATACAGTAGTTATGTCGCTTCGTTTCCTTATAAGTTATTGTATTTTATGTACAATTACAAAATAATGTCTTCTGATATTCTAACACGCCTAATACATTATTATTATTATTATTATTATTATTATTATTATTATTATTATTATTATTATTATTATTATTATTATTATTATCATTATTATTATTATTATTATTATTATTATTAAAGGTAAAAGGTAAAGGTATCCCCGTAACATGTCATGAAGGCACTTGGGGGCATGGAGGTAGAGCCCCATGCTTTCCATGACCTCGGCAATAGAATGAGGTGGTATGGTCGGCACCACGCTCTGACCGCCTTTTACCCCGGGAAAGACCCGGTACCCAATTTTATAGGAGGCTGAGTGAACCTCGGGGCCGTTCTGAAAGTTTGGCAACGAGAAAAATCCTGTCACCACCTGGGACAATACCCGGACCTTCCAGTCCGTAGCCAGATGCTCTACCAACTGAGCTACCCTGCCGCTACTACTACTACTACTGCTACTGCTGCTGCTACTGCTACTGCTACTGCTGCTACTACTACTACTTACTGCTGCTACTACTGCTACTGCTACTGCTGCTGCTGCTGCTACCACTACTACTACTGCTACTGCCACACACTTACCTGCTGCTGCTGCTGCACTGCTACTGCTATTATGCCTGCTACTGCACTACCACTGCACTGCCACTGCTGCCACTGCTTGCTGCTGCTGCTGCTGCCACTACCTGCTGCTGCTAACTACCATAGCTACTGCTACTACCACTACCACTGCTGCTACTGCTGCTGCCGCTGCCACTACTACTGCTACTGCTGCTTGCTACTGCCACTGCCACTGCTGCTGCCACTGCTACTACTACTACCACTGCTACCACTAACTGCCACTTGCTGCTGCTACCAGCTACCTGCTGCTGCTGCTGTTTACTCACTACTGCCACCGCCACTGCCCTAAGAGACCGCCACTACCACGCTTCTACGCCACCACCTGCCACCGACGATAATGCTAAATGTACTACTGATTTTGCTACGCTTTGTCTTCAAGGCTACTACTTTTTTGCTGCTTGCTTGCTCCACTGGTCTGCTATTGTACCACTAACCCCCACTCCACTGACTGCTGCCGCTGCTACACTAACCACTGCCACTGCTACTACCACTGCTACTGCCACCTGCTGCCACTTGCTACTACTTTCTTTGTGGACACTGCATTATTCTGTACTACTGCTACTTAACTGCTACTACACCACTAAACCACTGCTGCTCTTTCCCACTGTCTACTGCCACTAAAACTTAAATGCCAACACCACTGCCACTACCTGCTCTACCACTGCCACTGCTACTACTACCTGCTGCTACTGCTACTTTACTGCTAAACCACTGCTACTTCTGCCACTGCTACTGCCACTGCTACTACTGCTACTACTACCACTGCCACTACCACTGCCACTGCACATCTGCCACTGCTTTACTACTTACTGCCACTGCTACTTTCCACTGCTACTACTACTACCACTGCTACTTTGCTACTGCACCAATTTTTACTGCCACTACTGCCACCGCTGCTGCTGCTTCTAACTGCCACGAACCATTACTACTGCTGCTGCTGCTGCTGCTACTGCTACTACTGCTACTGCTAGCCAGCTGCTACTAACTGCTACTGCTAATTGCTTTTTCTGCTACCACCGCTACTGCTGCTACTGCTACTGCTTTGCTGCTGCTGCTGCTACTACTACTGCTGCTACTACTGCTGCTGCTTTTGCTGCTGCTGCTGCCACTGCCACTGCTACTGTACTGCTGCTGCCACTACTACCACTGCTACTACTACTGCTGCTGCTGCTGCTACTGCTTGTACTGCTACTGCTACTGCTGCTGCTGCTGCTACTGCTACTGCTACTGCTACTGCTGCTACTGCTACTACTGCTACTATAAAGGTAAAAGGTAAAGGTATCCCCGTAACATGCCATGAAGGCACTTGGGGGCATGGAGGTAGAGCCCCATGCTTTCCATGACCTCGTACTAGAATGAGGTGGTGTGGTCGGCACCACGCTCTGACCGCCTTTTACCCTCGGGAAAGACCCGGTACTCAATTTTATAGGAGGCTGAGTGAACCTCGGGGCCGTTCTGAAAGTTTGGCAACGAGAAAAAATCCTGTCACCACCTGGGATCGAACCCCGGACCTTCCAGTCCGTAGCCAGGTGCTCTACCAACTGAGCTATCCGGCCGCTATTATTATTATTATTATTATTATTATTATTATTATTATTATTATTATTATTATTATTATTATTATTAAAAATTTGTTACCAAGTACTTTTGCAAAGATAATATTTTCCAGTATGGCTGTTTATAGACCTAAGAGAAATATTACGTTTCTACGCCCGAGAGACGATAATGCAATGTATTCTGATCTTACGTTTGTCCTTCAAGGGAACTTTTTTTTTTTCCTTGCTCGGTCTGTATTGTAAAGGCCCCATCTGACTGACATAAGTTGTATGAGGGGAGAGAACTACATTGCTAATTTCTTTGTGGACACTGCATTATTCTGTGTGTACTTAACTTCAGAGTAAATGTGTCTCGACTTCCAAGTCTACTTAAAACTTAAATGAACACGTCGCTGCGCCGGCAAACTCCGCTGTCTTTTAAAAAGATTTCGCAGGAGAAAGTAAAAAGCATTGTCACCTTTAATTCCTTTGATTTTCAAAGCTACTTTCAGCATAATTGCATAATTTTTCTTGTAATTATTGAAATTATATCGAAAATAGCTTTGAAAATCGAGGGAATTAAAATTGACAATAATATGTTTTTCTACTGCAATATCTTTCTAAAAACATAGCGGATTTTGGAGGCACAGTGACGTAATGTACTTTGATGTTAATTTATTTCAGTCACTTACATTGTATCAGACAAGCCGTGTTGAAAAAAATTGCAACAGATCTGTGATTTCCGTGTCAGACATCGAAAAAATATACGAACATATTTTTTAACGTGTGGGCCTAAATGTTTAATATTAATTTAATCAACAATATTATTATTATTATTCGTGTAGAAACGGGTTGGTTAATAAATGTGGGTGGTATAATTACTTAACTGTGGTATTACTTTCCAAATTAATGCAATTTTCTTCCTCGACTATCAATCATTTCAGTTTTGTCTGCAGACTAGGCCACATGGAATGAGGAAGCGATTATGAAGTAGTTAACGAGAAGGCTGCGCCTGGTTAAATTTAAATGCGGGGAGTATGAAGACAGAAATAGTTCATTTAAAACAGTCTATTTGTTCTAAAGCACTTAACTGTGGCATTAATTTCCAAAGGAATGTAAAATGGCGTATCATTATTCATTACAATTTCAAACAACTCATTGGCGTCATATTAATGTGTGAATTTTTTCGACTATCAATTGCATTGTTGTCTGTAGACTAGGCCTCATGGAATGAGGAAGCGATTATGAAGTAGTTAACGCGAAGGCTGCGCCTTGTTAAATTTAAATGCGGGGAGTAAGAAGACAGAAATAGTTAATTTAAAACAGTATATTAATTATTTTAAAGTTGTTAGCTATGATATTAATTTCCAAATTAATCTAATTCTCTGTAATGACATATTATTATTCATTACAATTTCAAACAACTCACTGGCGTCATATTGATGTGTGAATCGTTTCGACTATCAATTGCATTGTTGTCTGGAGACTAGTCTTCATGGAATGAGGAAGCGATTATAAAACAGTTAATGACTGTTCCGCCTTGCTAAATTTAAATGCGGGGAATATGAAGGCAGAAATGAAAGAGATACCAAACTTTTATTTAAAATAGCACTTCCAGTTATGTCCACAAACACAGTCATGAACATGGGTGGGCAACTCGTGCTCTCAAAGTGTCAACACAACCTCAGTGCAGGTAGAACGGACTCTGTACTAGCTGTACTGTCTGTGTGCGGTTCTTTCAAGACACAAGTTCGATCGCGTCTGCAGTAAGTGGCGGCTCGTTTTAAATGAAAAACAATATAATCCCCAGATCATTTTCCTTTAGTTACGAGTAAAAAGAGAATTTTTTATTAAGAAGAGAGGTAAAGCTTGTATTCTATTACACTTTCTTACGCATGATATTTTATGTTACAAATAAACAGTGAAGGTTTTAGTAAAGAAATACTGTCTGCATCTGCTTTAGAACAGCTAAAGGTAAAAATGGGATATCAACAAGCTGAGACTGATATCAAATATCGTTAGCACGTTGTGCGTGCGAGTTACAGAATTGCACGACATATAATCGACAAGCTAAGAACATTTATGGATAAATTTGAAATGTGGCAGTATCATGTAGAACATAGACAACTTCACTTTCTTTGACTATAAACTATCTTGAAGAGTGATAAGAAAATCTTATTATCAAATATAAGACCCTACTTCAAAACCTGCTAAATTTGGAGAAACACTAACAATTGACAAGGAATCGAAATTTTTCTGAAATCTTTTGGCTCACGCAAGATAGAAAATCCTGAAAATTTATAACTTGAATTAATAAATCTACAGAACATCACGCCACTCATATTTCAGCAAAATCAGGAATCGAACTGTTAGTAATGCTGCCTAAGTCAGAATTTCCAAATATACTCTCTGCTTCCATATATACTGTATGTGCTTGAGGCAGAGTTTAATACAAGAAAGAAGTGTAAAAGCTCTCAAAGCAAAGAAAAAGCTCAGAAGTAAGCTTATTTCATCTGCCGTGACATGTAAAAAATACTTCCTTGAATTTGTTATTGCTTGCGAATACAGACTATCACCACAGTCTACTATATACAGTCGCGAAGCTTGAGGTGTTTTTTTGCAAATCTCGTGATAAAGCGCTCCAAGCGGTTAGCAACTAGAAACAATAGACTGTCCATGGTCGACTTTGGACTGTGTCGTATTTCTATCGAGTGCTAGCTCGTTGCGTATTTCAATTGATGCTTGTGAAATGTTCGTTATTGGTTGTAATGAAAATGTTAATGGCTAAAATATAATAATATACAAGGAGGAGACGTTTGTAGTGCTATAAATTGTAGCAACAGTAAGATTTCCGAAAGATTCAGAAAGGTTCCTGGGTTTCCACAAGAATGCTGTGCAGAAACAAAACTCTTAATTTTGAAGTTCTTTGTGACTGTTAGAATACATTATATCCTTAAATTTCACAATAAAATGTTTCAGTCTAACCGAAAGGACATTAGATACCGGCTAAATTCTGTCACTTAGGCTGCTAAATTTCCAGAGAATAAAAATTAGATCTAATTTTTTTTTCAGAGGATATATTTTTAATTGTAGCTATTAATTTTGTTATTATTTTTATGTGTTATTTTACTAAAGACGTAGAAAAATTAAGTTTGTTTTAATGAAATTTATTGATCACGTTTTATTTCCAATTCTGGTGGGATTATTATTCCTTATATTTTTTTCAAAGGATACGTTTTTAATTTTAGCTGTTAATTTTGTTGTTATTTTTATTTGTTGCTTTACTAGAGACGTAGAAAAAGTCTGTTACAGTAAAAGTAAAACAAGTACCGGTACGCGTAAGTTACTCCATTAATTCATATTTCCATTATTATTGTTGTAAAGGGAAATGCAAATTAATATTTATTGGTTTCATAGTTAATTATCACTATAATCTTGAATGAGTGAAAATTATAGTAAATTTCAGTTCGTTTTAGCTCAAAAATTATATTAACTTATTTCTTGATATCTTCAGTTTATGGTGAATTTAATATACTTCATTAAAATAATAAATCAACTTTATGCATTTAATATTTCAATAATGGAAAAAGGTGTTAATTTTTCCAAAAGAACACGACAACGAAAGTGTAACATATTTTGTCGTCTGCTAGGAGAGATCTGCGATGATGAGGCGATAGTAGCGATCCTAGTGGTGGGCAACTACCCATGTTTGTATTTTTACTACATATTGAGCTTCGGACTTTATATAGAGACTGTGGTATTACCTTTCTGAGAACAGAGGAATACTCTTTAATGTATAATGACTTGTAAATTCTCGCGTTCTATGTTTCAAATAAGACATATAATAAGAAATATTAACAAATAGTGTAATAATAAATAAGTGTTGCAGCTATATTTGTTGTATCTTGAAAAGGTTGTATTCAGTTTGTGTTTCCAGCACTAAACTAATTTACAAAGCTAGGAAATAATATAATTTTGTTATGTGTTTAGGTACAGTCTGTCTAAAATTACTATAATTACTGTACCGGGCGTCATTGTGAAATTCAAATCATGGAATAGATATCACGACCACCTGCATGAGCCGCCAGAGCACACCGTGGCTTTTGCAGCGAAACTGCAAACAACTTGTTACTGCTGCGGCTGGCTCCGTCTGTCTTTCTCTCTTTCAAGGTTTTTTAGCACATTGGGAGCACGAGTTGCCCATGCATGGTCATGAACAACATGAAAGTCTTACGAAATTATACTGACTTCATAACTCCCCTGTAAATTCGTCGCCTTTCACGCAGCAAGCGTATATTTCGCTCCAATGACGATCACTTCCCGTCTTCACTAAAACCACGTGTTGAATAGCTCCCACCAACCTCCCTTCCCTTCCATAAGCGGTCAATGCTAAAGCAACTTTACACAAACAGTGAGGGAATGACCGGATGGAAGTTTGGGCTAGGAGTTCTCGTTAGGCAGCAAATTACTGATCCCCAGGGACCAGCTGCTGTACATGGAGGAACTTAACTTAATCCCAAATGCTGATTGCATATCTTAAGCCCCGGGTCAGAGACTGGGTGACGGTTCTCAAGGACTTCATAGATGTCGCTTTATAACTCTATAAATGCTGACAAACGACCATCGTTCTGTGTAGGGTTTCTCTGTCGTATTTCGTCTTACATTTCACTATCTCTCGTACTCTACTGGTCTTCTTCTGCATTCCTTGCATCTTGCAGAAATTTGCTGTCAGAATATTAAGTTATTTTCATTTCGCCATGTAACCTAGACATACAGCAATTCCAGTTGTCATGGATGTTACATTTTTAATATTTTCATACTCTATACATTGAAATGACTTTTGTCAACTTATATTATTAGAATCGATTTAAAAGATCGGTATCGTTTTACAGAAAAAAAAATTGTTTGAATAAAATTTATTATTATTACAGAAAATGAAGAAGAGATTCCGTCACGGATGTTACAAGATTCGTGAACTCACTTCACAACTTATTAACAAAAATTGTAAAACTCTCTTCCTCAAACATAAAGAGATTCATTCTAACAGTGTCCATGTGAACACTATGCAAGTCTCATGGCTTTCATGTAATCAATATTTGATAATATGATAGGTCCATACATAGTGTTCCGCCTATATACTGCGACAATGTAGAAACGTTTTACAAAATATTATTGATATAGCAGTAGATTAATAACAATATTAGTACAGAGATAACGTCACAGAAAATATAATAAAACGAATAATCATGCTGCACAACTGTTACAGACGCAAAGATTGATACACTAATTATTAGAGATTATTATTATTATTATTATTATTATTATTATTATTATTATTATTATTATTATTATTATTATTACTAGAAAACTTGATACAGTTCTTGCATTATCGTGATTGTGTTCTCCGTTTATAATAATTACATTTACATCCAATAACATCTATCAGATGTGGCAAAAACAAAATCACTCCTGTGTGGGGGGGGGGGGGGAAACATTTACCTACAACATTTATATTACATTTTAAAGCAAGTTTTGTAGTTGTACTATGGAGAGGTTAGTTAAACACTGCAAAGTTTTGAAATGATAAAAATCTATGATGTTACTACACAGTTCATCACTGTAACAAGAACGAATGTCTAACGCTCGGTTTACACCATTCGAGGATTTATCGCTCGCGACAATTTTACCCATCATGCATGTGCGCTACCTATCGGATTATGCTATGAACTACTTGGCGCTCGAGCGAAAACGTCCGATGCAGACCTCTGGTGTACAGTCTTAGAAAAACCTTTAGTCGCACAGATACTTTATAAGTCCCAGAAAGGAGGCAATGCACATGATCAGAGAACGAGCGACCTGGTTCACAAGAGAACGACTAGATGAGGTATACAATTAGTTTTGTTTCGTTGTATGTCTGATCATGCGCACTGCCTCCTTTCTGAGATTTGTAAAGTATTTGTGCGACAAAGCTTTTTTCTAAGACTGTACCAAATGCTTAGCGTTACCTTACACGGACATTTCCACTTTTAAACTTTTTATGATTGGACAATTCTGTAGTCCCAGTCGCCACTTACAGAATGCGCTATACACTATAAAATGATAGTCACCGCCGTGGCTCAGTCGACAGAGGTGCTCGACTTCTGAACCGGAGCTGCGCTCTGGCGTAGGTTCGATTCCCGCTTGGGCTGATTATTTGGTTGGGTTTTCCGAGGTTTTCCCCTACCGTAAGGTGAATGTTAGGTAATCTATGGCGATTCCTCAGCCTCATCTCGCCAAATACCATCTATTACAAATTTCATCGGCGCTAAATAACCTAGTAAGTTGATACAGTGTCGTTAAATAACCGTGTAAAATACCATAAACTCTTCGAATCGATTGGAAATGTGAATTAAATTTCTGACTTTCTCACTTATAAGAAGTATGGAAGAAACACATTGTAAAGGAATTTGTGTCCAGTAAATTACATACCTAGGAGTCCATTCATTTGGAAGCGAAGGGCATGAAGTGCGATAATTTTGATTAAAATGCATAGACCTTTGTTAAAAAATACCAAATATCCATTTACTTCACATAGACTCTAGCTATTTTTTATTAAGATTTTACGATTTTCAGTAGCCTATATCAGAACACGTTTTAATGAAATTCTATGGCTATAATACTTAAATTCTTTTGAGATTAGTTTATTTCCACTCACACATTCCTTGGGGAAAAAAAAGTTTTTTAGTATTTTTTATTTAACCTGATAGAGATAAGGCCAACATACTTTCTCTTCCCTTCTTCCAGGGGATTACAACTCCAATATTAAGAATACAATTATAGTTAACATTAAATTTACAATTACAATAAACATTAAAGTACAGTACCGGTACTGAAAGATTACCTGATTAATAAGGCTGGACAATTTATTGTAGACGTTACGAACAAAGAAATAGGCCTAATTGTCTTACAGAAGTACGAATTAAGTAAGTATATTTAATTTTCCTAGTTCTAAGTTCATACAAATTCATTATGTACATTATATACGCCTTTTTCCTCATCCCCGCCATCGATCTCTATCCCGAACAAGATTAATCCAGTCTCTACAATCATATCTTACCTCTCTCAAATTCACTTTAATATTATCCTCCCCATCTACGTCTCGGCCTCCCTAAAGGTCTTTTTCCCTCCGGCCTCCCAACTAACACTCTATTATGCATTTCTGGATTCGCCCATACGTGCTACATGCCCTACCCATCTCAAACGTAAGGATTTAATGTTCCTAATTATGTCAGGTGAAGAAAACTATGCGTGCAGTTCTGTGTTGTGTAACTTTCTCCATTCTCCTGTAAATTCATCCCTCTTAGTCCCAAATATTTTCCTAAGCACCTTATTCTCAATCACCCTTAACCCCTATTCCTTTCTCAAAGTGAGAGTCCAAGTTTCCGAACCATACAGAACAACCGGTAATATTACTGTTTTATAAATTCTAATTTTCTGCCTTTTTTAGAGCAGACTGGGTGACAAAATCTATAAAAATATAATGTTAGGGCCAATAATCAAAATATTACATAATTTAATCGCGGGAAAGCTGTAACAGGAACCCCTAATGTTAATTATCTAATCAATTACAAAAACCGCTAATTAAAATTAGTGTGGCTACAAAATATAATGTAGGCGTGTACTGTAGCAATTATGTTATAAATTTCATCATCCCTAATTATGGAACCACGTTGACCAAGGCCAGCGACAGAGAGAATAAGTGGTCAAAATGTACGAATGTACTACCTGGCTGAAAATATTGACTTTCAGTTTTCAGAAGAACCATTGTGCAAATAAAAGTTATTTAATACATTTTGCCCCGAAAAACATTGTCCATCACCCTTCAGCGCAAAACATTCAGGCCCTATTCAAGAACGCCAGTTTAACTTCGTCTTGACCTGTTCAAGTCACAAGTTAGGTCCTTATTCAGAAACAGTACTTGTCTTTCCCTTGACAAAGTCAAATGTAGGTAAAAAGGAAGTGAACTTGGTGTTTGACGTCATCATATAATGACGTAATGCTTCCAGCCCACAGCTGGTTCTTATGGAAAGGGCGGAAATCATTGATTCACTGCTGGTTATATTTAGTTTCAAAATTGATTCTCCATTTTCAACATCTATTTGAAATGGACGAAACTGCAGATCAAGGTGTAGGCCTACTTCAAAGAATTTACTTAGAGATATAAAGAAGTGTGGAAAATAAGAAACCAGACTTCGCATCGTTGAGTTTTCGACAAAGAAGAAATGGTACGAAATTTAAAACACAAAAATACAAGCAATAATGATAATATTAATTACATGAAAATTTAATCAGAATCTTAACCTTAAGTTAAATAATGTGGGATAATATAACATTATAAGTAATTTTTATTCTAAGATAAAAGCATCATAGGTTACTGTAAATATATTTTTCAAACTTCAATTTGTTATATAAACATGTGCAAATGTAAAATTTTAAAATTTCTTAGCAGGACAAAAAGTTACATTTGTTCAGATCAAATTTCTGCACATATAAAGGGCAAAACTAAAATTCTTTCAATCATTTATTATCATAATACACTGTTCCGTTAAACTGACTCAGCAGATATTAAATCAATTATTTTTCCCAAACACGGTATGGAACGTTTCATATAAAAGAATGTTTACCTCGAAAGGAAGCAAAACGAGCAAAAATGTATTAAACGTTTCGTTTGGAATATCTCAAAGAACAACATCCTGAAATTAATGACATAACTTACGGTTAAATACTTATTTCTTCTGCTACTACTACTACTACTACTACTATTGCTAATGCTACTGCTGCTGCTATTACTACTACTACTATTGCTAATGCTACTGCTGCTGCTATTACTACTACTACTACTACTACTACTATTGCTAATGCTGCTGCTGCTGCTATTACTACTACTACTATTGCTAACTGCTACTGTTGCTGCTACTTACTACTACTACTACTTGTACTAATGCTACTAGCTGCTGCTACTTACTACTACTACTACTGCTAGTACTGCTACTGCTACTACTACTAGTACTACTACTACTATTGCTAATGCTACTGCTGCTACTACTAGTTACTGCTACTACTACTAGCTGCTACTACTACTACTACTACCACTACTAGTACTTTGCTACTACTGCACTACTGCTACTTACTACTACTACTATTACTTGCTAATGCTGCTGTACTTACTATTACTACTACTACCACTGCTACTACTACTATTACTACTACTACTACTACTATTACTATTGCTAATGCTAATGCTACTGCTGCTGCTTACTACTTACTACTACTACTACTACTATTATTATTGCTTATTATTATTATTATTATTATTATTATTGCTAATACTGCTGCTGCTTACTATTACTACTACTACTACTGCTACTACTACTACTACTATTGCTAATGCTACTGCTGCTGCTATTACTACTACTACTACTACTACTACTACTACTATTGCTAATGCTACTGCTGCTGCTACTACTACTACTATTACTACTACTACTAGTACTGCTACCTTACTTGCTAATGCTACTGCTGTTGCTGCTATTACTGCTACTACTACCACTACTACTACTACTACTGCTACTGCTATTACTGCTAATGCTGCTGCTGCTATTACTACTACTACTGCTACTACTACTACTACTACTGCTACTGCTAGCTACTGCTGCTGCTACTGTTGCTTGCTAATGCTACTGCTGCTTATTACTACTACTACTACTACTACTGCTACTACTACTACTACTGCTACTACTACTACTACTACTATTGCTAATTCAACTGCTGCTGCTACTACTACTACTACTACTACTACTACTACTACTACTGCCCTGAGTGACGCAGTTGATATAGCGCTGGTCTTCTTTGCCCGAGGTTGCGGGTTCGATCCAGGGCCAAGTCGATGGCATTTAAGTGTGCTTAAATGCGATAGGCTAATATCAGTAGATTTACTGGCATGTAAAAGAACTCCTGCGGAACAAATTTCCGGCACACCGGCGATGCTGATATAACGTCTGCAGTTAAATAAAACATAATGTAAATTTAAACTTCTACTGGCGCTATTTATTATCATTACTGCTAGTAACGTTGCTACTTTGAGGGTTAGCGCAATAGATCGTGAAAGGTCGCAGTGCTGGGTCGTATTGTCTACCTCCACAAATCCCATTCCATTGGAGTGCTACTACTCTTGTCACTATCATTATGACCATGGGTGGGCAACTCGTGCTCTCAAAGTGTCAACACAATCTCAATGCAGGTAGAACGGACTCTGTACTAGCTGTAGTGTCTGTGTGCGGTTCTTTCAAGACAAAAGTTCGATCGCGTCTGCAGTCAGTGGCGGCTTGTTTTAAGTGAAAAACAATATAATTCCCAGATCATTTCCCTTTAGTTATGAGTAAAAACAGAATTTTTTATTAAGAAAAGAGGTAAAGCTTGTATTCTATTACACTTTCTTACGCATGACATTTTATGTTACAAATAAACAGTGAAGGTTTTAGTAAAGAAATACTGTCTGCATCTGCTTTAGAACAGCTGAAAGTAAAAATGGGATATCAACAAGGTGAGACTGATATCAAATATCGTTAGCACGTTGTGCGTGCGAGTTACAGAATTGCACGACATATAATCGACTAGCTAAGAACATTTATGGATAAATTTGAAATGTGGCAGTATCATGTAGAACATAGACAACTTCACTTTCTTTGACTATAAACTATCTTGAAGAGTGATAAGAAAAGCTTATCAAATATAAGACCCTGCTTCAAGACCTACAGCAGAATTCACTGTTAAGTTTGGAGAAACAGTGACAATTGACAAGGAATCGAAATTTTTCTGAAATCTTTTTGGCTTACGCCGATAGAAAATCCTGAAAATTTATAGCTTGAATTAATAAATCTACAGAACAGCACGCCACTCAGATTCCAGCGAAATCAGGAATCGAACTGATCGTAATGTTGCCTAAGTCAGAATTTCCAAATATACTCTCTGCTTCCATATATACTGTATATGCTTGAGGCAGAGTTTAATACAAGAAAGAAGTGTTAAAGCTCTCAAAGTAAAGAAAGAGCATAGAAGTAAGCTTATTTCATCTGCCGTGACATGTAAAAAATACTTCCTTGAATTTGTTATTGTTTGCGAATACAGACTATTACCTTTCTGAGAACAGAGGAATACTCTTTAATGTATAAAGACTTGTAAATTCTAGCGTTCTACGTTTCATATAAGACCTATAATAAGAAATATTATCAAATAGTGTAATAATAAATAAGTGTTGCAGCTATATTTGTTGTCTCTTGAAAAGGTTGTATTCAGTTTGTGTTTCCAGTACTAAACTAATTTACAAAGCTATAAAATAATATAATTTTGTTATGTGTTTAGTACAGTCTGTCTAAAACTACTATAATTACTGTACCAGGCGTCATTCTGAAATTCAAATCATGGAATAGATATCACGACCACCTGCATGAGCCGCCAGAGCGCACCGTGGCTTTTGCAGCGAAACTACAAACAACTTGTAACTGCAGCGGCTGGCTCCGTCTGCCTTTCTTTCTTTCAAGGTTTTTTAGCACTTTGGGAGCACGAGTTGCCCATCCATGATTATGACTATCAGTGCTATTGTCATTATCATTCAGTAGTAATATGAATACTGCCATTGACTTCTTTTACACAGTGCAAATCTGCTGAATGGGACCATGAAATTTAGTCCCTTCCAAACTAATCTTTATCGTGCTTCGAAACAACCTATATTCCAGGGTTGTGAACCTCGAAATGTTGATTAGAAGATATCTAACTCCGGAACTATGTCACCAAGAAGAGGTCCCATTTGAAAAGCGTATGAAAATCGATTCGTTGGCACCGACTAGGCGAATCTGTGACGCGTGTCAATAATAAAACAACAACAAATGGAAGACATGAGCAGAACGACGAGCTGTTCAGATCGGTATGCGAACGGAGTCGGATGCGCCGAGAGCAGCGGAAACGAGGCTCATTGCTGTTTCGCTCGGAAAATACTGTTGGAAAAAGTTTGCCAGCGATAATTCCCTTCCCGTCTCAAATTGTTATTTTGAGAGACGAGGAACGGCAGTTTCGAACACGTGTAACTCCGGATACTTTGTGCAATGGATTCCTACACACTCATAAATAATATCACTTCACCTTAATCTGTGTCAGTCCAACACATTACTCCTTGCAGTATTAATAATAATAATATTACTTACTTACTTACTGGCTTTTAAGGAACCTGGAGGTTCATTGCCGCCCTCACATAAGCCCGCCATTGGTCCCTATCCTGAGCAAGATTAATCCAGTCTCTATCATCATATCCCACCTCCCTCAAATCCATTTTAATATTATCTTCCCATCTACGTCTCGGCCTCCCCAAAGGTCTTTTTCCCCTCCGGCCTCCCAACTAACACTCTATATGCATTTCTGGATTCGCCCATACGTGCTACATGTCCTGCTCATCTCAAACGTATGGATTTAATGTTCCTAATTATGTCAGGTGAAGAATACAATGCGTGCAGCTCTGCGTTGTGTAACTTTCTCCATTCTCCTGTAACTTCATCCCTCTTAGCCCCAAATATTTTCCTAAGAACCTTATTCTCAAACATCCTTAACCTATGTTCCTCTCTCAAAGTGAGAGTCCGTTTTACAACCAATAATACAATAATAATAATAATAATAATAATAATAATAATAATAATAATAATAATAATAATAGTAATAATAATTTATTTTATTCAATTTATTTATTTATGTATTTTTTATTTATTTATATTTATTATTTTTTATTTATGTATTTATTTATTTATTTATGTATTTATTTAATTTTGATTTTATTTTTATGTATTTATTTATTTAATTATTTATTTTATTTATTTATTTATTTATTTATGTATTTATTTATTTATTTATTTTTATATATTTATTTTTTATTTATTTAATTTACTTACATAATTTATTTATTTATTTATTTATTTTTATATATTTATTTATATATTTATTTATTTATATGTATATATTTATTTATTTAATGTATTTATTTAATTTATTTATTTATTTAATTTATTTATTCATTTATTTATTTATTTATTTATCTATTTATTTACTTATTTATTTATTTGTTTATTTTTATATATTTATTTTTTTATATATTTATTTATTTATATGTATATATTTATTTATTTAATGTATTTATTCAATTTATTTATTTAATTTATCTATTTATTTACTTATTTATTTATTTATTTATTTATTTATTTATTTATTTATTTATTTATTTATTTATTTATTTATTTATTTATTTATTTATTTATTTGCTGGACAATGGCCATAAGGCCAATAAAAGTCCAGGACAGTGATACAAATAATGCAATAAAATGAACAACTATTATACACATTACGTAATAGAGATAACAACAAAGTGAAGAACATAGATTACAATTATTAGTTTACAAGAATTAATACTATAATATTTTATGGAAAGGAGTTGATTCATACAAAAGCATTATTAATATGTGTAGAAAGATAATGAAATATTAATATTAGCAAAGACATTGCAATATTCTAATACTTCTATACATTGAATGGATCGAAATCGCCTACATGTAAGTTAGCATGTTTAATACATCTGGAGACCGGCGAGGAAGATTTAAAATTTCTAATATAGAAGAGTTTGTGATATCTCATGTCCTTCATAGGAATACGAAGGCTGACACTTTTTCAGAAAGATTGACAATTAATGTCACCTTTAAGGACCTTACATAAGAATAAGTAATCGAGATCATGACGTCTGGCATACAGGCTTCGACATCTAAAGTGCTCGCATTTTTTATCATAGTTATAATAATAATAATAATAATAATAATAATAATAATAATAATAATAATAATAATAATAATAATAATAATAATAATAGTGGTGGTGTTGGTTGTCGTGGTGGTAGTAGTAATCCCTCGATTTCAGAATATTTTCCATGTTATCAGTTTCTACATACCGCAAGTACAAATACGTCTACAGTAAATTCCTCAGAAATAAAGACGATTATAGAATATAAAAACCTTTCTCTTATGTAGCACTTCTCAATGAGACAGTTTTCCGATGACCTGTAACTAACATACGCACAACACTTGAGGTGTGATGCGATAGCCATTCATCCCCCCCTCCTATCTGTTCTTGTTTCAGCAGAATGCTAACTTGTTAAATAATGGTATCGGAGAACTGTCTAACAAGATCGCCTACCGTTGTTACTCTCAGTGGACGGAAACAATTACTGGCCAAGCCGTGTTTCTTGTGGCTCAGTGCTTTGCAAGAGGACGAGGAGGATTCCTTAAGGTCCACGACTCGCTGAAAGACAGACAGACAGACAGACAGACAGCGTGTGGGATCAAAGTCAGCCTTTCATTCAATCGGATAAACAACCTAAATATACTGGTACACTCCCAGTTAATGAGGGTTTCACAGTCGTATATTCCAATCTCATTTCAAAATTCAGTTCTGTTATTTATTTATACTGGCAACCATTTTTTTTAGTCCATACACAAAGAAATATAAACAAACGAATTCTTCTTCATCTACATCTAACTGAATCAGCTCTACTTGGCTGGGTAGTCTATAACTTTCTTTGCATTTCCACAGAGTTGGTGACTTTTCTTTCCTCTCCTATTGTTAGTAGAGATATGCTGTATTTTATGCTGTGTTCCGTTGCTATCATATTCCACACGATGGGCAGAATTCTTCACAGAATTCTTGAATGAATTTACGGCGCAGTTGTCTTACGTAAACAAACTTGGAGGAGCAAATTATGATAAATCCTATCTTCCTTCCTTCTCTTACCTTTTCTGATCCAGGAATCCACTCGCTGAGAACTGGACAGTTACTTTTCTAATGTAGGTTTCCACTCGCATGAAACTAGACAGTTACTTTTCTAGTGTAGGATTCCACTCGCATGGAACTAGACAGTTACTTTTCTAGTGTAGGAACCCACTCGCATGGAACTAGACAGTTACTTTTCTAGTGTAGGATTCCACTCGTATGGAACTAGACAGTTACTTTTCTAGTGTAGGATTCCACTAGCATGGAACTAGACAGTTACTTTTCTAGTGTAGGATTCCACTCGCATGGAACTAGACAGTTACTTTTCTAGTGTAGGAACCCACTCGCATGGAACTAGACAGTTACTTTTCTAGTGTAGGATTCCACTCGCATGGAACTAGACAGTTACTTTTCTAGTGTAGGATTCCACTCGCATGGAACTAGACAGTTACTTTTCTAGACCACTAGAACTAGACAGTTACTTTTCTAGTGTAGGATTCCACTCGCATGGAACTAGACAGTTACTTTTCTAGTGTAGGATTCCACTCGCATGGAACTAGACAGTTACTTTTCTAGTGTAGGATTCCACTCGCATGGAACTAGACAGTTACTTTTCTAGTGTAGGATTCCACAGTTTTCTAGTGTAGGATTCCACTTAGACAGTTACTTTTCTAGTGTAGGATTCCACTCATGGAACTAGACAGTTACTTTTCTAGTGAACTCGCATGGAACTAGACAGTTACTTTTCTAGTTACTTTTACTTTTCTAGTGTAGGATTCCACTCGCATGGAACTAGACAGTTACTTTTCTAGTGTAGGTTACTTTTCCACTCGCATGGAACTAGACAGTTACTTTTCTAGTGTAGGATTCCACTCGCATGGAACTAGACAGTTACTTTTCTAGTGTAGGATTCCACTCGCATGGAACTAGACAGTTACTTTTCTAGTGTAGGATTCCACTCATGGAAATAGACAGTTACTTTTCTAGTGTAGGATTCCACTCGGGAACTAGACAGTTACTTTTCTAGTGTAGGATTCCACTCGCATGGAACTAGACAGTTACTTTTCTAGTGTAGGATTCCACTCGCATGAAACTAGACAGTTACTTTTCTAGTGTAGGATTCCACTCGCATGGAACTAGGCAGTTACTTTTCGAGTTGCAAGACTCCAGTCACTTAGAACTAGGTAATTACTATTCTAGTTTCAGGACTCCACTCGCATAGAACTAGGGAGTTACTATTTTATGTGCATGACTCTACTTGCTTAGAACTGGGAAGTTACTTTCCTACGTGAAAGACTCTACTTGCTTAGAACTAGGCAGTTACTTTCCTACGTGAAGGACTCTACTTGCTTAGAACTAGGCAGTTACTTTCCTACGTGAAGGACTCTACTTGCTTAGAACTAGGCAGTTACTTTCCTACGTGAAGGACTCTACTTGCTTAGAACTAGGCAGTTACTTTCCTACGTGAAGGACTCTACTTGCTAAGAACTAGGCAATTGTTTTTCTAGAAGGACTCCAGGCAGAACTAGCCAGTTACTTTTCTAGGTGAAGGATTCCACTTTCCTACGTGAAGGACTGCAAGAACTTGGCAATTAGAACTCCAGGAAGTTACTTTCCTAAAGACTCTACTAAAGTTACTTTTCTAGATGAAGGACTCTACTTACTAAGAACTAGGCAATTATTTTTCTAAGTGAAGGACTCCACTTGCTAAGAACTAGGGAGTTACTTTTCTAGGCGAAGGACTTCACTAGCTTAGAATTAGGCACTTACATTTCTAGGTGCAGGACTCTACTTGCTAAGAACTAGTGAGTTACTTTTCTATGTGAAGGACTCTACTTACTAAAAACTAGGCAGTTACTTTTCTAGGTGAAGGATTTCACTAGCTTAGAACTAGGCAGTTACTTTTCTAGGTGCAGGACTCTACTTGCTAAGAACTAGGAAGTTATTTTTATAGTTTTAGGACTCCACTTGCTAAGAACTAGGAAGTTATTTTTCTAGTTTTAGGACTCTACTTGCTAAGAACTAGGGAGTTACTTTTCGACAATATTGTAACCATGCCTATCCATATCGAGATGTCTCTTTTTGAACTGCAAGAAATACTAACACCTGGAGAATCAATTGACATACCCTACCCCAGTTCACGAGTAAAAGCAAAATTCATGATCCGTTTTATATTTTTGCGGACAAAGACAAAACTGTCGTATGATCCGCTCAGATTATTAAATATAAACTTGTACTGCATTACAACTCCAAGTTGGGAAATATAAATTTGTAGTTTAAAGTGATCCTATTCGAAATTTCTTCTCTGATAGGATACAGAAAGACTGAAAAATATTTTATTGGCCTATAAATGAATAGAATTGGCACATATACCTTCTGCAGAAAGATATTCATTGTTTAAAATCTTCACCAAATTTTTTTGACCCCATAAGTGCTTTTACATAAAAATTTAATATATATAAAAATATATATAATAATTCACTGTATTTTGTGACCAACTTCAATCCGAACAGCCAATTTCTCCCCAATTTACGGTAGTTTTTTTAATACATAATTAAAAGAGAAAAAAATATAACCTCATTTTATAATTCACACATTTTCTTTATTTCTTGGAAACCGGTAGAAAGACTTGGGATTGCTTTGTTGTCTGTTATTATGACATCCATGTACAGCACAAACACTTCCTTTTCGACCCACTGTTTATTGTGTTAACACAAGAAATCTGTAATTATATCACCTTCACATTGTATAGCAGCTGATCAGGGCGAGATGTTAGTATTAACTTCGTGCCACCAGAGTGAGTTAATATCGGTGTGGCAACTTTTCTGGTAGAGTTTTTGCTATTATCTTTATAAGCTATTTGGTTCGAATCTCGTGTTCAGACCCTACAATTTGATATCAGTATCTTGGTAAGTCAAAGATTTTTAATTTTTAAATTTAAAGGTAAGAGTTCATCGCTGTGATGTAACTGTTACTATGTCTGACCGTGAAACGAGTGGACCCAGGTACAAAACTTGGTTGAGACAAGTTACCTGGTTGAGGCTATTTCCAGGGTTTTTCTCTCAACCTGTTAAGAGCAAATGCTGGATAACTTTCGACACCGGACTCACCTCGCTGGCGTTAACACCTTCATCTCATACAGACGCTAGATAAACATACCAGTTAATAAAGCATTGTAAAATAGCTAATTAAAAAAGGAAGATTCACTGACAACGGGAAAACGCTAAGTTTTATTAATTCTGTTTAAAAGTCTTTCTCGATGCCGATCTTCCCTTGTTAAACTTAAAAACTCTGAGTTGCCTAGATACCAATTCTACGTCGTTATGGTTACGTCTCTGATCGCATTTCCTTCCCTTCACGTGAGCGTATGCATTGTAAATGAGGCTACAGCTTTCTACCAGGCGGCGCACATGTGGCAATTAGTCCTTATCGCTACCAGGCCTTCCCTTCTGCGATCCTGGCGGGGAGAACAGACGTTGTTGCACGATAGCGTTGTAGTTTCCTTCACCTCCTCTCTACTGGCGGCTTAGACGAGTGGAGTTCTCCAACATGGAGTGTCTGGATCAGTGAGTTAAGCCGTCCAAGTATAAACTTACATAATATATTGTTGTGTTTGATCCCTTTCAAGTCGTCGAGAAGCAAGGAGCTGCTCCCAAGGTGTTTGCAACTGACTCCGTTGACTTCAGAACACTCGAGTAGGATATTTGAAAGCTCAAACGAACACTTTCTTATGAATAGAAGAAAGTATAACAGAAATTTGTCTTCTAACCGTAAAAATAATTCTGGCGTTATGTACTCGTAGACGGATACAATAAAATGAACTGAATGTTGGGCGTAATGTCTTAGCCGCGCACCTGGATAAAGCGCTTCCATCCAGGTGGCCCGAGTTCGTCGTGAACAGTTTTTAATATCCATTGGATTCCCTTGCTGTAATGCAGTGATGTCAAAGCAAGCACATTTTTCTGACCTTGACGTCTTGCGCGGGCATCAAGCGCTAAGCATGGAAAGAGGAAGGGTTGTGTATATGAATAAGCAACCTGTTGGATTAAGAAAACAGTGGTGCACAAACTTCAAACGGAACGAGAAATTTTATGTCGTTATTTTTATATGGCTTCTTTCTGTTTAATATTATCTATATTGTCTGTAAAACAAAAGTACTAACACTTATTCCTTAATATTGCAGTTGTGTTTTAAATGTTAATAAATAATAAAGAGTTAAGAAGGAATATTCACTTAAATTCCATAGTAGTATAATATTATACTGTATTAAGTGGATGAAACATCATTCATAAAGAAAGTGATATTCCAAAGAAAGAGATTGAATATAACATGATAAGTTGGAATTGATATTGATGGTTAGCTTTAGCCTTACAAAAGTAATCAATAAACTAATCAAAACAATATTACAGTACAAAGCAAAGTTACCTAGGTACTGTATCTGTTTTAAGTGTAACTAATGTTACATAATAAAACTCTTATCGCATTATGCTTTTAAGGTGATATTTGTGAGCAACTTCCTATCATCAGAATATTAAATTATTTTCTAGAAATCTGCTGAAGCTATAGAGCTGATATTTTGACAACACATAGGCACATATCTTTTGCTTATCATGTAACAGTAGTTGCTTTGTTAATTCATTTCCTTACAAACAATTTCCATGCGAATATTTTCAATATTATCAATACACTATCTTCAATAATAGGCCTACGTATTTACGGTATATTAGATTTACGAAAACATTCTGTAAGGCTACTAAATAAATAGGCCTATACCTGCAAATTTCACTTTTCTATAAAAAAGTTGAGAAAACATTTCTTATGAACAAAAAAATCAAACTTGTGAAAAATGAGCATTAAAATTAAAACTTACATTCTTATAATGTACTTAATACTTCTCAGACAAATCTAAAAATAAACATGGATACAGTTTTAATAAGTTCTCTTCCCTTTATCCATTGAATCAGTGCTGGCCATCCCTGAATATAGCTCGACCAAGCTGCATATATAACCTCTTTCGGCTGTCTCTTTCCTTTCAGCTGTGTAATGAAATTTTGTTTTCTGTTATATTTTTGTTTTTAAATCCTAAAAATATCATGTTTTTAGGATTGATAATAGTCTAATATTTACTGTTCGAGTAAATGTGCACGTCATTGCTAATAATCTTCCGTCCAACACACGCTAACACCACTACCACAATAGAGAGACAACAGAACACCCTGATTTGTTAACAAGGATATCACCACAGTTCCAATGTACGGGCGAACCGAATCGAAGAATGACGGCCTACTATTATTTCCAAAAACATTAAACTCACAGAAAACATTTTTTTAGGGAAACCAAAATAGTTAAAGAAAAATTGTATTAGACTTTTTGTTCAGAAATTTGTGCTCTATCACCAGTATTTTTTTTAGCAGTTTATATGCTGTCCTGGGTCCGTCTCAAAGAGCGAAGAAATATTCACTCTCTCACTTTACTCTTCAATATTCTTCAAACCTCTAACCCTAGCTACCTAGCTTCTCGTTTTCAGCATTTGTCCTCATATCACGAAATAGATACTCGCTCACAACACCATATCACTCTCTCCATTCCTAAATACAGAACATCCTTCTACTCTTCATCTTTCACGGTCTCTGCAGCTCATCTCTGGAACTCTCTACCACAACATGTCAGAGACTGTCGGACATTGTCTAGTTTCAAAAATAAATTAAAATTGCACTTTTTCAGTTCAGATTCTTTTCAGTTATAAGCTTTTTTCTCTGCGATAGTTTTGTAAAAATAGGCTATATATTTTTTTCCTTCCTTTCCCCTTATTGTTCTCTTTATCAGCTGATGAATTTATTATCATAGCCTTTTATTGTGAATTTTATTTAATTTTCGTATTTCTTTTCTTTTTTATTATTATTTTATTACATACCATTTTGATATATTCTTCCTTACGTTTTTCCATATTAACCATTTGTACTAAATGAGTTGCTTTTGCTATATTCCAATGTATTTTACTTTCTTTTTTTTCTATTATGGTATTATTTTCATGTTGTTTAGTGTCGATTTTATTATGCTATTATTATTATTATTTTTTTTTTGTAATATGTTAGTATTCTGTTCTTTAACTTTTTTGTTAAATTTTAACTGCTTGTATACTTTGTGACCTGGTAGAGTGTAAGAGATGGCCTTAACTTTGCCAGTATAAATAATAATAATAATAATAATAATAATAATAATAATAATAATAATTATTATAATATTATTAATATTATTATTATTATTATTATGGTTTACACCCTGTATTTTCGCATTACCTCCAAACACTCCCCTGGGTTTCTAACAAATCCAGTGAACATTCTGTCTATGTATTACACTATATCAAATTAGGCTCCGTGATATCCGTTGTATAGTCAGAGTCATGTGATGTTATTTCGCCATTTTTTTCTCCGTTCTCTCTAGATCGGATATTCCATAATTATTAATGGGGACATTTTCGACTGTGTTAATTTTCGTTTGTCAATCTACGGGTAATTTCTCAAAACTGACAACTGTCGGTAATAAATGTGGTGCTGTGTGATCTCGTTTAGTATTTTAACAGTTATTTAGCAATTGTCCCAATTAGTAGATTGCTGTGTTACATTACACTTAATTTGGTTTGGCAATTTCTCGCCTCCACTCCACTAAAAATGATTACACTCATTAGCACGATCGATTTTTAGATCACTGCACCTGCCACGCGTTCAAATCAGTGTAAAATGTTTCAAAAATATTATAGTCATCATCATCATCATCATCATCGTCGTCCACACCTGTGGAGTAACGGTTAGCGCGTCTGGCCGCGAAACCAGGTGACCCGGGTTCGATTCCCGGTCGGGGCAAGTTACCTGGTTGAGGTTTTTTCTGGGGTTTTCCCTCAACCCAATATGAGCTAATCCTGGGTAACTTTCGGTGTTGGACTCCGGACTCATTTCACCGGCATTATCATCTTCATCTCATTCAGACGCTAAATAACCTAAGAGTGTAATACCACAGTCTACTATATACAGTCGCGAAGCTCAATATGTAGTAAAAATGCAAACATGGGTAGTTGCCCACCACTAGGATCGCTACTATCGCCTCATCATCGCAGATCTCTCTCCTAGTAGACGACAAAATATGTTACACTTTCGTTGTGTTCTTTTGGAAAAATTAACATCTTCCTTCCATTATTGAAATATTAAATGCATCAAGTTAATTTATTATTTTAATGAAGTATATTAAATTCCACCATAAACTCGAAGATAGCTGCAAGAAATAGGTTAATATTATTATTTTTGTTTTTTTTGTGCAAAACGAACTGAAATTTACTATAATAGCTTCACTCATTCAAGATTATAGCGATAATTAACTATGAAACCAATAAATATTAACTTGCATTTCCCTTTACAACAATAATAATGGAAATATGAATTAATGGCGTAAGTCCCGCGTAACTTACGTGTACCGGTACTTGTAGTGTCGTCTTACGTAGTTAACAAAGTGGGATGAGGTTAAGCAATAATAATCACACCAGAATTGGAAATAAAACGTGATCAATAAATTTTATTGTAACAGACTTTTTTTACGTCTCTAGTAAAGTAACAAATAAAAATAACAACAAAATTAACAGCTATAATTAAAAACATATCCTTTGAAAAAAAAGTAGGCCTAATCAGTAATAATCCCACCAGAATTGAAAATAAAACGTGATCAATAAATTTCATTAAAACAAACTTAATTTTTCTACGTCTCTAGTAAAATATTATTATTCCAATTATTGTATTTTAGCCATTAACATTTTCATTACAACCAATAACGAACATTTCACAAGCATCAATGTGAAATACGCAACGAGCTAGCACTAGATGGAAATACGACACAGTCCAAAGTCGACCGTGGACAGTCTATTGTTTCTAGTTGCTAACCGCTTGGAGCGCTTTATCACGAGATTTGCAAAAAATCACCTCAAGCTTCGCGACTGTATATAGTACTGTGGTAATACTTACAACTCTCTGTCTTTAAACTGTGGTTCTCAATTAGATTTCAGTTTAACAGTTGAAAAATTTCATAAAATATTAAGAAGAATTGTATTTCCTTAGATATTTAAATTATGAAGAAGTGTATTATAATGTTTTTACTCTAGTTTTTAAATAATTTTGCATCATTATATTGACATTTGGCACTGTATTAACTACAATATTGTATTCTAGCATCTATTACCGTTATGTATTTTCTTTCTTTCGTTTTGTTTTTTTTTTTCTTATGTGTTTTGTGTATACATCTGTGTAAGCCACCTGTAATTGGAAGCCTGCTTCTGTTGGTGGTGGATTTAAATAAATAAATAAATAAATGTTGATAAAGAGTCGTAAAATAACCTACTAACCTACCTCATCATCATCAACAGGTCGGCCTGGGTAGCTAGTCGGTATAGCGTTAGCCTTCTGTGCTTGAGGTTGCGGGTTCGATCCCTGCATAGGTCGTTGACATTTAAGTGTGCTTAAATGCGACAGGCTCATGTCAGTAGATTTACTGGCATGTAAAAGAACTACTGCGGGACAAAATTCCCGGCACACCGACGACACTGATATAACCTCTGCAGTTGCGAGCGTCGTTAAAAAAACATAATTCTAATTGTATAATTTAATCAATTATAAATGATACTCGGGAGGAAATTAAGCACAGAATAAATATGGGAAATGCCTGTTATTATTCGGTTGAGAAGCTCTTATCACCCAGTCTGCTGTCAAAAAATCTGAAAGTTATAATTTATAAAACAGTTATATTGCCGGTTGTTCTTTATGGTTGTGAAACTTGGACTCTCACTTTGAGAGAGGAACATAGGTTAAGGGTGTTTGAAAATAAGGTGCTTAGGAAAATATTTGGGGCTAAAAGGAATGATGTTACAAGAGAATGGAGAAAGTTACACAACACAGAACTGCACGCATTGTATTCTTCACCTGACATAATTAGGAACATTAAATCCAGACGTTTGAGATGGGCAGGGCATGTAGCACGTATGGGCGAATCCAGAAATGCATATAGAGTGTTAGTTGAGAGGCCGGAGGGAAAAAGACGTTTGGGGAGGCCGAGATGTAGATGGGAAGATAATATTGAAACGGATTTGAGGGAGGTGGGATATGATGGTAGAGACTGGATTAATCTTGCTCAGGATAGGGACCTATGGCGGGCTTATGTGAGGGCGGCAATGAACCTCCGGGTTCCTTAAAAGCCGGTAAGTAAGTAAGTATAATTTAATCACCACCACCACCACCACCACCATAATCATTTCCTACTGAAGCTGAAGAATTTAGTTCTAATGTCCGTTCTGGTTACAAACCAATCCCCTTTTGCTACCGACTTTGTTTTCTGACTCCAAAGTCTTTTGTGTGTGTCTTGTTTTACGGAATGCGCGCTTTTTCACTCTATCCGAATCCCTGTGGCAGAAACGGCGCCAGCAGTGGCTCTTGTGGGGTAGTGTCCGTCTTTTCACCCCTCTTGGCCCACAAGAAAATTGCAAGTACAGCTAAAACTTGTTTCAGAACAATTTCGACCAAACGAACTTATCACGTTAATTATCTCCACACTTAGCTGAAAACTTCTCCGTAGCAGTTACTGTACTGCGTTGCATGCTGCACTGCACAAACTCACAGTGTTTATGTTGATTACATTTTTGTGTTTGTCTTTTTATATTTTTCTAGGTAATGCGCAAATGGAAAATGGATCATATATCAGTCAATACTGATGTCGGTATGTGTCTTCACAGAGATAATTTTTCTCTCGTCACTAGATGTCAAATAATTGTAGAAGGTTCAATTAAAAATTGACAGGCAAAAAGACACTTGAAACTTTACAATTACATTCAGGATGGTTCATTGGTGTCGCGTCATCCACTTCACAGTTTTGTCAATGTAAGCATTATTTATGAAGTGAGTCTCGTAAATAAATAATAAATAAATAAATAAAAATAAATAAATAAATAAAAATAAATAAATAAATATATAAATAAATGAATACATAAATGAATGAAAACATGAATGAATGAATACATGAATGAGTGAATGAATAAATAAATGAATGAATACATGAAAGAGTGAACACATGAATGAGTGAATGAATAAATAAATGAATGAATACATGAATGAATGAATGAGTGAATGAATTAATGAGTGAATGAATGAATGAATACATGAATGAGCGAATGAATAAATAAATGAATGAATACATGAATGAATGAGTGAGTGAATGAGTGAATGAATGAATGAATACATGAATGAGTGAATGAATAAATAAATGAATGAATACATGAATGAATACATGAATGAATGAGTGAATGAATGAATGAATACATGAATGAATGAGTGAATGAATGAATGAATACATTAAAGAATGAATGAGTGAGTGAATGAGTGAATGAATGAATGAATACATGAATGAATGAGTGAATGAATGAATGAATACATGAATGAATGAGTGAATGAATGAATACATTAAAGAATGAATGAGTGAGTGAATGAGTGAATGAATGAATGAATACATGAATGAGTGAATGAATAAATAAATGAATGAATACATGAATGAATACATGAATGAATGAATGAGTGAATGAATAAATAAATGAATGAATGAATACATGAATGAGTGAATGAATAAATAAATGAATGAATACATGAATGAATACATGAATGAATGAGTGAATGAATAAATGAATGAATGAATGAGTGAATGAATAAATGAATTAATGAATACATGAATGAATACATGAATGAATGAATGAATACATGAATGAGCGAATGAATAAATAAATGAATGAATACATGAATGAATGAATGAATGAGTGAGTGAATGAATGAATGAATACATGAATGAATGATTGAATGAATGAATGAATGAATACATTAATGAATGAATGAGTGAATGGATGAGTGAATGAATGAATGAATACATGAATGAGTGAATGAATAAATAAATGAATGAATACATGAATAAATGAATGAGTGAATGAATAAATAAATGAATGAATGAATACATGAATGAGTGAATGAATAAATAAATGAATGAATACATGAATGAATGAATGAGTGAATGAATAAATAAATGAATGAGTAAATACATGAATGAGTGAATGAATAAATAAATGAATGAATACATGAATGAATGAATGAGTGAATGAATAAATAAATGAATGAATACATGAATGAATGAGTGAATGAATGAATGAGTGAATGAATGAATGAGTGAATGAATAAATAAATGAATGAATGAATACATGAATGAGTGAATGAATAAATAAATGAATGAATACATGAATGAAATACATGAATGAAATGAAAGAGTGAATGAATGAATGAATGAATGAATGAATGAATGAATAAATGAATGAATAAATGAATGAATGAGTGAATAATTGAATAAATAAATAAATAAATTAATTAATTAATTAATAAGTGAATAAGTAAATACATAAATAATAAATAAATAAAAAATAAGTAAAGTTATTCCTTTCTACAAACGTATTCCATGGCCATCACTCCGAGATACTGAATCGCAGATAATACTGATCAAAATCCTCCAAAAAGTTTAAGAGAAACTCTTTACACCTTGGATGGGAATTTACTTATTCGCGAACCGGAAATTCTTCGAAACTTTCTTCTAACCCCGAGAGATGTGGCTGTGATTAAGGTGGTGATCTCTTCGTATCAATCGTTTTTTAACGTAAAAAACAATTGAGGAGGACAGAAGCAAAGGAGTATAAGAGTTGAAAATTAAGAACCAAATCACTTTCCAAGTTTTTGAAATAGACTCGGTATGAAAGACTGAAACATCTCACAATACTACGTCTGGACTGTTTAATTCTATTAGAATCATGCAAGTATCCGTAACATTTTTTCAGCTACTTTCACCACAGAAATTTCAATGAATTCCATGTCGGTGAATTGTTTTAGACGTGGACATTGCCTTACCAGAGCCTGAGAGATCTCAAAAGATAAAATGTTACGGTAACTTGTAATGACTAAGTTATCAGTATTTTGAGTTTTTTGTTAGAATATGTATTTGTTGTTTCTTCCAACTGATTTTTTTCACATCCATTAACTGTTTTCCTCGTTAACGACCTCAAATAACACTAAAATAATTCATAATCCTGTTTTACCAAGGCAAAATATTATAATATATCATTTCTTTCAGGTTTTGCAGGAGCAAATAATTTAAGTTTGAACAACCGTATAAATTCATACTAATCACGATTAATAGTGGCTAAGGAATACAATATCTTTTACCCAGATCACACATTACAATTAAAATAATTAAACTTCTTCATAAAATACAGACAGGCTGATCATTTCAAACACGTTACAAAGATCACATCACAGCCGTAACAAAATTACAAAACACATCCACATATGCAGAACACGTCACAAATGCTAACCACACTCACAGAGACATCAACCAAAAAAGCCATAAACTAAACGCACTAGAACAATATGAAATATAAAGACACACAAAACAGACCCAAATGAAATTCTCAACTCACAACTCAATTTCAGAACACACGCACTCTTTGACTCCACATTACACTACGCAAACACTTTCCCACAGGAAACAAAACAAGAGACGCCAAGACTAGCAACAACCAGTCCTGAAGAAGACCAATAACAGGTCGAAACATGTTAACCAGGTGCGATAGAATTTAACACGAGAAAGACATATAATACACATTCCGAAGTAAAATGAAAACTCACGGAATTTACAAAAACTTAAAAATTTTCAATCACATTTTCTCAAAACTAACTGAAGTTGGTAGAGCAGCTGGCTACGGACTGGAAGGTCCAGGGTTCGATTCCAGGTGGTGACAGGATTTTTTCTCTTTGCCAAACTCAGAACGGCCCCGAGGTTCACTCAGCATCCTATAAAATTGAATACCGGGTCTTTGTCGGGGGTAAAAGGCGGTCAGAGCGTGGTGCCGACCACACCACCTCATTCTAGTGCCGAGGTCATGGAAAGCGTGGGGCTCTACCTCCATGCCCCCCAAGTGCCTTCATGGCATGTTACGGGGATACCTTTTTAACTAAAGTGCTCTTATAGCCCTTTGCTTCAGACTCCTTCAATTATTTTGATTCGTACGGTACAGAATGACTGAAATGAAGAAACCGGCTCTGTAAATAACAGCTCCATCTCTCGGCAATTTCGGTTCGCGAACCACTGAATGCTCATCCATACTTTACACAGAGATCCGGTCAGATAAATAACATGTCTTCAACGACTTATTACTCATTATAGATGGTGAAATTCTGTATTTATTTATTTTTATTTAAATTTAAATATACAGAATAAAGAATATAATTACAAAACAAACAAGAGAAATACAAATAAAATAATACAAGCAATATAAAAAGAAGATACAGTAGTATTAACAAAATTTGAGACCGAATGAGCAGCGCTCGTGCTCGGTCGCAGTTCGATATAATATTAAAATAAATAATAATAGTAATAATAAAAATAAATAAGTAAAATAAAATAGGAAGTAAAATATAATTACAGCGGCAATGGAATTATATAATATAATATTAACACTAGAGAAGAATAATATCGCACGTGAAAAGTAGGACTAATATATATTTCAAAATTATAGAATACAAATATAATATAGATTGATTAATTCATACACATAGGCTATAAATTTATTTAATCAAATTGAAGATATTAACACGTTTCTAATTTTTTTGTAATATGTTAGTGGGTTACATGTTAGAAGTTCTGGGTGTAATTTAGTTAAAGCATTGTACAACCGAGGGCCAAAATTAATACTATGCTTTAGACCAGCAGATGTGAGACATTTAGGTTCTACTAATGTTGAATTAATATTTCGTCTTGTGTCATAATTGTGTGTCTGTAATACAAACTTATTACGATTTTTATGATAAAATTTTAACAGCGTATACTTATAAATTTGTTCAATATTAAATACATTAAATTCAGAATAAATTAATTTAGTTGGATAATCGAAACGTTTCTTCAAACAAATTTTAATTATTCGTTTTTGTAGTAAATTTAACGGACTAAGATTAATTTTTGTACTTCCACCCCAAACAATTATACCATATTGAATGATAGACTGAATAATGGCCAAATAAACATTTCGTAGAACTCTAATGGGTAAGTAGCATCGAAGATTAACAAGTTTATAAATTGTTTTACGAAGCCTCTTACAAAAATAAGTAATGTGACGAGGCCATTTTAAATTCTGATCAATAATGATACCCAGATATTTGACATACGTGGCTTCTTTCAAAGGTGGACATTTACAACTTTTGGGATCTAAACAATTTTCACTGTGTATTATTAGTCTATATTCATCGCTAAATTTTAAATTTTGAACACTGACAGCTGTTAACGAAAAAGGAACTAAAGTTGATTTAGATATATTTAAAGAAAGGAAGTTGGAATTAAGCCATTTTTTTAACAATGTTAGCACCTATATTAGCATTTCTATATGCTTCCTGCCAAGAAAAACCACTGAAAATAACTACTGTATCATCCGCATATGAATATATAGATCCATTAAATTTTTCTAAATTTATATTTAGCAGATCATTAACATATATTAGAAATAAATATTAGAAATTTCCTTGATAATCTTGTATTCAAATGATTTGCAGTATCGCAATGCTTCTTTGTACTTCGTATATTGCCATGGCAACGCCGCTCAGCTGAGAGTGAAGGTACACAGCCAAGCATGACTTTAAGACACGGTCCCTCACAGAATTAGCTTCGTTATTCTAGAACGGAATACCATGTTAAAAAAAGTAACGTATGTTTTGTTGAGGCGGCAACTTCTTCGGCACGCTTGTTTCTCTGGTTGCAGTAGGAGGTAGGCGCTCTTTTGATGTCAGCATGCTCGTCGATATTCCTGGTTCTCAGTTACGTCTTCTGAGCTAACACAACATGCTATGCGTATTACCTCCACATGACATGATTTAGCTTAAACATGGCTTAAATCATTCATGAAGTTTGTAAGTATATCAGCTCATGCTTTGGACCGGTGTCTGGTAGAGTTCCCCGGTAGCTCAGTTGGTAGAGCGTTGGTACGTTTAACCAAAGGTCCCGGATTCGATGTCCGGCCCCGGAACAATTTTCCCACGAAATTATTCAAATCAAATTTACAGGGAGTTATACCTGAAAGCTTGATATACATCAACTCAGTCAGGGCTTTCAGAGAAAGAAGTCATAATCGTGGTAAGAGGATTTTAATTTCACAACCGTGCCATAATTGCAGAAACTTCCGAAGTTTCGGAACTAAATTTTTGTTTACAGACACATACAGGTAGTTGTATTTTATTTAATGATGCTTTGAACTGCATGGGTTATCAGATTCACAAATGACATCCAGAACATCTGCCTGACTTGGACAATTATCGCATAGACGAAGGGTCCACACCTGTGGGGTAACGGTCAGCGCGTCTGGCCGCGAAACCAGGTGGCCCGGGTTCGAATCCCGGTCGGGGAAAGTTACCTGGTTGAGGTTTTTCCGGGGTTTTCCCTCAACCCAATACGAGGAAATGCTGGGTAACTTTCGGTGCAGGATCTGAACTCATTTCACCGGAATTATCACCTTCATTTCATTCAGACGCTAAATAACCTAGATGTTGATAAAGCATAGTAAAAAACCCAATACAAATAAAAATACACGAGGGCCATACTGGAAGCCATGAGCAACCCATTATTATAAATCTTAATTTTTATTTTTTAGACAAACCAGGTACATCATCTTAATGTACAGACTTTTCTGTCACTTTTCAACACAGTCTCCATTTCTTTGCACACATTTTTCCCGCAGTTCTGAAAGTTTGAAAATTCCCTTGCTGTAGAACTCCGTTTCATCTTCCCGATGACACTGAAGCACTGCTTTCCGGATGTCCTCCAGCGTCTCGTAGCGTTGGCCTCGCAGCTGCTCCTTTACAGAACCGAAAAGATGGTAGTCTGAGGGTGCCAAGTCGGGACTGTAGGGAGGATGCGGAAGAATTTCCCACCCGAATGTTCTGATTTTCTCCACGGTGACACGATCAGTATCAGGCCACGCCCTATCGTGTTGCAGGATGATCTTCTTTCCAGGGTGTTTCTCGCGCAATGCACGACGGAGCTTCAAAACTGTCTGAATATAGCGGACAGCATTTATGGTCTGTCCACTTTCAAGAAATTCAACCAAAATGCATCCCAGGACTCATCAACTCTTTCCTTGTTGCGTTCCGTGGAGGCAGCTCGAGGGCGACCGCTACGAGGCTCATCTTGGATGCTCGTGTTCCCATCTTCGAAATGTTTCACCATCTCCTAACACTGCTGGCGCCCATGCACACATCTCCGTATGCACGCTGAAGTCTGAGGTGAATTTCAGCAGCAGATTTTTCTTCTTTAGCAAGGAATTTAACGACAGCACGCTGTCGAAACGAACCATTGTTGTCGACCATTTTGCAAACATTGCCTGTTGTCACAGGATAGAAGTTAATGACGTCACAATATGTCAATACATAGTGTAAAGTCTGTAGATTATGATATGATATCATCATATTATATAATCGTTTTTTTACATTGTTAAAATTGAAATTATAACTATGTGTTGCTCATGACTTTCAGTACGACCCTCTGTATAAGTCGCACAATGTGCTAAAGCTTTACCTAAGGGTACGACCCGTCCCAGGTTCACCCCTTGTAAAGTCAAGATCAGCATGGAGTTCTCTATCATGGACAGAATTCTTATATGTGCTGTAAACCTAGAATGCAGTGACAGCAGCTTCACCTCCTTCGCGGAGAAAGCCATGCTAAGGATTGTATCACCTTCAGCTGGGTTTGAAGTCGCGAACCTCGGGTCGAAGGGCCACCATAGAAACGACAAGCAGTTGCACAACTGAATGACGGAAGACCGTATTACCGCTGTTTTTTACTTAGTTATTTAATGACGCTGTACCAACTGTTGGGTTATTTAGAATCAATGAAATTTGTCGTAGTGAGATGGTATTTTGTGAGATGAGGCCGAGGATTCGCCATAGTTTACCTGACATTCGCTTTAAAGTTGGGGAAAATCTCGAAAAAAAAACCCAACCAGATAATCAGCTCAAGCTGGAATCGAACCCATGCCTGAGCGGAATTTCAGATCAGCAGGCAAACGCGCTACTGCCTGAGCTAAGCCGGTGACCACTATTGTTGCTAACAACTCGAAAACATCAGGGTATTGTGTAATTCTGCGTCATGAAGATCTTACGACGCCATCAAAATCGCTGGTTCATAGGAAATATGATGAGCGGAGCTCTACGAACAGAGTGGCCTCCACGGAGATGGCCGCTTCATTGTGAGGGCCAAGTCAATACTGCGACACTAGATAGAGGCGGCGTCAGACCGGCACATTCAACCCTGAAGTCCGCGCTAGATAAATCCCACATTAACGAAAGAACTGAGAGTAGCAGTTAATAGCAATGTTCTGCCTACATTGTTTAGGTCTTATATATTATCTTATTTAATAAAGTCTTACACTTCCTAAACCGCTGGGGTAGCTGTGTCGGTGAAAGACCATCGGGGCTTTATGTACGTCGATCCGTGTTGAACAGTAAGGCCCGGTTTCTTCAAACTTTGTTGAAATGCACCTAACATAGCGTTAATTAACTGTAAGTTAAAAGTATGAATTGCTGTTAAAAATATTGCGTTTCTTCAACTTTACATTTCACATTTTAACATTCTGTTTGTTAACTCTCTGTTAGGACCAGAGATTCTACAGTTTAACCATAACCTATAACCAAGTATAGGCTCAATTCTGTTTTCTGAACTCTGACACTTGCGATTCTCGCTTGTTTCCGTTGTTTGATTCAGAGAGGATAGAAGTCTTTCTATTCTCTCAGGTTTGATTTCTGCTTCTTTTTTTTATTTTATTGGGTTATTTTACGACGCTGTATCAACATCTAGGTTATTTAGCGTCTGAATGAAATGAAGGTGATAATGCCGGTGAAATGAGTCCGGGGTCCAGCACCGAAAGTTACCCAGCATTTGCTCGTATTGGGTTGAGGGAAAACCCCGGAAAAAACCTCAACCAGGTAACTTGCCCCGACCGGGATTCGAACCCGGGCCACCTGGTTTCGCAGCCAGACGCGCTGACCGTTACTCCACAGATGTGGACTGCTTCTTTCCTCGTCTGTATCACAATAGCATGTAGCGACGTATTGGTGTTGCTGTAATAAAATGGAAAACACTGGAACAAATAGAAATCGTGGGACTAATATTTCTCTTCGTTCGAGAGAAACCTTCTGCTGGAAATTATTTCGCAGTATAAACCAATTATTGAGAATAAACAAACAAACGGATCTAAGTTGAAAGCGAAAAGTGAGGCTTGGCAGAAAATAGCCTATACCTTTGTATGAAATTCTGGTCTGTCAAATCACAGAAATCATCCCCTCTGTTTATGTATTCATGGATATCATTTTCTAAATAATCCAGATATATAAGTTCAGCATCTAACGCACCAGCCATATTCGATACTTCAATGCTAACAGAGAGTTAAATGATTTAACTGCATGAAATTGGGCAGATAAATTAACATGGGTTTTAACAGCCTGTTAGTACTAACAGTAGTTGAAGAAATGCTTCAACTGTTAAGTTTACAGTTAAAATGAAGTAACATTCTGTTATAATTTAACAAAGGTTGAAGAAACCGGACCTAAAGGGTTGGCTGTAGAACTTGGCTGTGAAATCAAAGGCAAGACAAGTACAGTAAAATAATTTTTTTATTACATCTCAAGTCTCATTACTGTAATATGTAAGCTAGTAATGTTGGGGAGCGATAGGATGCGTTATGGTGGTTTTAGTACTCTAGCATGCCGATGGTTAAAGGTTCTCAGGCGCATATTTTGCAGCGGAATTTGGTGAGAGTTTGAAGTGAATGAGGGGAGCTTACTTACTTACTTACTTACTTACCTACTTACTTACTGGCTTTTAAGGAACCCGGAGGTTCATTGCCGCCCTCACATAAGCCCGCCATTGGTCTCTATCCTGAGCAAGAATAATCCAGTCTCTATCATCATATCCCACCTCCCTCAAATCCATTTTAATATTATCTTCCCATCTCCGTCTCGGCCTCACCAAAGATCTTTTTCCCACCGGTCTCCCAACTAACACTCTATATGCATTTATGGATTCGCCCATACGTGCTACATGACCTGCCCATCTCAAAAGTCTGGATCTAATGTTCCTAATTATGTCAGGTGAAGAATACAATGCGTGTAGTTCTGTGTTGTGTAACTTTCTCCATTCTCCTGTAACTTCAACCCTCCTAGCCCCAAATATTTTCCTAAGCACCTTATTCTCAAACACTCTTAACCTGTAATCCTCTCTCAAATTGAGAATCCAAGTTTCACAACCATAAAGAACAATCGGTATTATAACTGTTTTATAAATTCTAACTTTCAGATTTTTTGACAGCAGACTGGATGATAAAAGCTTCTCAACTGAACAATAACAGGCATTTCCCATATTTATTCTGTGTTTAATTTCCTCCCGAGTATCATTTATATTTGTTACTGTTGCTCACAGGTATTTAAATTTTTCCACCTCTTCAAAAGATAAATTTCCAATTTTTATATTCCCATTTCGTACAATATTCACTAATGTTCAGAAAAAAAATTTGTCCTAGTAACTATGTCACAGGCAAATGTCATTCCCATGTGTTGGCGATACTGTGTACTTGGTTATCATCGTAACGGCACGGTTTAAAGCTGTAGTACTTCTTTCTCCAGTTTAGCTTTGATTTGTTGTTACATATTAGTATTCTCTTAATATTTTTAATTGCGTAGAATTTAAAAGTTTTGGTAACAATCACAGTCACTCTTACGCATTTATTGAAGGTTTGATGTCGATTTTTTTTACTTCCATTGCTGTCAGCTTTTTTCTGCTCTGTTCATAGATTTAGGGTCTTATTCATAGACGATACTTTGAACCAAAGTTGACTTTGGAAAGTACGAAGTCGCTATTTTCCTATTCATAGTCGACACTTTGACGAAAGTAAACTTCGATCGTGACTTTACTTCGAAGTCGCCAAAAACCTAGAGTTTGACTTGACTTTTGTTCGTGGACTTAAGAAAAATGGTTGATATTTGGGAAATTGTTGTATTTGCCGAGAAGATTGATAACATCCAGGAAATTATTGAAGCTTCTCAAGTTTCTCGACGTATTATTAGACATGTGTAAAACTCTATTAAATTTTATAGAGATAATGAATTCAAATCAAGATACAGATTTGAAAAATGGACCGTATTAAATATATCCATGATTCAACATGCACTGATGAATAATAGAATATTAAAAAAGGATTACCTGTTCCGTTAATAATACACTTATTCCACTTCGATATTGCTCTCTGGGTATAAGGATTAATGGTTTACTATTGATTTTGTATATTTAATTGTATTCTTTACACGTCTTCACCAGTTCTAGTAGCATGTCTCTTTCATAATCCGTCACTGGTGGCATCTTCTTATCTTTAACTTCTTCACAAAATTATTTTACATTGAAATAATCTATATATATAATTTGAACTGGTAATGGAAATTACGGGAAAACGGCTGAACGGATTTTAATAAATGGCCCCTCATTTTGAAGCTTGGAACCCAAAGTTTTTCGGAAAAGTAGTAGTTTTCAGTGAAATGTCAATTTTCCTACATAATTTTCCTACTTTCCAAAATCCATCTGTTGTCACTTTTGAGAACTAATTTTATCGAATCACGGCCGACTTTATTGAATTTCAGAACAAAACACACACTACAATATACAATAGGCTATTACACGAAGGCCATGACCTGCACGATTGCCGCCGACATATTTAGAGCTCAATTCAATTTGTTATTAAAAACTGATTCTGCAGTGTTAGGCCTATAATTTTCTGAGTACAACTGTGTATTGGATATTCAAATCTACGAAACTTGAGGTGGTTTGATGACATTATTACCATTAGAAATTAAATATTATTATAGTTAATATCATGATGCGTCTATTTTTAATTAATTGTTGCATAATATTGATGCTATATTGATGACATGAAAGTGAAACGTTTTGTGGTTATGTATGTAAATGTAGAGAATATCTTAATTTAGATCTTCATTTTATAATTTACTGAGTGGCTTTATATATAACTACAAAACTTAAGTAAGATAATAATATTGTTATTAAAAATCAAATATTTTTATACTTATTAAAGACAAAACTTGGGTCTTTTCATATACTTAATGGCGGTGTAGTGTAGATATTGATTGTGTCATTGTCTTCAGTATTGGCTAGATAGCGCATAAATTACAGTTCCTTAAAGATCAAAAGGTATGTTTTCTGATAAAATAAGAGGCCTAGAAAATATTGTAGTCTCCAGATCATTTCAGCAAGATCTGACTTAGTAGGATAAAATGATTTTACGCTCTACATTTAAGTTCTACAATGCAGCATCTATACGAAAATGCTATTGTTGGAAAGCTTAGCAAACCTGACATTTTAACTAACTTTTGCCTCACAATTCACAATGACCTGAAATAGCTAACTAACGTCCTATATTGATACTTCAACATTTCTTGAAACTCAAAAACTGAAGTTGATAGGTTCAAGAGAAAGTTATTGGCCTAAAAATCCATTCAATGAATGTTTCACAAGTATTATGGAAGCAAAAACTATTTAAAAATAAATGTATTCTTCATTAAAATAAATCTGAAAAATGTTTATTTGAACGTCTAACGAACTTATTTCATCTTAACTTGCTCAAGCCACTAGTATTGTATAATGCTGCAAAATGTCTGCCGATGTTCAATTGTTTTAAATTTTAGACTCAAAAGATGGCATTTTATTGTGGCAATATACTTACTTTAGCTATTCATTAATTTAATTCGTTTAGAAGGCAGTGATTGTGATTGCCAACATTAGAACAAGATCGTCAAATCTCGACTTACCAAGTGAAAGTCAAATTCTCAGAAGTATTGTCTAGTGAATAGGACTTTGTTCCAAAGTTAAACTTCACTACGAAAGTCGACTTTGGGAAGTCTTCAGCAAAGTCTCGTTTAATGAAAACACCCCTAAGCTTGCGGTGTGATGGATACTAACTGTGGTACAGGTACAACACTAGCAAAGAAACAGGACAAGTTCCAAGACAATGGAAGAAACATCCAGTTCCGGTAGGAACTCGAGCTACAAACCGCTTGGTTGAGAAACATTCTCGTTGTGCGTTAGCCATAACGTCGGACGTATAATCTTTTCATTGCCCAAATTAAATTGTCTTAAATTCCCACTAAGAATGTTTCTTATCGATATAGTCATATTTCTGTTTGTGGCAAAGAAGAGAATTTAAAAGGCAAGTTATGTTTTTATCGATTATCCATTAAGTGTAATTACAGTATCTGCCTTTCCAGTCTGCGCTGGTCTTCATCTTAGGTTTCTGCATGTCTGACTCATAAAGCTGGGATTTTCATAGTTTCGTGAAGTTTCATAACTACTTCATATCTCACGTTTGTCATTATTCCCCTTTTTATAGTTGATGCGAGTTGGTGGATGTTTGTAATTTCAAGTCAGCGTCTCGGAGGACCCATAATGTCAGATTTCACAGCCAACATAATTAAAGCAGTAACTTATTCTATTGTAGCGTCACATCACAGTTTCAGCTCTCCTGGGTTCAACTCTTGTGCAGACTGGGACTTTGGTCCCATGTCCAATGTTTCAAAACTTTTTAATAAGTTCATCTACGTAGAGACGTTATTGAAATGCATGACGTAATCACATTATGGTAATTTACTCCGCTGGATCGCTCGGTGGTATAGCGGTTATCACTGGGTCATTGGTCGTGTTCATAACCAATAGAGGGTGATGGAAATCCTTACTACAGAGGATCTCCACTTGCTAGTTACCAGTAGGCCAGAAAACAGGCACAGTAAGCCATTATTAGAGTTCTGCATGAAAGAGGCAAATCATTGTGAATAGTGTCATTTCACACTTTTCGAAAATACAAGAAACTTATTTATATTTTGTGTTCTGCATCACAACCACTTTCCTCACCAATATGTTCTTGAAGTTCATCGCTTAACACTTATTCCTCCTCATTTTCATCTCATTAGCATTTTCATTTTTATTATCGATTTCTACGTCATCTTATTATATTTCTCATCTACAAGTCGTTTATGCTCTTAGAACATTCTTGCTTATGTGTTTCATCATTATTTTCTCCATTCTGCAAAGTAAATGTCTCCTTTACTACTTAATCACCTTCACTATTATCGATATCTCTGATGTTAACTTATTCAGTGTCATATCGTCGTCTTCAACAATAACGTCTTCTTCAGCGACATCACTATTTTCTTAAACTTCATCTCGACTTCGTCATCTTTCTGTGAATCATTTTCATATTCAGTGTAGTCTTCGTCTTCTTCATTGTTTTCAATTTCAGTGGTATCAACGAGTTCCGTCCTTCATCTTGTTCATACTGTCAATATTTTTCCTATGCTGTTCATATCTTGTTAATGCAATTAATATATTATTCATTCTGCCAATATTTTGTTTAAATTGTCAAAATGTTGTTCATGCTGTCAATATGTTCTTCATGCCGTCAGTATCTTGTTCATGCCGTCAGTATCTTGTTCATGCCGTCAGTATCTTGTTCATGCCTTCAGCACTTTGTTCATGCCATCAGTATCTCGTTCTTGCCGTCAGTACTTTATTCATGCTATCAGTAGGGTATATTGTTCATGATGTCAGCGTCTTGTTCTTGCCGTCAGTATCTTTTTCATGTTGTCAGTATCTTGTTCATGCCGTCAATATTTTATTCATGCTATCAGTATATTGTTCATGCCGTCATCGTCTTGTTCATGCCGTCAGTATCTTTTTCATGTTGTCAGTATCTTGTTCATGCCGTCAGTATTTTATTCATGCTATCAGTATATTGTTCATGCCGTCATCGTCTTGTTCATGCCGTCAGTATCTTTTTCATGTTGTCAGTATCTTGTTCATGCCGTCAGTATTTTATTCATGCTATCAGTATATTGTTCATGCCGTCATCGTCTTGTTCATGCCGTCAGTATCTTTTTCATGTTGTCAGTATCTTGTTCATGCCGTCAGTATTTTATTCATGCTATCAGTATATTGTTCATGCCGTCAGTATCTTGTTCATGCCTTCAGCACTTTGTTCATGCCATCAGTATATCGTTCTTGCCGTCAGTACTTTATTCATGCTATCATTATATTGTTCATGCTGTCAGAGTATTGTTCATGCCGTCAGTATCTTGTTCATGCCGTCAGTATCTTGTTCATGTTGTCAGTATCTTTTTCATGTTGCCAGTATCTTTTTCATGTTGTCAGCATCTTGTTAATGTCGTCAGCATCTTGTTCATGTCGTCAGCATCTTGTTCATGCCGTCAGCGTCTTGTTCATGCCGTCAGTATCTTTTTCATGTTATCAGTATCTTGTTCATGCCGTCAGTACCTTGTTCATGTTGTCAGTACCTTGTTCATGTTGTCAGTATCTTTTTCATGTTGTCAGTATCTTGTTCATGCCGTCATCGTCTTGTTCATGCCGTCTACATCTTGTTCTTTTTAATGCTATCAGTATCTTGGTCATGTCGTCAGTATCTTGTCCATGTTGTCAGTATCTTCTTCATGCCGGCAACATCTTTTCATGCCGTCAACATCTTGTTCATGTTGTCAGCATCTTGTTCATGCCGTCAGCATCTTGTTCATGCCGTCAACATTTTGTTCATGCCGTCAACATCTTGTTCATGCCGTCAGCATTTTGTTCATGCCGTCAATATCTTGTTCATGCCGTCAACATCTTGTTCATGCCGTCAGTATCTTGTTCATGCCTTCAGCACTTTGTTCATGCCATCAGTATCTCGTTCTTGCCGTCAGTACTTTATTCATGCTATCAGTAGGGTATATTGTTCATGCTGTCAGCGTCTTGTTCTTGCCGTCAGTATCTTTTTCATGTTGTCAGTATCTTGTTCATGCCGTCAGTACCTTGTTCATGTTGTCAGTACCTTGTTCATGTTGTCAGTACCTTGTTCATGTTGTCAGTATCTTGTTCATGCCGTCATCGTCTTGTTCATGCCGTCAACATCTTGTTCATGCCGTCAGCATCTTGTTTATGTCGTTAGCATCTTGTACATGCCATCAGCATCTTGTTCATGCCGTCAGTATCTTGTTCTTTTTAATGCTATCAGTATCGTGGTCATGTCGTCAGTATCTTGTCCATGTTGTCAGTATATTCTTCATGCCGTCAACATCTTGTTCATGTCGTCAGCATCTTGTTCATGCCATCAGTATCTTGTTCATGCCGTCAGCATCTTGTTCATGCCGTCAGCATCTTGTTCATGCCGTCAGCATCTTGTTCATGCCGTCAGCATCTTGTTCATGCCGTCAGCATTTTGTTTATGCCGTCAGTATCTTGTTCATGCCGTTAATATCTTGGTCATGCTATCAATATCTTATTCATAGCCCTATTATCATTTGTTGAATGTCATCATCATATAATTCAGTGCCAACATTGTTTTGTCCAGTGCATCACTATTTAGTCTATTGCAATCATCTCGTTCGTCTCATCATCCTCTTCTTCATGTCATCACTACCTAATAAGTGTTATCATCCGCGTCTTCTTCAGAGTGTCACCCATCATACTGACTGTCGTAATCGTCATTATTGCCTTCTTCAGTGCCATAACTGTAGTCAACATCATTGTTGTCATTTCATGTTCAACAATTGGATCATTTTAGCTTGATGAAATTTTACACTGGACACTCACAACTGGTGGGAACGAGAGGCATAATGTAAACACAAGAAATGGGTTCACGTAGTCCTGATGAAAGGAAGTCAAATCTTCACTTGTCTGTCAGTAATGGAACCCGATGCAGTTGCAGCCTGATAGATTATCGTTGTAAAACTCAGGAATACTTAAATCTTTGCAGTGTAGGATTGTGTCTCTGCTGTGTAATGGAGTATTGTGGACTCTAAGCATGGCATTGTCCGCCACTGAAGCTACGAGAGGAGGAGTCCACACTTGTGACAAATTGGCTGAAATTATTGTCGCCAGACTGCTGCTAGCTATTGATTACTGTTGTGGATGAAACACGGCCTTGTTGCAGGGAGGCTGTGATGTACGAATCTCCTTCCGGCATTCCGTCCAATTCCTTGGATCAATCCACAAATTAATTTCCGTAGTAAACACGCAGTGTCATATTTCCATTATTAATTGGAATGTTTAAATTATTGAACCACTGAAATAAAATCAACTACAGTATTGTTCCCATTCCTGCGTGCAATTCCTACGTGTTCATTTAACCTTGATATGGAAACTTAGCTTCCGGATAGTTTTATTTCAAATTATTCACTCGCTAATGTACTAGTTACTTACAAATGGCTTTTAAGAAACCCGGAGGTTCATTGCCGCCCTCACATAAGCCCGCCATTGGTCCCTATCCTCAGCAAGTTTAATCCATTCTCTATCATCATATCCCACCTCCCTCAAATCCATTTTAATATTATCTTCCCATCTACGTCTCGGCCTCCCTAAAGATCTTTTTCCCTCCGGTCTCCCAACTAAGACTCCATATGCATTTCTGGAATCGCCCATACGTGCTACATGCCCTCCCCATCTCAAACGTCTGGATTTAATGTTCCTAATTATGTCAGGTGAAGAATACAACGCGTGCAGTTCTGTGTTGTGTAACTTTCTCCATTCGCCTGTAACTTCATCCCTCTTAGCCCCAAATATTTTCCTAAGCACCTTATTCTCAAACACCCTTAACCTATGTTCCTCTCTCAGAGTGAGAGTCCAAGTTTCACAACCATAAAGAACAACGGGTAATATAACTGTTTTATAAATTCTAACTTTCAGTTTTTTTTACAGCAGACTGGATGATTAAAGTTTCTCAACCGAATAATAACAGGCATTTCCCATATTTATTCTGTGTTTAATTTCCTCCCGAGTGCCATTTATATTTGTTATTGTTGCTCCCAGGTATTTGAATTTTTCTACCTCTTCAAAGGATAAATTTCCAATTTTTATATTTCCATTTCGTACAATATTCTCGTCACGAGACATAATCATATTCTTTGTCTTTTCGGGATTTACTTCCGAAACCTATCTCTTTACTTGCTTCAAGTAAAATTCCCGTGTTTTCCCTAATCGTTTGTGGATTTTCTCCTAACATATTCACGTCATCCGCATACACAAGCAGCTGATGTAACCCGTTCAATTCCAAACCCTCTCTGTTATAATGTCTCTTCATATGGAGAGAAAATATATTGCATGCCCTTCATTATTTACTTCTCGTATCATAAATCCATACTGTCCAATAATTTTAAACTGAAATAAAAGTATTTATTTTGATGTACCGAAGTACATATGATATTTCCATGAATGATATTCTGCTTCATCAGATGATGAAAGAGAGATGGAACGGAGAAAATTCTCTCCGGCGCCGGGCATTTGAACCCGGGTTTTCAGCTCTCCGTGCTGATGCTTTAACCACTAAAGTTGCACGCCGGATACAATCCCGACACCGTTGAGAATCGTCTCAAGATTAAGCTCCATCTCTTGGGTTTCCCTCTGGTGGCCGCCCTCTGCACTACTTCTGTCATAGATGTCTATGCACGCAGGACCTGATTCCATACATGTAGTTAGAGTGCACTCAGATAAATGACTGGTTGGCCAGGGTCAAACTTGGTATGGGATAACCATCTTTTAATCACAAAGTGATTTATTACTTCCGCATATCATATTTATTTTGATGTACCCAATAAGTACATATGATATTTCCATGCAGATATTCTGCTTCATCAGATGATGTCAACGCGAGAGATGGAACGGAGAAAACCCTCTCTTCCGGCGCCCAGGGATTTGAACCCGGGTTTTCAGCTCTCCGTGCTGATGCTTTAACCATTCTAAGCCACGCCGGATACAATCCCGACACCGTTGAGAATCGTCTCAGATTAAGCTCCATCTCTTGGGTTTCCCTCTGGTGGCCGCCCTCTGTCACTACGTCATAGATGTCTATGAACGCAGGACCGAAGTCCATAAATGTGCTTTGAAATATTAGTGATCACTTCAGATGTCCTAGTGACTGGTCATGGCCGGGGTCCAACGGTATGGGCGCCGTCTTTTAATCAAAAGTGATTTATTACGCATATCATATTTATTTTGATGTGCTCATTAAGAAGTACATATGATATTTCCATGCAGATATTCTGCTTCATCAGATGATGAGAGAGAATGGAACGGAATAAAATTCTCTTAACAAAAACAAAACAAAGCGCCGGGTTTTGAACCTTCAGGTTTTACAGCTCTCCGTGCTGATGCTTTAACCACTAAATATCCACGCCGGATACAATCCCGACATCGTTGAGAATCGTCTCAAAAATTTAAGCTCCATCTCTTGGGTTTCCCTCTGGTGGCCGCCCTCTGCACCATTATTGTCGGACCCCGGCCAACCAGTCACTCATCTGAGTGCACCTCTACACATGTATGGGACTTCTGGTCCTGCGTGCATAGACATCTATGACGTAGTGCAGAGGGCGGCCAACTCCTGTTTTTATTTTTCTTGAGGTAAACCCAAGAGATGGAGCTTTTTTAAAGTCCTGAGACGATTCTCAATTACATTTTCTTGAATTTTGTTTTGATTGTAATCTTCGGCTTTTCTTAGTGGTTAAATTCTTGCATCAGCACGGAGAGCTGAAAAACCGGATCAAATCACGGTTCTGACCGGAGAGAATTTTTCTCCGTTCCATCTCTCTCTCATCATCTGAAATAAAAGTGTAACATTGAAACCAACACAACTGTAGATTCATTCCACAAACTGGGTGACGTATTCTACGTGTCAGTGTATCAATAAATTAAATTGGCTTTAATTTCCACTAAGAATGTCTCTTATCTATATACTCATGTTTCTCGTATTTATATCCAAAGATGAGAATTTAAAGGATAAGTTACGTTGTTTTCTATTCAAGTGTGAAGTACAGCTCTGATAGTCTCTGCCTCTTCTACTTTGCGTTGTTCTTCAGCTTAGGTTTCAGCATGTTTGACTCATACAACAGGGATCTTCATAGTTTCGTGTAGTTTTATAACTGCTTCAGATCTCACGTTTGTCATTACTCCCCTCTTTATAGTTGCTGTGAGATGGTGAATGTTTGTAATTTCAAATCAGCGTCTCGGCGGACCCGTAATGTCAGATTTCATAGCCAAGATAATGAAAGTAGTAACTTATTCTATTGTAGCGTCACATAACTTCAGCTCCCTTGGGTCAACTCCTTTGCAGACTAGGACTTCTGTCCTATGTACAGGGCATTTGTTTATCATAGACTTTTGCCTGATTGCTTATACAGAGATAGTTAAAAGTCCCGCACCACCTAAATAACTTTTGAAGCATATGGTTCAGTGAGATCAAACTTGGTACGTGAGGATAACCATATACTAAGAACTCAATACTGGTATTACCGAGTTTTTTCTACTTCCGGTTTAACCGGAAGTAACTCCAACACTGTTATTTTAAATGGAATACCCAATATATTGTGACAGCTGCAACGGGGTTTGAACAAGAAACTATGCAACGTTAAATATAAATTGATACAGAGTAAATCCAAGCAAAACGCTTGAGTCAATTTATTAGAGACAATAACATAGATGTATTACTGTTACAAGAAGTTGCGTCCGACAGGGCGCGCGGCAGACGAAACGCTGGTACGGGGAGCATCTGCTAATGCTGAAGGGCAGAGGGGGTGTATTACGTCAACGCGACGAGGGGACTGGGTGCGCGCGCAACTGCTGCGTGCGGAGTGAAGGGGACGGACCCTCCAACGACTCTTCCAGAAGTCCGTCGAAGTGGAGATATCCAGATAATTCGAGAGAGCTATCTCTGCACACCCGTAGAAATTTCTCGATTGTCAACTATGATTTTGCTATAAAAGAAGAAACGCGATGTGAAGCGAACTTGGGCAGTTTTCAGTTTATTTAGCCATTCAGTTAAGTAATCCAGAGCAAGCAATCCAGTACCGGAGTTCGACTCGATGTTGTGCGTCCGCAACTGTGTCAGCATCCGAAGGCCTGAGTTCGAGTGCAGTGGACCGCAGTTGGAGGGACCTGAGTTCGAGTGCAGTGGACCGCAGTTGGAGGGACCTGAGTTCGAGTACAGTGGACTGTCTCTGAAGGTCTGTGGTTCGACATACAAATCCTATTCTCGACAGAAAGGTAATAAATGGAAGAAATCTGTGAACTCGAGTGACTGAGCTAGAAGAACTGTGAACTGAGAACTGACAGTTCTGATTTGTAAATAGTGCTTTGTAAATATTAGTTAAGATCAACAGTTCATTGTTGTTCGTAATAGTCCTAGTGAATTGTCATTGATGTCGTCTGTGGAGTGCACTAACGAATACTGTGTTACGTGTGTGGAGAGCAAATCCCATTGTTGCCGAGAGCGTTTAATGTGAATTGTAGAAAGGAATTATTATTTTTGAGTTGAAATAAATTTACAATATATTATTTTATTTTTGAATAAATGTGCTCATTAAGAGCTTTTCAAAAGTACCCATACTTATACGATACTTCTGTACAAATTAAGTGTTGCTAAGTCAAGAAAACAGAAAAGTGTATCGAATATTAAAATAATAAAATACTCCTTCATTAACAAAAACAAAACAAAGCTAGCTCACCTTCTAAAGTTTGTGTTCAAATTGGTAGCCTTCAGCTGCTTTACAATGTGTCACTCGATCATAGAAACTATTTAAGAAATGATTTAACCAGGCTTTAGGAATATCTTGCACCACTTCCATTTTTATTTAGCAACTCTGAATTTGTACAGAAGTATCGAGTGTGGGTACTTTTTGAAAAGCTCTTAATGAGCACTATTCAAAAATAAAAAAATATATATATTGGGTGTTCCATTTAAAATAACAGAATTGGAGTTTTTTCGGTTAAACCGGAAGTAGAAAAAATCCACTCGGTAATACCATTATTGAGTTCTTAGTATATTTTGGTTATCCCCACATACCAAGTTTCATGTCACTGAACCGTGTGCTTCAAAATGGAACGTTATTTAGGTAGGTGCAAACTTTTAACTAACCCTATATAGAATTTTAGTTTCAGTCTACAGTGTAGGGATATTCTGAGATATAAAATTATTGATGTTTAAGTATCCATATTTTTCTAAAAATATGTAAGACTGCAGTGAGTATTGAGTAACATTTTATGAAATTTACAGTCTGTTTTCTCAACTCCTGTTTTTATTTTTCTTGTACTGAATACAGTATAGACATTCACTTCTAACCCTTTTTCCCCATGAGATGACACCGAAAACTCAATTTTTAAAGTCCTAGACTTTAATTTTGTATCTTTCTTAATAATTGTCACATTACATTTTCTTGAATTTTGTTTTGAATATCTTTACTGAGTCTAATTCTTCTGTTTCTTTTCTCTTGTACGGAGGTGGGACCCGAATGCTTGGATTGCAGCCTGAAGGCCCGCTCCCACTTAGCGGAATCGAACCGGATCGAATCGAAACGAAAATCTGCTTCGCTCACATCTAGTTGAATCGAACCGAACAGTACTTTCGTACTTTGTCTTACAAAACATGATAATTCCACACAAAGTTTATTAAATTTTTTCGTTCATATTAAATTGTGATTTTTGTATACGTATTATTTCAGCAATAACTTTCAATAGTAAATAAATTAAGCCGCCAAGAGTGGATATGGTTCATTTGTTTTTTCACGAAGGCTTCACGAGAACTTACGATCATACCCTAAACAAGAAATTCTGTTCCGGCAGTGGAATAAATATTCTAGCTCATGAATTCTGTTCGATTCGACGCGCTGCTTTCTGCTATTTTCCATTTAAATACATCGTGAACAGAAATTCTGTTCGATTCGATTCCGCTAAGTAGGAGCGGGCCTTGAGGCTTATTATTAGGGCTAGGATTTTGATGACCTATAAATCATGAAAAAATATCCTAAAAGCAATGCATTTATGAACTAAAAATCTTTCAAAAATGCCCTTAAGATGCCCTAAAAATTGATCTTATATAATTGGCTTAGGAGGAATAATAAGATTTAAACTAGTAATTAATTTAAATTTTAGTACCAACATTCAAGTTTATTTAATTTTACATAATTTTTCTAAGTAGTACACTTTAATTAATTTTTACCTGATGCAGTTCCATGCAGTCTATCACAAGGCCACTCTTATCTGGAACTACCAGGTATAGAGGAGTCTATGTTGAAGGGGTGGTTGGACTGATCGAGTACGTGGGGGTGTACTACACTAAAATGACAATATTTATGTAGAAAACGATTAAATAATGGGTATCGAAGAAAATAAAATAATATTTTACATTAATAATGGAGATTTATGGCCAAAATTAAATGAAAATACCCCAAAAATGACCGAATAAAACAAAAAATTCTCTTATGAGTTGTAAGAGGTAAAAAATGCCCTAACAAATATGTCTCAAAACACTCAGTTTATCACATAACATATAAATACTAAATCATCTATGTTTCTGGCTTACTAGAAAAAAGATGCAATTGCATCAAAATCCCTACTTATTATGCTTATCACTCCTACTCTGTGAATGATTGGGTAGCCGAACGGCCGCACTCTTGTACAAGTACAGCACACCGCAAAGTGAATTTAACTCAGGTTATTGTATGGATGATGATGATGATATGTGAATTAGTGATGGCGAAATGATTCCGAATTCCAACGCTGAAAGTTACCCAGCAATTCTGCTTCATTTGGTTGAGGGGGAAACTCCGGAAAAAACCCCAAGTAAGTAGCTTGTCCCAACTAGGATTCGAACCGAGGCTCACTCGTTTCACGACCAGACGCGATGACCGTTACTCCATAGCAGTTGACTATTCTTCTGGTTACTTATATATAGTCACCAGATTTGTATGTAATATCAAGGTGTGAAAAATGTACATATTTATGTAAGAAAAATATGTAAAATCATGAAAATATTTAATATCAATATCTGGCAGGTATAGGATAGGTAAGACTCTCCAGTTGTGATTTCATAGAGCACCCGACTTTTTTTACCGCACATTTGACACATTACTATTTTTCCATCTGTAGTGAAAGCTTCGTCCATTGCAATCCATGATTTTATTTTTGTCATTAGGGTTGAAGATACAGGGGCCATTTTAGTTACTTAAAGGCAGTAGATAAATTCACTTGCACTTTATAGGTAATGTAAGTACTAAAACTAGAGAACTGAGTGAAATGAATGACACAACAGTACTGCAAGCACTATTTCGCTGTACTGGATTAGGAGAGAATAAGAGGAGATGTGGGACATATGCATATCAGCTGCTCCCTGTAAGAAAGTACCTACTAAAAACTCAAACTATAGGCATTTACAAACTGTTGTTTGAAAAGTGACATTTCTGTCTCATTCAGAAGGGTAGGATTATTCCAGCCGAGAACCATGGCCTACTTTCTAATTGCTCGGAGAATCCCATTTCCGTATAGGTCTACTAAATTTAAAGTAAAGAGGTCAAGCATTAACCTGAAAAGCTATTTATTTTAATCTTTCAACATCTTTCCAGTTTGTTCCTTTACTCCAGCTTCTTTTCAAAAGTCGGCTACTTTATTGCGGCTCATGTCAGACTTGACACGGGTTTTCCCTGGAAGGATTAGGAAGAGGGTGGGTAAGGTTGCAAATTGCATGGGAACGGCTTCTTAAGATTGTGTGTAAAAATATGTAATATAAAATGTTAATATATTAATGGTAATTACAAGATTCGCAAAGATTTGTATTTTATATATGGTTAAGTTCAAATGAATATAATATGTAATTACATAAAAATCCGGTCCCTACTTATATATTGCAATATTCGTTGCTGCTAAATATAACGTATTTTATTAAAATTGTGTGGGGCGTAATGCAGTTCGATCAAACTACGTCCAATCCCACTTCAATCAGCCGTACGAATGTAAACACGAAATCCATTACGTCAGTAATGAAATTTGATGAACAAGTAAACTGATACTAAAAACGCATTCGCTGTGTACCGTGAAGTAATTAAATTCTCTAATTCTGGAGCTCGTAAAGCAGAGGAAGGTGCTATCAGCAGAGTTGGCACGTTTCGCTTCCTGCCTGCATTGTGCGAAGGTGCCAGTCACTTATCAGCCCTCACATTTCATTACCTGCAGCACCGCCGCCTGATAGAATAACATCGTGTCCCAGACATTCTCCCACACAACCCTTCAAACCCTTTTCCCTGAAGAAAGTTGTTCTGTGAAGTCCTTGAACACGTATTGTAGTAGTTGGTCTGTTACATGAACGGCTTGCATATCGATTCTTCATTCTTTGGACTGAGTTCTTATCTCAACGAGAGCGAATATTCTGTTTTGGAGAAAGACTGCAATTAAAGGAACAGGATCAATGTTCTGTAAGACTAAACGTACAGAATCAAAGCGATGTATAATATTATTTATTATGTTGCCCCGTCTCTTCCCAACAAATAGTCTCTGTGGACCTACGTGAGTTCCGTAGGATCTTTGGGTAAGTTACCTCAGAAAACGAAAGCTTCTTTTACAATTTTTATCTCAGAATTCTCTTACCATTGTCACAATACCTCTTGACTGTCAATTGTTTTTACATTATCTAAATTTAAACATAACGTCACATAAAATGTACAGCGTAAAATAATAATAATAATAATAATAATAATAATAATAATAATAATAATAATAATAATAATAATAATAGTAATAATAATAATAATAATAATAATAGTAATAATCCGTGGCGCTACAGCCCGTGAAGGGCCCAGACCGACCAGCCGGCTGCTGGCCTCACGTCCACATGCCGAAGCAGAGGTGGACGATCATCCAACCAGAATGGAGGTATCGTGTGGTTAGTACGATGATCCCCCCAGCCATTATAGCTGGCTTTCGCAACCGGATTTCGCTACCTATCGTAGCTCCCCAAGTGCATCACGATGCTGGGTGGGCACCGGACCCATACACTGGCCGAAATTTCATGAGAAAATTTCTTCCCCCATGAGGATTCGAACCAGAGCGCATTCCGTAACGCGAGTCCTTGGCAGGATGCCTTAGACCACGATGCCACGGCGCGGGACGCGTAAAATGAATAGTTAAGTAAATATTTAAGAATAATAATGAGAATATTTTCGACATAACGTATGATACAAAATGCATAATACAGTACAGACAATAAGTAACATTTAAGAAGAAGTATAAGAAAATTTTAGACATAAAGCATGATATAAAATGCATAACACAGTATATAAAATGTTTGATGTATTGATAATAAGCAACAATGTTTTGAAAAAAAGTATAAAAATATTTTAGACATAACGGCTTATATAAAATGCGCATAAAGCAGTATACAAAATGTTTGATGTAATGTTGATAATAAGCAACAATGTTTTGAAAAAAAAAAAGGATAAAACATTTAGACGTAACGGCTCATATAAAATGCATAACACAGTATATAAAATGTTTGATGTAATAATGATAATAAGCGACAATGTTTTAAAAAAAATATAAAAAATTTTAGACAAAATACATCATATAAAATGTATAAAAATGTTTGATGTAAAATGATAATAAACATTTTTAATAAGTATAAAAATCTTTTAGACATAACCTGTTGTAAAATATAACTCAGTACATAAAATTTTGATTTAATTTTTAATAAGCAGTGTCTTGGATAAAAGTTGAAAATTTAGAAAATTAAAATTTGATAGAAATAAGAGTATCACTTTTGCAACATTTCTATACCAGAATTATAAATTAAATAACAGTATTTAAAATTTCATGTATTGATAATAACCAAGAGGCAATAAAAATATTTTAGAAAATTTGATTTTCTGTGAAGATTGATTTGGGAATTTTTAAAACCCCAAATGATTATGTTACCGAAATTTTTCAGTTTAAAAAAATATAAATTCAGACTTTAATAGGATAAGAACATTTTAGTTAAAATTCATTATGTAAATTGTATAATACAATACAGATAGTAACATATAACAGTAGCTACAGTATAACAAAATTAACACTAAATTTTAAATCGAATTTTCTTAACGATATGCAGTGTATTCAGTGAGTTATTGTACTAGGATAGAAGTGGATGTATTTAATTTGTTTTAAATCCACTGTTGCTAGTGGCTTCATTTTACATTATTGCAAACATCTGAGAAATCAATAACATTTTTATAGCGTAGTTACGGACAGAGAAATTGTGCGAGTAATTTTGTCAAGCACACACGTGAGAACTATCTAACACAATCTGCTGAGAAAGACAAAAAGGAATGTCATGGATAGCTTATGGAGAGTTGGGATGTCTCTCCTCCGCCGTTGGGTGAATGCCTTCAGACACAGAAAGAAGGAAAGCAGATCTCCCCTCGAGGCGAAGCTACAGCAAGTGGAACAGTTGCTCACACGAGTTTGAGATTTTCGTTTTGTTCATATTATCCTTTCGCCGAAGTCAATGCCATGATCAGCTTCAGCATGTGACTAAGGAGAGATTTTGATGTATTTCTTGTTACTATATTTCATCATGATTGTATGATATATTTTATCACTTTTTTACAGTACGCCTAATCCGGAAATGTTTTGGATTGAAAGGATCACTTTTCTTTTCGTGGTTTCAAAATCGTACTAAAACAATTCTCTTAACAACGAAGAATTTTAATGTCATCATTATAATCATCAATCATCATCATCATCACCATCATCATCATCAATTATAACCATCATCAGTGCACTTCGACATCTTCTGTTCGAAGTCCTCGGTGGTCTAGCGGTTGCTTGCTAGCCGTTAAACTCCATGTTCGAGTTCAAATCCGGCTGAGAAACAAACGTTCTGATGGGGGGCAGATAAAAAAGTTATTTTTTTTACACCATTTTAATAATGTCAAAAGAAGTGCCACTCGACCGCAATTACGAGGGCTGTAAAATAATAAGTTCGCCAGGGGCAGCTAACAGAAAAAAAAACACAATTTCATTGGACAAATTTATTGGAACGGACACAGCAATTGTTGAGCTATTTTTCAACATATTTTCCATCGGACTTGAGACATTTCTCATATCATGGGATCGACAGAGAGAGGTGCAGACGCAGTCAAACGCTGGTTCCGATCTGAGGCGGCTGACTTCTACGACACAAAAATTGATCCCATGGTATGACAAATGTCTCAATTCCAGTGGGGGATATGTTGACAAATAGCGCAACAATTTCTGTATCTGTTTCAATAAATATTTGTATTTAATTGTGTTTTTGCTATAAACGGCCCGAGGGAAAATCACTTTCTGGACGGCCTCGTAGTAGCGGTCGAGTGGCCAAAATTTGTATAAGAACTTCTTTTCACATTATTAACATGGTGGAAGAAAAAAAAAATGAACTTTTTTTATCTGTCTCCATCAGAACGTTTGCTTGTGAGTTGGTGAATTGTAAAGGGCGATAAAATTTCTCATATCTTTCTTCGGAAGGGTAGTAGCAGTTTCTCTTGCGGTTGGATCTCTCGCGGAAACACGTTCTTTACTTTTTCCCACAAGAAGAAATATAATAGTATAAGGACTGAAGGAACGCTCAGTCCAAAGCACAGGTCCTCAAATGATCAAGGAGCTCGTTCCATGATTTTTTTTCAATATACTGGAATAAATAAATATCATTTATGTGGTACTCATACTGTTTGTTTTCTGAGAGCTATTAAGGGAACAACGTCTTTGATATCAGCTTAGACGCAAATTACAGTAAGTAAAGAAACATAATTACGGTGCACATGTCGCAAAAACACACAAACAAATTGTTCACGCACGCACAAAATTATAACAGCTTTATGGAATCATTCTCTACAATTTAAGCCGGATTTTTTTCCATTAAGATTGATTACATTTCTTTTGGAAATAATTATTTCCTGATTATTTTCACTAGAAGTTGCAGCATTGATTTATGTCAGGTATATTCACTTTATTGGACCGTTTCTTGGCACGAAATATAGGTTACCGTGAGAGATTACCTTATTATTTCAATATTATTAAACCTGACAAATATAAATTACACACAGGAGGAAATTACAAGAAGAATAAATATGGGAAATGCCTGTTATAATTCGGTTGAGAAGCTTTTATCATCAAGTCTGCTGTCAAAAATGTGAAAGTTAGAATTTATAAAACAGTTATATTACCGGTTGTTCTATATGGTTGTGAAACTTGGACTCTCACTTTGAGAGAGGAACAGAAATTAAGGGTGTTTGAGAATAAGGTTCTTAGGAAGATATTTGGAGCTAAGAGGGATGAAGTTACAGGAGAATGGAGAAAGTTACACAACACAGAACTGCACGCATTGTATTCTTCACCTGACATAATTAGGAACATTAAATCCAGACGTTTGAGATAGGCAGGGCATGTAGCACGTATGGGCGAATCCAGAAATGCATATAGAGTGTTAGTTGGGAGGCTGGAGAGAATAAGATCTTTGGGGAGGGCGAGACGTAGATGGGAGGATAATATTAAAAATGGATTTGTTCAAGATAGGGACCGACGGAGGGCTTATGTGAGAGCGGCAATGAACCTCCGGGTTCCTTAAAAGCCATTTGTAAGTAAGTAAGTGTTTACACCACACGAAACTCTTCGCTTTTACGACGTGTCATTCATGCAAGAAAATGTAACAAACTTTCGTTGCTATGTCGGTCGGTTTCTTCATGAGGAAACGCCAGGAAAGAGGAATTCTCCAAGGCTGGACAGAAAATGTCAGGCTTTACATTGAAACCCACTGTAGGATAAAGAAGTTTCACATTTTTTGTCCCTCTCCCCTAAAGAATCCATCATAGATTTCAATATGACTTGTGATTGATAGCCAATACTGGTTTTATTGTATTTTCTCTCCACTACTTCGTGGCCTTAAATGAGCTGCCATAACTGATTTTGGATGACAAATGGCAATACTCCTTTCTATAACTCCACCCCTCTTAAACATTACGTACGTATACACAGACATTACTTTTCACGTCCCGTTCTGGAGAATAGTTCTTGGTAAACATCTAACAGGTAGGATCCCCATTTCTTCTCTTCTATGTTCAAGAAGGTGATAGGTAACTGTCAATCGTGTAACCCACTTGAAAGCTGGTCCGAACTAACAAGCAAACATTCTGACGGGGGCAGATAAAAAAGTTAATTTTTTCTTCCACCATGTTAATAATGTCAAAAGAAGTGCTTAGACAAATTTCGGCCATTCGACCACAATTACGAGGCCGTCCAGAAAGTGGTTTTGCCTGGGGCCGTTTACAGAAAAAAACACAATTTCGTGGAAAGATTTATTGGAACAGATACAGCAATTCTATTTTCAACATTATTTTTCAACATATTCCCCGCTGGAATTGAGACATTTGTCATGCCGTAGGATCAACAGAGAGGTGCACAACACGACACAGGGATACAAATGAGCCGTTCAGAGCAAAAGTGGTGTAAGTCAAAATTGGTTCCTCGAAATGAGGTTTAAAGTAAAATTCCATCAAACATCTCTCTACTCTGTAAAATACAGCGCAAAGTCAGCAATTAATATGTCCTTCTTGCTATCCACTGACTACTAATAGTTTAAATAAATTGAATATTAATTGCTACTTTGCAACATTTTATGTCTGTATTTTATTCAGAATGTTTATCTTTTAACCCAATCATTTTACCCATTTTGTAACTGTTTTCTTATACCACTTTATTTTATATATTATGTAACTCTTGAATTTGTAATTTTATATTATATAACTGATCTTGTCAAATTTCCTATTGATCCTATGGTATTACTGACCTGTAAGGGCTGCATAAGAGGCAAATCGCGTGCTTTTTCTTGACTATTCTTCACCCATTCCAGTTGTCATGGTTATTACATTTTTACTACTTTCAAAATCTATATATTGAAAACGAAATGGCTTTTGTCAACTTTTATTATTAGAATCAATTTAGAAGATCAGTATAATTTTACAGAAAAAAAAAGTTGTTGAATGAAATTGATCATTGTTGAAGAAAATATAGAAAAGTTTCCGTCACGGATGTTGCAACTCTCTTCGCACCTTATTAACAAAAAAATGTAAAACTCAGGTCTCTGCCTCAAGCAAAAAAAGATTCATTCTCATAGTGTCCATGTGAAAGCTATACACATGGCTTCCAATTAGTTCACAAAAACATAATCGGTAAATATTTTATAGCTGTTTCTTCCGTGTCACGGATGTTACACACATTTTGTCACGGATGTTACAGATGAGTTAATGTCCTTCATTTTTCCAGTTTCAAAACAACTGTGATATTTGTAAGTCAGAATATTCACTTGAACTGTAAGATTCCTAATTGTTATTAACCCAAACTACTGAAAATAAATGACAGAAAGAATATAGTACAGAGTAAAAAGTTCCTTGATCCTGGAGCTCTGGAATTAACAGTGCAGACTGTCAAAATATTTCTTCAATAATAGCTCCTTGAAAAACACACATAAACAGCTGATCTCTCTATGAGTAAGTGCTGCAAACTTTAGTGGAACAAAACAGCCAAGAGCACTTAGATTCATTGCCCATAAAACTTGTAAAATATTTTCTTTTTAAAAATAAAACATTTAAATATTTAAATTTAGAGCCTTATCTATGTCTTATACTAATAATTAACAAATATTTCTGAAAAATACTTTTTCATTGAAATTCCCAGTTTGCCCAGAATGGCTGTCTTCTATACCGAAGCAAATACAATTTAAACACGAGTTTCAACCATGAAATACAAATACTTCAGTGCATAATAATAAATTGAGGATACCGGGAAAACAGTGGTAACACTCAAATTTATATTTTTCTAGCCAAGTGCAGAAGTTCAATGGTAAACATGCACCAAGATAAATTAAGTTCAGAATTTAAGAATATATTTATGACGTTAATTGTGCTGTCATATTTTTCCATACTATTATAGTACAATATGCAACGAGCCTATAATGGTAGTAATTAAGACGCGAGTATGTTTATGAAACGAGCGCAAGCGAGTTTTATAATTTTCATAAAGCGTCTTAATTACCATTTTAAATCAAGTTTCATACGACTTTTTATGCTCGACCATATTTCTAACTTTTTAATTATTCATAAGTATTCATGTTATGGTTATGTAAGTGAGGAGCGGAACTGACCTGAATTGTGGGATGTGCGCAGACGCGAAAGTATTGATTTTGTCCGGGGCACGAATGTCATTGCCCTTGATATAATCTGGAGAATAACATGAAGATTAGTCTTGATATAACCTGGAAATTGACTTAGAATTGAAAAACGAGATGACAAATTGAATTTATTTGAATATTTTTATTTACAATTAACGCTAATTATTATAGTAACAGAACATAACCTTCTGCGAAAAGAACTGAAGTATTGGATTTCCAGCCTCCGTGACTTTTCGCTAATTGTCTTTCGATTGCATATCCGAGAATAATCGATACTTGCGGTTTTGGATATAATATAATGTACCTTCAATATGTAGACAATATAATATACACTGTACAATGGTGATTTCTCATTGGCTGAACAACTGAATTATAATGAATAAGTGTACTTTAATGAGGTGCATTAAAGTGTGTGCTATCAGGTGATTAATTGGAAGGGGTTTCCGTCTGGCATGGTCGAGCATAAATTATTTATGCTCGACCATGCCCTGTAAAAATACAAAGATATAAGATAATTATACACCTAGGGTCTGTTGGAGCAGACCTGTACTTTAATGCATGTCATTAAAGTACACCTACTCATTAAAGGTCAGGTCTTTCAGCAATGACGACTCAGGTTACAACTGTTCAGCCAATGACAGGTCAGCTTTCTACCGTTATAAAACCGCAAGTATCGATTATTCTCGAATATGCAATCGAAAGAGAATTAGCGAAAAGTCACGGAGGCTGGAAATCCAATACTGTCGCAGAAGGTTATGTTCTGTTACTATAATAATTAGCGTTAATTGTAAATAATATTCAAATAAATTCAATTTGTCATCTTGTTTTTCAATGTCTAATTTACTTTTAATGTTATCTCTGTAGGTTCTTTTGGCCTAGCAAGGTCAATGTGAACATCTGTTCCTCGGAAAAAATCAATACTTTCGCGTCTGCGCACATCTCACAACATACGGGACATTGGTCAAGGTCAGATACAAAGAAAATTAATAATATCAAGTTAGAAATATGGTCGAGCATAAAAAGTCGTATGAAACTCGTCTATAATGGTAATTAAGAAGCTCGTATGAAAATTATGAAACTCGCTTGCGCTCGTTTCATAAATATCCATACTCGCTTCTTAATTACCTTCATTATAGGCTCGTTGCATAATGTACTATTACTTCATTTAGTTTGGTGGGGATTCACCATTGTATTTAAGTACTTACCCATAGAATCCTTCACATTTCTCTAAAAATTAGTTTTCCTTCCTTACAAATTACGCTATAGGCTCTCCATTTTAGTTTATCGTGAAATCTACGTAATAAAAAAAAAACAAAATTACCTACGTGGCACTCATTTTCTGTACTTGGTGCAGTGAGATAGAGTAACTTCGCTTTTTTTGGTGGTCGTTGGTCAGCTTGCGTATGTGTCACAAAAGACGCGACGATTCAAGTGATGACGGCGAACATCTACTTTCGCTTAAAGGGAATGTGACAACGCCCCCTTTCTTTCTAAGAGTTGATGAGAGCCTCATTTGAGAGCTTGACTGCCGGGATGTAAGTCTTTAATCCGAGAGAAGACAGACGGCTCAAGACGACGACGATCCCAGAGACTGAGAAGACAGCTGAATGTTTTTAAATGCACGTATACACGCTTCGGAATCTATGCAGCTCCCTCGTGGTGTGAAAGCTTTTATCTTCATTTTAAACAGGTTATTTAGTCTTTTGTTGGTTAATTAAGTGTGAAACATTATTTTCGACTGATGTAATTTACTTTTAGAAACAATGGCGGTCAGTGTTCTGGTTCCACTCTGACATTTGAATGGGCGTAAAAACAAAAGAGACAAGTTCTTGATTTACAATAACATTACCGCAAACAAAACCTTGTTAGCCGATCTTTTAAACGAGTGTGAGTAGCGAAATACTGGCAAGAAAATGCCAAGACTTGCTCGTTAAAATTGACCTCTGGCTGCACGCTGTTTTGTCGCGTCTGATGTCCGTATAAACAAGCTTGACTCTGTGCAAAGGGAAAAGGGAGAGCTCTGTTTGCAAGTCGCTTCACGCCTCTGAATAAATGTAAGAATTAGATAACATTTACAGTTCAGCTTACGGAGTAATAAAGAGCTCCCTGCAAAAAGTGGTGGCTCCAGTTTTTTTAGAAATTAATGTTTTGCTTGTTTTATACTTGAAAAAAATGTGTCCGGCCTTTTAGTGCAAGAACGGTGTGATTCCAAGGTTTTGGTAGCAAGTTACAGTGGAATTGAAGCTGTAAAAAGGAGGTAGATCCAGGAGCTATATAACCTACAGGATGAACAGTAAATACTTTCATTAACTTCAGGGGGCTATTCTTTGATATATTTCAAACAAAAATGTTTCATACACTTTTGCTTGTTTTTGCTTCTTTTTAGAGATAAAAATTATTTTATATGAAACATATCATAGAGTATTTTAGAGAAGCCACTGATATAACTCCCAATATGCCCAGTCATTTTCAGAGAGCAGTGTATTATGATAAATTATTGAAAGAATTTTAGTTTTGTCCTTTAAATGTACAGAAATTTGATTCGAACAAATGTACTTTTCGTTCTGCAAAGCAATTTTACTTACTTACTCACTCACTCACTCACTCACTTGCTCACTTACGCACTTACTCACTCACTTACTCACTCACTCACTTATTTACTTACTTATTTACTTACTCACTTACTCACTTACTTATTTACTTACTTACTCACTTACGCACTTCATCACTTACTTACTTACTCACTCACTCACTCACTTACTCACTTATGCACTTACTCACTTATTCACTTACTCACTCACTCACTCACTCACTTACTTATTTACTTACTCACTCACTTACTTACTCACTCACCCACTTACTCACTTACGCACTTACTCACTTACTTACTCACTCACTCACTCACTTACTTACTCACTTAGTCACTCACTTACTTATTTACTTACTCACTCACTCACTCACTTACTTACTCACTTAGTCACTCACTTACTTATTTACTTACTCACTCACTTACTCACTTACTTACTCACTTACTCACTCACTTACTTACTCACTTCTTACTCACTCACTCACTTACTTACTTATTTACTTACTTATTTACTCACTCACTTACTTACTCACTCACTTATTTATTTACTTACTTACTTACTTACTTACTTACTTACTTACTTTTAAGGAACCCGGAGGTTCATTGCCGCCCTCACATAAGCCCGCCATTGGTCCCTGTCCTGAGCAAGATTAATCCATTCTCTATCATCATATCCCACCTCCATCAAATCCATTTTAATATTATCCTCCCATCTACGTCTATCCACAATTTTGTAAAAGTGGAGTAACCTCGTTTTGCAGGGAGCCCTTCAATTACATATGCATATACATGGCTAAGAAGAAACTGTATACTGAAGGATGCACTGAAAGGAATATTGAAAGACCTGTCCTTGGGCAGAGGACTGAATACACAATGTTTTTGTTATTATTATTATTATTATTATTATTATTATTATTATTATTATTATTATTATTATTATTAAAGTTTCAACATGGAAATTTCAACTGACAAATCTAATGTGATGGCTTTTTTTTAGGAAAGGAACCAGTCAGTAGCTAAATTTGCATCAATAATAAGATCATCGAACAAGTTAAAAATGTTAGTCATCTCGGTTACCAAATTTCATATGAAGAAGAAAAAGATTTGAATGACAAAATTATTAAATTTAACAGAGCAATGGGGATAATTATTCAGATATTCAAACCAACCTTGGTACAAAAACACACGAGCACCAGAATTTATAAAACATTGGCCAGACCTATACTCTGTTTTGGTAGTGAAGCTTGGACGATTCGTAATATTGATTCACAAAGATTAACGGCGGCAGAAATGAGATTTATGCGTCGTACAGCGGGATACACGAGAATGGATAACATTAGAAATTTTGACATTATGAAAGAACTGCAGATTGAACCCATTACGGAATACCTACAGAAATACAGACAAAACTGCAGATCACATGTCATCAGAATGCCTCGTTCTAGAATTCCACGTCAAATTTTAAGTTACCATCCTGTGGGCAAGAGATCCTTGGGCAGACTGTTCAAGCGTTGGCAAGAGACCGTAACGGGCCACTAGGCCCAATATATGCAAGGATGATGATGATTATTATTATTATTATTATTAATTTTATTATTATTCATTTTATTGTCTCTCTATTGCAGCCGTGGCGAAAAGGCCATGGTGCGCCGAGCCACTGTGTAAGCTGCAACGTGCATAGCTCCTATGGAGGGAGGCGGACAACCGAAGGGGAAGTTAATGTTTAGGACGTGTAACGAAGAAAGAAATGAACAAGAAAACATAGGACACATTATCACAACCTAAAATTAACTGTCTTCAGAATGTCTCTGCGACAAAGTTTCAAAATCAGGAATTATGTCACTTACTGCCAATCGTAGTTGATCACGAAGGTATTTGTCTGTCAGTCGTGATCTAAATTTGATTTTTACTATTTTCATTGTTGAAAATAATTTTTCACAAACGTAAGTTGTAGCGAACATGGCTTCAACAGAGCAAGCGAAAGAACGAAGCTTCGGATATTTATTTTTTTCCAAAGATTTGAAAAGTTCAATATCTGTCAAGTCCTTACATCTAGCTTTCATTTAACGTCACATTGTAAATCTGTGAGTTTAAATTGAAAATCTAACTGCATTATTCGTACATCTGCTGTAAAAGAATCGACGTACAGAGATGATAATGATGATAATGATAATAATAATAATAATAATAATAATAATAATAATAATAATAATAATAATAATAACACTTAACCTTTTAATGTTTCAAAAGTAACATGTAGTAACTTATAATGCCGTTTTATGTTATACAACCGTTTTCCTAGTAATATTTGTGAACAAATCATACATTTAATATTTTCATCATATTGTAAGCAAAAGAATGCGTCCTCCCATCCTACTCGAAACTTTTGTTTTTTGTAGAGGTACATGGTTTCGAGAGAGACATTGCTACGATACGCCACTCGCAGGTCCGAGACAAATACAAATAGAACGGAGTTTGACTCCAGTGAGTGAGAGGGTGGGGGTTGTAGGTAGGAAGCGAGAGAAAAGCACTGCGAGCCACAATGTGCTCGTGAGTCGCATTTTCGCCGCGGCTGCTCTGTTGTCTCTGGTCAGATATGAGTCCTTCATTATGTGTTGGGAAGTGTTCTGTTACACAAATAATATTCTGCCTACACCACCCCTAATCGTAAGGAGTAGTAAAGAGAGAAAAATATGATACCAATATCAACGAATTGTGCAAATAAAGAAGATGAGGTATTCCGTGGCTGCCCCTAAGTGGTGTGTGTGCCACACGCCGACGGTATGCTGACAATACGAGTAGGAAGTAAAGAGCTGTCAGCATGCGCTGTAAATCCTGCCGGACTGTGTATGCTGCTAGGACGGGAAAGAAAATGACATAGGAGACACGTACAAACTTCATTACCTTCTGTTTATCCTGCCGTCGCAACCGCAGAGAAGTTCTTGACGCAGTGCTCTGAGACTTGTATGTATGTATTTATTTACACTGCAAGTGGGCAAGCACCCGGTGGCAGTGGTATATACAATATTAACAATACACAGTTAAAATGATAAGCAATACACAATAAAATTTACAATAGCCTACATAATAAAGTTTACAACACATATACAATTTTATACACAATACAATAAGAATACACAATACAATTTAACACAATAATAATTAAACATAAAATAAAACACCTAATTTTACAACACAACCTACATAATTATGTATAGGTCCTACATAATTTTCAATAGTCTTTCACTTTACTCTCATCTCATTCCCTGTAGTGGCACTATGACGCATTTCACTGACACTTTAGCACACATTTCACTGACACTATAGAACACATTTCATTGACGCTATAAATTATCACTGATCGGAACTGTTCACTGCACTGTAAAACCATAACTTCACTGACTCACCTCGCTTCACTAATACAACAGTTCAAAGAAGTCAAATAATTACACCCTTATGCATACTTATAAACAGAACTACATTTAAACTAAACATTTCTAGTCTAAGGCCCTCTTACACGCTATTTTTAAATAATTTACAATTCAAACCAAGGAAGTAAACTCGTCAGGCTAGATAAATACATGTCACCTTAAAAAATTAAATGTTGAATATCAACTTAATTTTAATTTTCACTTTATACACAACTCTTTAAATTATTCTTGAATCTCCTTAAGGAAGGACAGCCCTCAAAGACCGCTGCAGGTAGGTCATTCCAATCATTTATAGTTCTATTTAAAAATGAGAATTTACCTACATCCGTTTTCTGTTTCCTACATTTTATTTTAAAATCATGATCGTTCCTACCATAGTACGTTGGCTTTTCTAACCGAGCCGTTATGTCTACCCATGCTTTCTGACCTAGATGTGCTCTATACAATGATGTTATTCTAGTTTTCCTACGTCTGTTTTCCAAAGTTTCCCATTTAAGTTCTTTTATCGTATCGTTCCCATCTTCTAAATCGTTCCCATCTTCTAATGTCGTTCCCATCTTCTTGTGGGCTTTGCTTCGCGCCTCGTCTTGATATTTTACTTGTTTCGGTGGTGGAAAGACCCTCATTCATGTCTTGCGGAATTTTTTAAAGAACGATCTGTCAAGTGCATTGATTCAAAAAGAACAAACATCGTACTTATGTGAATTGAGTTTTTCGTTGTCATTCCGTAACACTGAGCCTTCGTGCGCTATTTCAAATAGGTTATTATTGACTATTTCGTTTATATGACGTCATTCCATTTTCGACCAATGAAGTGTAATGAAATTTTGAATTCCAGCCAATCACAGTCACAATTTGCGATAATTTTTGCAGCTAGATTTATCGCTATCAATTTATCGCATGGTCGTTCTTTTGTTTAGTCGTTGTCGCCAACTGTTTCCCCGTGAATTGATGATCATGAATACATTAAGATGCAACTACACGGTTAAACTTTTCTTTCAACTTTAAAGCAATGAATGCAAGATTGATATTTAATATTAATTAATATATTTACGCAGTGAAGACGACGTTCAAAACGGCGCACCATGTAGACACAAAATCTTCATGCATCTTAATTGAACGTACCTTTTAAACTTGATTCTTTCAATATTCTTCCCAGATGCACGCATACTGAACTGTGTAGATGCAACTTTAGTTCCGTTGTACACCACAGCGAGAATGCATTTGTCGAGCTATAAAAAATGCTTTCGTGTAGCATCGATTGTAAGTAACGGTCGAAATAAGGCACACTGACATTGGTTCTGCTCCGCAGGTAATGTAACCTATAATTGTAGCCTATAAAATTTGTATTTTGTGAATGAAATTAAACAATTAATAGAAAGTCAGATGTTCAAATTGATGTAACATCATCACCAGGGAAAGGATTTATATGTAAATACATATTTACTTATAAAGCTAATATAATTTATATTTTGCATTATCTTTATGTTTCACAATGTGTAGGGTTGAAAAATCCTACTTTTATTTTCCATATTTTCCATATTTTAGAGTTTAGTACATATTTTCGTTAATTTCCATATATTTTCCATATTTCATATAAAACAGTCCATATTATATTAGGTTTAACAATAAAACAAAACAAAATTCCATTAACTTTTAAAAATACATTTCAACAATAGAGATTTAAACACATGTTCAGTAATCCCTTTAACATCAGAGTTATTTGAAAATTAGCAGTCCTATCAACAATGGGAAAGTAAGTTACAAAACTGTATTAATTTAATTTAAAATTTTTAACAGACTTCAGTTGTGCAGCTCAACAGTTAAATGCCAGTCAGAGTACACATAGGTTCAGTTTTGTAAATCATACTATAAAGACGGTAAATATGCCAAAAGTACGTCATTCAGTCAATTTAAAATCAAAACTAACAAGTTACATTTCAGAATTTAAAGAAGATGGTTTATCAACTGACAATAAAATATTATTTTGTAATTTGTGTCAGTGTGCAGTATCATCTACACAAAAGTTCCTGGTGCAACAACACATTACAACTAGTAAACATCAGGCCAACAAACAACTAAATTCCAAGCAGAGACAATTGTTTTTAACACAACCAACAACATCGAATGTAAGATCTGAGTTTAACATCGACCTGTGCCGTTCTCTCATCTCTGCTGATATTCCTCTCTACAAACTAAAGAATAAGGTCTTCAGGGAATTCCTTGAAAAATATACTCAACATACAATCCCGGATGAGTCAACACTTAGGAAGACGTATGCTCCATCCATCTACGATGAGACAATACAGAAGATAAGAGATGAAATTAAAGATAGTTCAATTTGGGTTTCCATTGATGAGACTCCCGACAAAGAAGGTAGACTTGTTGGTAATGTAGTTATCGGTTTGTTAAGTGAACAATATTCTGAACGAATTCTTTTACATTGTGATGTTCTAGAAAAGTGCAATAACAAAACTATAGTTAAACTGTTCAACGAAGCTATGGGTATCCTGTGGCCAAAGGGTATTATGTACGATAATGTGTTATTCTTTATTAGCGATGCTGCCCCTTTATATGGTCAAAGCTGGACAAGCATTATCTGTTGTATATCCTAAATTGACTCATTTTACTTGTGTGGCGCATGCATTTCATCGTGTGGCAGAAGTGGTCAGAGACAATTTCCCTAAAGTAGATTTGTTGATTTCATCAGTGAAAAAAGTATTTCTCAAAGCTCCCAGTAGAGTTAACGTGTTGAAAGAAATGTACCCTGAAATTCCATTGCCACCAAAGCCAATTTTAACTAGATGGGGTACATGGCTAGAAGCAGTTGAATATTATGCCGAACATATAGACTCTATTAACAATGTTCTCCTTGCATTGGACTCTGAAGATGCAGTCTCAATTGATACTGCGAAAACAGTTACCTGTGACATAAGTGTGAAGAATGACTTAGCTCACATTCAGCATACATTTTCATGCATCATAAAAACGCTCAAAAGTCTCCAAAATAGGCACCTTTCACTATCTGAAAGTTTTGAAATTATAAATAGTACTGTGGAACAACTGAATCGTGGTAGAGGTAAAGTTGCAGATGCAGTAAGAGCTAAGGTGGACACTGTACTTTCAAAAAACCCTGGATATGAAGAACTACAAAAGGTTGTTGCTGTGATGAGTGGTGAATCAACAGTGAAGATTAACTTGGACTTATCCCCAGCAGACATTGTGAAATTGAATTATGTACCAGTTACTTCTTGTGACGTCGAACGCTCTTTTAGTCAGTATAAATCTATCCTCAGAGACAATAGAAGAAGATTCACTTTTCAGCACTTGAAAGAAATGTTTGTAACCTATTGTTATGGTAACAGACAATAAAAATTGTGTTTTGTTGAAACTACATTGGAAGATAAGGTACGTCCATTATATTTTTGTTTAGTTTGATTAAAATGTACCAATATTTAACGTACATAGTCATTTTTTTATAATTTTAAGTCCATATTTAATTCCATATTTTGGTAAAAATCCATATTTAATTCCATATTTTGGTAAAAATAACTACATATATATTTACATATTTCATATATTTTTAGTCCATATAAATCCGTTCCCTGATCATCACATATCAAACCCAAAGACCTTGCATAGTAATAAGGTCTTTGATCAAACTGCCTTCCGTATGGCGTAATAAAATTCGTGTTTTAATTAGGCCTATCTATACAGAGATGGCTTCACTGTGTAGCAACATGTCTCGCTGTGAATACATAAGCATTGGTATATAGCTGTCCCCACTGTTACTGTTAAATTAAATTATGATTTCAGCAGATAATGAAAATGTATTTATGTTATAATAATAAGAGAAAAGTGCAGTACATGTAATTAACATTGTTAAACCTGTATTTCGCTTTTCGCAATTGGCATTACTGAATAATAACATCGAATTTCTTTATTGCAGTAATCGATATTCATCTGCGAGTATTTCAACTTCACAATGTCTGAATAGGTTAAGTATTCGTTAATATACAATTATTAAGATTTTGTGATCGAATTTTAGGGATATATTATTTAAATTTTTATTTTATTCACGAAATAGTCCTAATAAATGTCACTCCAGGTCTGAGATTTCCCTGATAAATCTCAGACCTCTCGTGACATTACTACAGATCATTTATTAACTGCGAGATTTCAGGTAATATCATATAGCTGGGAAATCTACCCCAGAATTAGTCATATGATTGCTTCACCATCGTCTTTCACTTGGAAGATTACCCAAGCAAGTAATCGCCCAAGCTGGACTTAAACCTGCATTCCATCGCGAGTCTGTGTTGGGTTTCTTATTATTTATTTTAATAGTTGATGATTGTGAGAAGGGATGCTGTATTGCTAATCAGAAAGTTTTCAGCATCGTGATCCTTCACTTCCTGTGCCTCAGAATTCTGTAGTTTTCTGAAGTAACGCTTTCATTACAAAATTTCGCCCACTCTTGATTCCTCAAGGAACTATGAAAAAGTGTGAAGTGGAACCACACTAGCATTTATCACATCACCAAGTCTGCGTTCTATGACAGTTTTCAGATAATGCGTCGACGAGATCTTGCAATTAAGGGTACTGATAAACCCCGTTCACTGGAGACGAGTCCTTTCGTTCCACAACAAAATTATATATCGCCATCTCAGAGCCATTATTAATTTTTTTTTAATGTTTACAAAGAAAAGTTGGCGTAATATTATAAGAGAACAAGAGAAACTGGTAGCAGAAAAAGAGCCCGTGATATTTTTAGAAAATAGTGTAATTAATTGTGATAAGATCATAGAACCGTGAGAAAGTGCATTAATCAGAGGTCTGCATCGGACGTTTTCGCTCGAGCGCCAAGTAGTTCATAGCATAATCCGATAGGTAGCGCACATGCATGAAGGGTAAAATTGTCACGAGCGATAAATCCTCGAACGGTGTAAGCCGAGCGTTAGACATTCGTTCTTGTTACAGTGATGAACTGTGTAGTAACATCATAGATGTTTATCATTTCAAAACTTTGCAGTGTTTAACTAACCTCCCATAGTACAACTACAAAACTTGCTTTAAAATGTAATATAAATGTTGTAGGTTTTTTTTTTTTGCTACATGTGATAGATGTTATTGGATGTAAATGTAATTATTATAAACGGACAACACAATCACGATAATGCAAGAACTGTATTGATAATCTCTAATAATTAGTGTATCAATCTTTGCGTCTGTAACAGTTGTGCAGCATGATTATTCCTTTTATTATATTTTCTGTGACGTTATCTCTGTACTAATATTGTTATTAATCTACTGCTATATCAATAATATTTTGTAAAACGTTTCTACATTGTCGCAGTATATAGGCGGAACACTATGTATGGACCTATCATATTATATATGTGGTAAATCAAATATTGAATAATTATTAATTAGCAATAATAACTGTATATCGAAGTTTTTCATACTATTTTATTTATAACTTCATGTTCCTGTTTTGGTACGTTCCATTAAACGTTTGTCATAAACGCAGAAAATAAAGCCTTATTTTTACCGTGTGAGCAAAACATATGTGTATCTTATCTGTCGCCTTCCATACAAGATAAGACATGTCGGTGAGATGACCCTGTACTGTGCTTCTATTTATTACGAGCGTATCACGACCGATCGTATCTCACTCGAGGGTGCGACACTCGACCGAGTTGAAGCGAGCGATTTAACTCCAATGCAGCACTCTGGTATTGATGATCAACTGCCCGGAGATAGGTTGGAACCTCGTGAAACCAATAAGATATCGCTCATGAGGCAACGAAGCAAAGAGATAATGAGGTAGGGTGGCCAGTTCCTTCCCCCTCTATTGCACACATCGCTGACTAGTAACATTTTACACTAATCATACTTCAGATGCATTATAAGAACAATTGTTCTTCCTCTGACACATATCGTCAAGTGAGATGTATTATCGCCGCAGTCTCATGCTTAACATGTCGACATCATACAATAACGTGCGGTGTGGTTTTAAAACATAATTTTGCCGACCGATTGTTGCTCTGTAGGTTTCACTCTAAGCGTCACGTTGTCAAGTCTACTTCCTCGATAAGAATAAGCACTAGTTTGTTATATTGATAAATGGCTATTATTATTATTATTATTATTATTATTATTATTATTATTATTATTATTATTTCATATACGAGTATGTTGACATTCTTAATAATAACTCTTTAATAATATTTTTTAATCACTTACCTTAATGTTAGTCCTCAGCACAAGACATTGCAACCTCGGTTTTAGTCCATGTGGATTAGACAAGTAGGTGTCATTTAATAATGGAAGCAGCTGATTGGTTGCAATATTGAAATTGAGGCGAGTGATTGGAGCGGCGACATAAGAAATTGAAAACAATAATACAATTAAATTTCAAAGTCCTGCCGAATGTTATGCACGAGGCCGCTCAAAGAGCTGCCGAATGTTAACCATGAGAGCGCGGCGATAATATACGTTGCTATTTTGGAGATAAAGTTCCCTTAATATTAATTTTTACTTATTGTGTATAGGACTATCACATTAACACTATACTTATTAAATGCCAAATAATAATCAATATACTTCTTTACCTTTCATTATAAGTAAGTTTAGTCAGTAAATAATTATTAATATATAAAGAAATGGAGCTCACAGATGAAAGGACGTGACTCGAAAATAAAGAAAAGTTATTCATAAGTCTGTATATTGTAATAAAGAAACAGTTTATTACTTCGTATAGGCTCCATGCTTAACATGTCGGCATCATACAATAACGTGCGGTGTGCTTTTAAAACATAATTTTGCCGACCGATTGTTGCTCTGTAGGTTTCACTCTAAGCGTCACGTTGTCACGTCTACTTCCTCGATAAGAATAAGCACTAGTTTGTTATATTGTTAAATGGCTATATTATTATTATTATTAACCCGAGCGTCACCCCATTATTAAAAGTGCAGATATTTCACATACGAGTACGTTGACATTCTTAACTCTAATAATAACTTTTAATCACATTTTTTTACCTTTTCTTTTTAATGTTCGTCCTCAGCTTTGGTTACAAGACATTGCAACCTCGGTTTTAGTCCACATTTGTTTTCATTTTAGAAAGGTAGGTGTCATTTAATAATGATAAATACTGATAAATGTTTTTATCAAGACATAGCGTGCATTCAAATTTTTGTAACAGGTATTCAAAAGATTCCGATCAAAGATTGAAAACAAAATGTTAAAAATTCCGTAATATCTCTAAATTTCAAGTAATGATTCCTGCATAAAAATCAATTGGCAAGAGAGCGCGACGATAATTAAGCTATTTATAGCGGATTGTAATAGTGGATATGTGCTGCTGGAATCTTAGTCAAAACAGATTAAGGTAGATTAAACATAAATCAACCTGCATAGAATCATGATAGAAAGTCACATTATTATAGGAAAATATTGTATTATAAAAATGATGATATTATGGAGACACAATAGTAATAATAAGATTACTTTAATACAGCATTTTGTTATCAATAGTGTAAATAAGAACATAATACTCGAATAAATTCATAATACTCCTTTAATTTTATGGGCTTGTATAGTTACTGGTTACAAAATAAATCTCTAATGTTCAAATAAGACGATGGTGGTGGAAGAATTCCATAGTCCCAAACAAAACCATAGTAATGGAAATCCATTTTAATATTATCCTCAAACAAAACCATAGTAATGGAAGAATTCCATCAGGTCTTCCAACAAAACCATATAATGGAAGAATTCATCCATAGTACCCAAACAAAACCATAGTAATGGAAACGATTTCCAATTATTTAGGTGAAACAAAATGCGTGCAATGGAAGAATTCCATTCTCCAAACAAAACCATAGTAATGGAAAATTTTTACTAAGCACCCTCGAACAAAACCATAGTAATGAAGAGTCCAAGTTTCAAACAAAACCATAGTAATGGAAGAAATTCCAAAACCATCAGCATTTTCGGAGCAGACTGGATGACAAAAGTTTCCAACAAAACCATAGTAATAACAGGCATTTCCCATATTTATTCTGCGTTTAAATTCCCCTCGAGTGTCATTTATCTGTTGCTCCAAAAATTTTCACTTTTTGGAAGAACCATTGGTTTTGGAAGAATTCCATGGTGATGGGTTGTTAGTCCCAAACAAAACCATAGTAATGGAAGATTTCCACTGTCTGTTCAATAAAACCATTCTAGCTGCCAATATGGAAGTCGCAATTTGTCTGGTATCGCTTTTTCTCAGTTGTGTCCATAGAAATAATGGAAGAAGTTATCAAATTTTCCTGAACAAAAATAGCAATGGAAGAATTTTCTAACATGTCCCTGCAAATAAAACCATGTAGTTTTAAATGGAAGAATCTTGGCAAACAAATGAATAGTCATTTTTATTAATCAAAACCATAGTAATGGAAGTTAAGTCGATATATTGTGTAAAATAAAATCGTAGTAATGGAAGAATTTCATAGATAAGTTACCCAAACAAAACCAAAAAATGTAATGGAAGATTCATCTCGTCCGATTTTTGGTAAGCTTCATCCACCATCTTTTTTTTTTTTTTCCGAGGCTAATGGAAGAATGTTACCCAAACAAAACCAGTTGTAATAACTAAAAACAAAACCTGATGCAGCGGCAATGGAAGAATTCCATCGTACCCAAACAAAACCATAGTAATGGAAGAGTTCCATAATACCGCTCGCAAAACCGGTAGTAATGGAAGACTCACCGATGGCACCCAAACAAAACCATAGTAATGGAAGAATTCGTCACGTTGTCACGTCTACCCAAACAAAACCATAGTAATGGAAGAATTTAAATGGCTATGTTGTTAAACAAAACCATTATTAATGGAAGAATTCCATTATTATTAAACAAAACCATAGTAATGGAACTTGAAATTCCATGGTACCCAAACAAAACCATGGTAATGGAAGAATTCCATGGTACCCAAACAAAACCATAGTAATGGAAGAATTCCATGAGACCCAAACAAAACCATAGTAATGGAAGAATTCCATAATATTAAAATGGAAACAAAGGTAATGGAAGAACTGGTACTTGCAAACAAAACCATAGTAATGGAAGAATGAACCTTCCACGATAAAAGCCATTTGTAAGTAAGTAAGTATTATTATTATTATTATTTCAAACGATTACCATTGAATTCTTAACTCTTAATGTTCGTCCTCAAACAAAAGACATTGTAACCTGGTTTTAGTCCATGGATTACCCAAACAAAACCATAGTAATGGAAGAATTCCATTGGTTAAAATAAAACCATAGTAATGGAAGAATTCCATAACCCAAACAAAACCAGTAATGCAATTAAATTTCAAAGACCTGCCGAATGTTATGCAGTACCCAAACAATGTTAACCATGAGTAATACTGGAAATAATATATGTATGTGAGCTGGAATCTCCAAACAAAACCATAGTAATGGAAGAATTCCATGGTATACCCAACAAAACATAGTAATGGAAGAAAGTCACATTATTATACCCAAACAAAACCATTGTAATGGAAGAATTATGGATGGTATAATAAACAAAACCAAAAGTAATGGAAGAAATAAGAACATAATACAAATAAAACCATAGTAATGGAAGAATTATGGTATAGTGCTCAAAATAAAATGGAAGAATTCCATGTTCAAATAAAACCATGGTGGTGGAAGAATTCCATAGTACCCAAACAAAACCATAGTAATGGAAGATTCCATGGTTCCAAACAAAACCATAGTAATGGAAGAATTCCCCCAAACAAAACCATAGTAATGGAAGAATTCCATAGTACCCAAACAAAACCATAGTAATGGAAGAATTCCATGGTACCCAAACAAAACCATAGTAATGGAAGAATTCCATGGTACCCAAACAAAACCATAGTAATGGAAGAATTCCATAGTACCCAAACAAAACCATAGTAATGGAAGAATTCCATGGTACCCAAACAAAACCATAGTAATGGAAGAATTCCATGATACCCAAACAAAACCATAGTAATGGAAGAATTCCATAAAAACAAAACCATAGTAATGGAAGAATTCCATGGTACCCAAACAAAACCATAGTAATGGAAGAATTCCATGGTACCCAAACAAAACCATAGTAATGGAAGAATTCCATGGTACCCAAACAAAACCATAGTAATGGAAGAATTCCATAGTACCCAAACAAAACCATAGTAATGGAAGAATTCCATGGTACCCAAACAAAACCATAGTAATGGAAGAATTCCATAGTACCCAAACAAAACCATAGTAATGGAAGAATAATGGAAGAATTCCATGGTACCCAAACAAAACCATAGTAAGAATCCAAACAAAACCATAGTAATGGAAGAATTCCATAGTACCCAAACAAAACCATAGTAATGGAAGAATTCCATGGTACCCAAACAAAACCATAGTAATGGAAGAATTCCATAGTATCCAAACAAAACCAAAATGGAAGAATTCCATAGTAAAACAAAACCATGGAAGAATTCCATGATTCCATAGTACCCAAACAAAACCATAGTAATGGAAGAATTCCATGGTACCCAAACAAAACCATAGTAATGGAAGAATTCCATGGTACCCAAACAAAGCCATAGTAATGGAAGAATTCCATACCCAACAAAACCATAGTAATGGAAGAATTCCATAGTACCCAAACAAAACCATAGTAATGGAAGAATTCCATAGTACCCAAACAAAACCATATTAATGGAAGAATTCCATAGTACCCAAACAAAACCATAGTAATGGAAGAATTCCATAGTACCCAAACAAAACCATAGTAATGGAAGAATTCCATAGTACCCAAACAAAACCATAGTAATGGAAGAATTCCATGGTACCCAAAAAAACCATAGTAATGGAAGAATTCCATAGTACCCAAACAAAACCATAGTAATGGAAGAATTCCATAGTACCCAAACAAAACCATAGTAATGGAAGAATTCCATAGTACCCAAACAAAACTATAGTAATGGAAGAATTCCATAGTACCCAAACAAAACCATAGTAATGGAAGAATTCCATAGTACCCAAACAAAACCATAGTAATGGAAGAATTCCATGGTACCCAAACAAAACCATAGTAATGGAAGAATTCCATTCCAAACTCGATACAAAGAATACATGAAAGCAATAACCAGAGGACACAATACATCTACATATGCCGAACACATAACTAATGCTAACCACACATACAATAACATAAATACAGACATGGAAATCCTACACATACAACCCAAAAACCAAAAACTCAACACACTAGAACAATATGAAATATACAGACACACTAAAACACACCCTGATCAAATTCTCAACACACAGATCAATTTCAAAACACACACTATTTGACACAACTCTTCATCACACGAACGCACCCACACAACAGGCAGCGAAGTTGAGATGGCGCCGAGACACAGAAGGCTCTGAAGATGCTTACATAATTAACACGAGTAAGATCGCCATTTAATAAATTATTCATATTCAAGTATCAAAAGTACCTTGTTAACATGTTTCAACCTATTTTCGGTCGTCTTCGGAACTGGTCATAACAAAATTACAAAACACCTCCACATATGCAGAACACATCACAAATGCCAACCACACCTACAGAGACATCAACACAGACATGGAAATACTGCACATCCAACCAAAAAGCCAGAAACTCAACACACTAGAACAATATGAAATATACAGACACACGAAAACACACTCCAACGATATTCTCAACACACAACTCAATTTAAAAACACATACACTCTTTGACTCTACACTACGAACGCACCCATACAGGAAACAAGAGGCGCCAAGACCAACAACGACCAGTTCCGAAGATGACCGAAAATAGGTCGAAACATGTTAACAAGGTACGTTGAAATTTAAGACAAGAAAGTTCTTATTATACATATTTCGAAGTGATACAGTGTTAAAAGTTGTGTAATCAAGATGTATGTGAAAAGTAGTTTACGAAAGATTCAACATGGAATAAATTAATATTATCCATACTTAAACGGTTCAGATGTATCACCTAACCAAATAATAAGACATTGGTACCCCAAGAAATCCACAGCGCTGAAATTAAACCAAAATTGGGACAAACGTTGTGACGCGTGACTTCTTCACGCACTATAAATCCTGTGATCGAACTCTGGTCGCTTTGTAAAGTCACCTGCGGCTACAAGGGCCGCGTTCGATGCCCGTAATCGGCAGTGCGGCAGCCGGCCAGCCTGGTGTGACTGCGGAGGTTCGAACCGCAGTTTTTGCCCCAGTTTTAATTATCCGTTAATGGAGCCCGGCGTATTGTGGGAGTTCATCGAATCGCGAGTCTGTCGAATCAAATTATGCATGAAGCGTGCGAGATGCCTCACAATGGAATCCGTCCGCTGCAGGAATGCGGGCAAACGTCCTGCAGGAATGACACCAGAAGAGTGGCGCGCGGCCGATTGAACTCTGCAGGCACTTGACTGTCAACCGCTCTGAATGCCACATCCTTATTGCCGGCGGAATTGAGTTTCCACATGCTTTGTGCCCTGATTCCCTGCCTGCCCAGCTTGTTGATTTACACAAATATCCACTGTGAATTGTCTGTCTCTCGTACAGTAGGTTATAGGGTACTCGGTGTAAAAGGTCTTCAGAGTTTTCCCACTTCATTTTAGTGCTATTTTCAGCTGCTGGAAATCAATGCTATATAGGTACGTTGAGTTCAATTTATCGTTATTATAAATACGAACAAAAAATGCTTTTATGATGCTCAAAAACTTTCTCTTAGAAGTTGACGACAATATTTAGAAAAATTTAATGGATCTATATATTCATATGCGGATGATACAGTAGTAATTTTCAGTGGTTTTTCTTGGCAGGAAGCATATAGAAATGCTAATATAGGTGCTAACATTGTTAAAAATGGCTTAATTCCAACTTCCTTTCTTTAAATATATCTAAATCAACTTTAGTTCCTTTTTCGTTAACAGCTGCCAGTGTTCAAAATTTAAAATTTTAACGATAAATATAGACTAGTAATACACAGTGAAAATTGTTTAGATCCCAAAAGTTTTAAATGTCCACCTTTGAAAGAAGCCACGTATGTCAAATATCTGGGCATCATTATTGATCAGAATTTAAAATGGCCTCATCACATTACTTATCTTTGTAAGAGGCTTCGTAAAACAATTTATAAATTCGTTAATCTTCGATGCTACTTACCCATTAGAGTTCTACGAAATGTTTATTTGGCCATTATTCAGTCTATCATTCAATATGGTAAAGTTGTTTGGGGTGGAAGTACAAAAATTAATCTTAGTCCGTTAAATTTACTACAAAAACGAATAATTAAAATTTGTTTGAAGAAACGTTTCGATTATCCAACTAAATTAATTTATTCTGAATTTAATGTATTTAATATTGAACTAATTTATAAGTGTACGCTGTTAAAATTTTATCATAAAAATCGTAATAAGTTTGTATTACAGACACACAATTATGACACAAGACGAAATATTAATTCAACATTAGTAGAACTTAAATGTCTCACATCTGCTGGTCTAAAGCATAGCATAAATTTTGGCCCTCGGTTGTACAATGCTTTAACTAAATTACACCCAGAACTTCTAACATGTAACCCACTAACATATAACAAGAAAATTAG